>CM050399.1:45000-585700 GCA_027562975.1 Rhynchospora breviuscula
ATTGTAGGGTCTGAGTTAATTTTAGACTCATGCTTGTATTTCAAAAGTTTTGTTCAATGTTCTTTAAAGATTTCTCAAAATTTGGGGGCATGTCTGAAATTAACAACGTATCTCTATGTTTAATTTGTAAATATTCTTCATTTAAAAAAAAAAGGAACAAGAATCAAGTCAAGTCTCATGATCAAGGAAGAGGGGAGGAAAAAGGACGGCGCAAGTACTTTGTGGATTGCGTTCGTGTTTCACTAAGACGGAGAAGAGTATAAGATTAACTCTCGTGAAAGTCACTTGATTTATTACATTTCTCTTTTTTATGATTAATTTATGATTTTAAAAAAATTTGGTAGTAGTTTTTAGTGGTTTTTCGGTTTGCAAACTTTCAAAATGGATTTTGGAGGTTCAGAGAGCGTTTTTTGACCCAAAAAATGGTCGTTACTGTAAACCGTGTAGATCTCGTCGCCAGCTTTCCGGATTGGGCTCATTTGTCCAAAACGGACGTTCCTATCAAAACTTATGTCCGTTTGAAGTTCTAACGTTTAAAAACATTGATTTTTTCAATAACTAAACGTCACTTCAAATGTCCTTCAATTGAGGTGACAAGATGTTCCTCTTTCCCTCGTCTTTCTCAATTTATTCCATTTCTTCCCAATTTCTGACAATTATTTTCCCCTTCATTTAGTCCTAAGAAGTTCCTAAATGAAGGTGTTCACTGCCAAGTTTAATTGAGTCTCTCTGAATGAAATTGGAGTCTGCAAGTGGATCCACGATTAAGATTAGCCAGTTATTTATTGACATTCAATTTTTTTTGTCAAACTTCAAGGTCTGGTTTAGGTCAATTGCATACCATTTTGGTTTACTTATTTCGGTCATGTCTGGCCAGCCAAAGGTTCTCTCGTGGCTATAGCTCCAAGGTGTGAATCATCCCTTTGAATTGATTTGAGTTTTAATTTGTGTTTTATTGATTCATTATTATTTTCATTTTTATAAACCATATGATATCTTATGTACAGTCCACTGTATTTTGACTTGTGTTTCTATGACTCTCAACTTCAATTTATATGACCTTAAACTGGGACACGCTTATTATCCTTGTGATTCTCTGGAAATTAAACTAGACTTATTTGACATTTCATTCATTTTTTTTACTTTTAATCCCTGGATTTGTTTTATTTACAGACCTATATATATTTGATCCCTAGCTGACATTGTAAATGGAGATGTCCCTTTTATTGATTTGTTTTAATATACTGAAGTGATATGAACCCTAATTACTCACTCACGCTTATACATGCTGACTATGCATTTATCTGACCTTTAAGAACACATTTTTTTTTGAATAACCATGTCTGACCATATGAGCATGTGAAGACCTTAATGTGTAATTGTAGCTCACAGGTGCAAGTAGCACATCAGGCTCCAAGTTTCCGAGTGTGGTAGCCAAGACCGGCGAAATCATGTGAAAGATATCCACCACCTGACGGAGGTCGATTCATTCCAAGTCGATGTAAGTGTTGATGAGAACATCATCCTCTATCGTCAGGTCAACGAACCTGGAATGATTGGTGTCATCGCAGTGTTTTGGGAGAGCATAACTTCAATGTCAGCTTCATGAGCATTGGCAGAATTGCACTAAGCACGCTGTCAGCTTCTCTCTCACCATATGCCTCTACTACAAGTCCACCTTTCTCAAGAGAAATAAATAGAATGGCCTAGCTATCAGAATGTCCTGTCTTTCTCGATATCTATCCATATCCAAATCTAGGTGAAGCACTTTTATCTTCAAAATTTGGAAATATCACTTTTAAAGAAGTTTGATAAGGAGAAACCCAGTGAACTTTCATCTAACCAATTTTCTCTTGAAGTTAAAATAAATGAGGTGTTAACTAAATATTATTTTAACTAATTGTAGGTGTTGAGTAGACATGCCTCATATTGTATTGTAGTTCACCGACAAGAAATTCCATATTGTGCATGATTTGACAATTGAAGCTAGAACAATTACCATTTACAACAAGCCCATCAAGCTCCAGATTTGTGATATGGTTTGTTATAATTTCATATTCTATTGTATTATGATTACTTTCAATTTCCCCAAAATCAAGTATAGGATATGAATTGTAAATCTTAATTCTTCCCTAATCAAATAGGCTATAGGCATATTCTATTGTGATATGGTTTGTTTCAATTTCATATTCTATTGTATTATGATTACTGTAGGGCTTTTCTTAAAAAATACTGGATAACTCAGTGAGACTGAGTGAGATAAGAGCGTTTTGCACGCGGTTTCCATTATCGGGAGCTTGCACCCCAGCCATTGCCGGTGGGCTCCTTATGATAGCGATCTCGAGCAACGCGTTTCTGATAATCACTCAGCAGACCGACTGTCAGGCGGTACTGCGGTCACTTGATGGTTATTTGTGTTACTATTATATCCTTTGACTTGTGCTATTATATTCCTTTGGCTTGACATTGAACTAAAAGCTGAGTGTGCCATTATATCAGACTACCTCTCGATCCCCATGAGTCAGTTGGCCGGTACCGTGTTTTACTGCCCACTCCTTTAGCGGGGCTGTGGGAATAGGGGCAAGGTTGAGTAATCGAGCAAGGCTTAGATCTGTAGGTACGGTTCATGTCATACATTTTGGGACTTGTGAGTTGATTCTGGATTTTATGTGACTTATAATTTGACCATTGAGCACGGGTGCTTCACTCTCATATTATTATATAGACTCCGTATATTATTATACTACTATCATTATCCACTTCTCCAGATACTTTTCAGATTTTATTTGTCATGTCATTACTTGTTGATTAGTGACTTCATTAAATTACGTTTACACTAGATATTGCACTGCTGGATTTAAAATTTTCCAACTTAAGTATGGTTTAGTTCCTAACTAGTTTTTAACCAGAACCTTAGGGCTTTCTTTTACCACCACTGAGTATTCATGTACTCAGCCCACATAATTGCTTGTGGAGCAGGTTCAGGTTTGGTAGACTTAGCAGAAGAGTTTGTGCCAGAAGACCAAGCCGAGCTGGAATAGTATTTATCCGCTGTGCATTATTATTCTATGTTTTGTTTGTATGATGACTGGAGATTTTGATATGTGTATATTTTACCAGTCTGTTGTTGTATAAACAAACAATGCCATTATTATGTGATTATCTATTTGTGATTATTTGTATCTGTGACACTGTTTTATAGCCTTACGTGTGCGCAGCAAAGTGTGCATACGTGGCGGGGCTGTCCTCCCTAGATTGCGGCTTGGTTTGGGGTGTGACAAGTTCCTCCACCAAATGGCCATAAGGCAGAGAAGCGTGAGGGGTGCTGGCCGAAAAGTGCATGTGGCGGATGATCAGGTACGCGATATGGACCCTCTTGTCCTTGGCAATAAGGTGACGCAAGTAGAAGAGAGTCTCAGAGTCCACCATGTCAGATAACTCCTCCCGAGGAAGAAGAATGTGGTTGATCGTCTTGCACAAGAATCTGCAAAAGAGTAAAAGCATCTTAAAAAGGGGGGGAAACGAAAATGAGCGAAAAGAAATACAAGCTGAAAATACCTGTGCATAGCCGGAAGGGACTCGGTAGAAAGCAGTCCTCGAGGGGCAATGGGGGCAAGTTTAAACCAACGCCGATATTCACGGCGGCTTTCGAAGACACGAGGCCAGTGTGCATATGTGTAAACTGGAGCGCCATCTAAAGTACCCGGCGCCTGCAAGAAGTCCGCCAGGGCTTTTATCCCGAATGAAAAATACCTGCCAAAAAGGAATGAAGAAGCAAACGGAAGATTGTGATGATCATATGAGACACGGAGGTTAGCATAGAAAATGCGAGTAATGCTGGGATGGTACGAGGACTGGCAATCCACCAGAATGCGCAACTCCCAATAACTGAACCATGAACGGATGAGACGCGTGTGCTCACTGTTTATCTTCCCCAAGGGGTGGAAATAATAACACTCGGTTACGGAACGAGACTCTGGACCCATAGACATATGGTAACACTCGAAGGCTTCCGGATCCCTGAACAGAAAGTGATTGTTAGGGCCATAAGACCAGTCAGGAAGTGCCGAGCCACCCTCCATTTCTCTAGAGCGCTTGCGGATAGGCAAACCGTCCATAAAAGTATGAGGGAAAGGGGTGGTAAAAAAAAAGAGAAAGAATGACCCCTTTTTATAGGACAACCAAGGCATCGCTTGAACACCCGAACCAGCACTCGGATCGGATCCGAGCCTTCAAGTGTGTCCAGGAGGAAGCGGAATTTACGGGTATGAGGGCCGATAGTGACATGACCTGATAGCAGAAGACCGGGGAGGTGTCGTGTAAGACTAAGAAAACCGACAACACCGAAATGAGAAAAGCCTGCACCAATGTGATCGTTGCCAGTCAAAACTTGACTAGGTGGGAGAAGGCGAGACAACATGGTTACATCACCGCTAAAAAAAAAAAAAAAAAAAACTTTAGTGGGCCTAAAAAAAGACAGCAGTGGACCCGAGGAAAAATCACCAAAGGGAATGCCTCCTCACGTATTTTCGGGCCTAGGCCCAGATAGCGCATCCTGTCTCTGAATGAAAAGAAAAGGCCCGATAAAATCCCACAACTCAAACCCAGAAATGAAGGCCATTGCCAGGGGACAACCTGAAAACTTACCGTCGTCAGTATATAGAATGACTAAGGTCTGACACCTCTAAGAAACAAAGTGAGGAGTATCTGGCATTGTAGCAGCATAAGCCATTTCCTTCACAAGGAAATGCCAAACTCCACAAAATTTCGCCAAAAATCCATATACAAAGCAATCAAGTGCCAAACCAAGCCGTGACTCAAGCAATACCAACAAGTTCATTAAACCAGCTTACATTAAACCAGCTTATAATGGTAAACTACATCGCACTCAAACGAGTTAAAAATCCATGTACAACAACAACATCAGCCGTAACCTAAGCAACAACAGCAAACAACAACAACAACATCAGCAATAACGTAAGCAACAACAACATCATGCAAGTAAACTACACGCCTAATCACCTACTCCAGTCAATTTTATCCCTCGAAAAGTACAAGTTGAGGGCCGCCAGGATGAAGACAACATTGACGGGAAGCCAAAAGAAATAGAAACAAGATGGCCGCTCATACACCGGAAGCTCCGTCGGAGTAGAGTCAACCGCCCAATTGTACGAGGGAAGTGGCCTCCAGTAAGCGTGGATTTCTTGGTCAGGCGGAACCCCCCAGTCATTACCAAACTCACGAATAACTTCAGGACCCGCGGCATTGTCAGTTGGCACCGCGACATACTCAACTGCCTCGAGCTCCTCCACTTCATGCTCGGGTTGACGGCTCGCGGCGAGGGTGATCGAAGGGGAATGGGCATTGTTAGCCATTCGACGGCGGCGGTGAGATAGAAGGAGAAAAAGAAGAAAGTTTGGAGAAAGAAAAGAGGGAAGAGAGGGAGTTCGGGTAGGAGAAGAAAAAAGAAAAAAAAGAAGAAAAGATAGAGAAGGTGCTAGGGGCTTGGTAGTCGAGTGAAAAAAAGAAGAAAAGGACGAAAAGAAAGAAAGGAAAGAAAGTGGGGGTGGGACCTCGGTCTAGAGAGCACGCATGCTCGAATAGTGCTATTACGCCTTCGTCGCGCCACAGATGTGCAGGCCGACAAATAGAAAAGAAATAGAAAAATAAAAAAAGAAAGAAAGAGAAAAAGAATGACAAAGTCCGATAATAAAATACAACAAGTCCAGCTACACATCCTGAGACAAATACCAATACATAGAAAATACCACTACGAGGCAATCCAAGATACGCAAATTAATAACAGGGAAGGGCGAGAATCGCCTACATAATACAAAACTAAGTACGAAATGTCATCAAACATCAGGGGCATCTGGAAGCTCTGATGATAAATTCTACAAAATGGAACAGGGTGTCAGTCAGTTACCATGGAAGATACACATATCAGGAAGTCAAAAAGAAAGGGGGGCGTACCAGCGCTGTTTGGGGTCGGGTAATCTTGCGTGAAGAAAGGGTCAATCGGCCCTATCTCTGGCTCTGTAGTGTCTGAAAACAAGAAGTCCAGAAAAGAAAGATCACCTGCAAGAGCAATGGTCAGAAAAGTTAAAAAGAACATAATAACGCATTTTCTTAGACTAAAAAAAAAAAACTTACCAAATGGCCCCGAGGAAGCAACTGAAGATAAGGTGGCAGGGATTGAACCCTCAGGATCCATAGCCGTGACAGTCTCTGTAGCTGTCACGTCTGCAAAAAGGAGGGGTTAAAAAGAAAATATCAAAAAGGTTGTTCGAAGGACAAAATAAAGTACTCTACTCACCTGGAATGCTGCCATCATGAGCCACGCCGCCCAAATCAGCGACAGGAACTCCAACCACTCCTGGATGGAGACCAACTGCAGTATCTACCACCTCCTCACTCATCGCAGGGAGTGGCTCATCTAAAAGTGCCATAGCCAAGGGTGCAACTGAAGGGGAAGTCATATCTCCTGTTCCGCCAGTTGTAAATATGCCATCGACATCCGGTATAGGATTGTCACCGCCACCAGAAAGTATATCCTCAAGAATCAACATCAACTTCTTCTCTTCCTCATCGTCAGAATAAGGCAAATAAATCTCACCTGTGGGATTGTGAACCGAAGGCAAGGGAAAAGAAATAATAAAAAAGGAGAATCGAACACAGCCATGACATTATTAACACAAATTGGCAAAGAAGAGGGAAAAGAAACATACCTAAAGGCTCTGAGAGAGGTTCGACACCCACATCTGGAAAATCCCCCGTGTCATGAACAGAAGAAGGACCTGCGCCAGGGTCAGAAAATCTCGGTACAGGAGGAATAATGGGTAAAGGAACACCTGGGGCGTCATCATCTGAATCTGAAAATCAAAATATGTGTCAAAAAAAAAAGAAAAAAAAGAGACCAGAGTAGTACCAAAAGAAGGGGAACTGTCTCGGGTATCCCCTGCAACGGGCTCCTGAATAGTCGGGGGTCTGGGAGCCACTGACCGTCGCTGAATACATGAGACAAGTCCTGCCAGCACCTCAGGGCTAAGGCCGTAAGACGAGCGCGACAGGGGCTGCACACTCCTCGCCACACCACGCCAATCCCTCAATCTCCGGAAACCTGGAGGCTGCGAAGGGCCAGAAGAGCGCTCTGGTTGGGAACGCTTCCTTCTGCGAGCCCTATCTGAGACGGCCAAGGATGATCTCTGGGGATACACTCCGTCCCTCAACTGAGCATACGAAAGAGAATGATGGGCCGCAACCAGGCCTCGTAGCCAGCGACTATAAGAGACAGTGAAGTGACCAGGCCGTGATGCATGCGGAGTCACAAATCGAAGACCCGTCCCCAAGCGAAAGACAGAGGAAACGTGCTCTGCAAACACTGATAATGACACCTTCGGGCGATGACTTGGAAACAAAGATGAAGGAATACCCTGATCAAAGCCAAACTGCCATGCAACACGCAGTGGATAATACGGCTCCAAGGAAACATCATCCTTCTCCCTACTAGGCAATAAACACTCTCTGATACTGATCAGGAAATCTCGTTGCACACGGGACAATATCCCACCATCTCTGTCAATAATCAAGCGACCGTCGTGAAGACCAATGCCAACAGGCAACCCATCACTGAAAATGCCAGACCTCAGATGCGACTGTAGTCTCCAGAAAAGAAGATGGAGTCTGATCTGGTCTCCCGGATAAATCGAGGCTCCAGCAATATGGCATAAATAAGGCAACTGCCGCCTTAGCTCAGATGACATGACAACGCCATAGTAATCTCCCCAATATGCATGCAGCCATCCAAAGATGAAATGAAAAGGAACCACAACACGACTATTGGAAGGATCCTCTGAAGAAGTAATCTCTCTCAGAGATCTATAGATGTTCCCCAGAGCCGGGATAGCCAAAGAAACTTTCAAACCCTTCGCCAATGTGTTGGCCATTAAGAACACTCCAGGTCTGATCCGGTCAGCCGGACTGCGAACCATCACGAAATAACAAATCCACCAAGCAAAGAATGCAGTCAAGATAGTCTCGTCATCTAATTTGCGGGAGCTCAGGGCAGAGAACTCCAAACCTTTTCCCTTAGCCCTGATGCTCCCAGACCCATAACCAGTATCAAAGGGATCATTAGGATCAGCAAAAGGAGCCGAAACATCTCTACCCCGAGGGTTGCGCTCGGAAACACGGTTCATGAAGAACCTAATCCAGTCACGAAAGGAGACATCGGGACTCTGATCCCTGTGCCTTCGAATAGCAACAATCTCGTAGTAAATTTCGAAGACCTGGCGAAGCGAATCTGAATAATATGGTCTCCCGTCAGGATGCCTCCCGAACAGCTCTGAATCTGAGGGAACCCACTCCTCATACGGATATCCAAAAATAGGTAGTCCCGCCAGACGAGACAACTCCCAAAGAGCGATGGTCATCTCCCGATCGCCCAAAAACAAAGTGTTGGTAGTGTAACTCCAGTTTGACACGAAAGCTCGAAACAAGTTTGGGTGCATATTGTACTCAAAAAGGCACAAAAAGACCGCCTTACTAAGACCCACCTTAGTCAAAATATGCCACATACGAGACAAAATGAACCTGGTCCATTCAACTTGACCGGTACTCCTCCT
This sequence comes from Rhynchospora breviuscula, assembly GCA_027562975.1. Classification (NCBI taxonomy): domain Eukaryota; kingdom Viridiplantae; phylum Streptophyta; class Magnoliopsida; order Poales; family Cyperaceae; genus Rhynchospora; species Rhynchospora breviuscula. The sequence goes on from CM050399.1 coordinate 53,625, forward strand.
CAGTTGTCCATGCACATGTGGATAGTCAGGAGACCATGGAGTGACCCTCCTAGCATCCATCTCTGTGCTCAATAAATGAATAGGGCAAGACTCAGCTGATCCGACAGGGTTGAGAAGAAGACACCTCTGTCGTTCCACAAAATCCCTTCTAGGAGGATCATTGTCTGGTGAATGAGACTGAACAAGAAGATCACGACTCATAACCCAAGCGCTGGGCTCGCTTATGGGTAATGGGTTGGGAGGCCTAGAAATAAATCAAGTCTGCCTGTGACGGGTCAACAGACCCCTAAAAACATCCCCACCAGCTAAAATACGACGCCGCCATGAGTCATGAAAAGCTGGATAACGACCCTCAGGGTCAAGGAAGCGAATATATGCCACAATCTCCTGATCAGAAAAATGATGTGCTGAGCCTCGCGAAGAACCCATAATAAAATGGTCTGCAAAAAAAAACACACAAAAAGGAGGGAAAGGTTACACATCAGGTGAAAATACTGAAAGCACCAGAACCGGTTGCTCGAAAGACAAGTCTCCCAACCCGTTCTGGTGGGGGCATTTGTTGTACCTTAAAAATTCTGCAGTAACGATCATGCAATGATAAGCATACAGAGTAAAAAAATCATAATATATCAAACTGTGCGTCGTGTTTAAGTTTTGACTGCGTATGAAATATATTGAAGCTTGGTCGAATAAACCAACCCACTAGAAGGTAGCCTGAACAAGCAAAAGAAGAGGGCCCATTCGGATTTTAATGGCCCAGTAAAAAAAGAAGAAGAAAGGAGAGTGGCCCAATGCGAATTTCAACCGCCCAAAAATATGGGAAAGGCCCATGTCGGCCCATCTCTCCTTCTTCTCTCGCAGTGAGGAACCGTCCCCACCTGGCGGACTCTCCTCTCTCGCTGAGGGACCATCCCCCCACTCGACGGATCTCTCCCTCTTGCTAACACTGGGACCCGCTTGACCCACCAATGAGATGTGGATTTACTTCTCACACATGGACACTGCCGTGGGCCCCACTCGTCAGAACGCAAACAAGCCAAAAAGTCAATGATGCCATTCCTAGAATCTCCCATGTCTCTGTCACCAATACACGTGGAAACAATTCTCATCCCGTTGATTTGAATCCGGTACAGTGGGCCCCACCTATTGGACAGTGTCATTGGCTAATTCAATCTTACTAGGCGCCAAAATATGATCCGATTAAGCCCCTCCACAAACGCCAAACTAATGGACGTGACAACTCTCTCAATTTATACTTTCCCTTTCCCCTCTCTCCTCAAAGAGAGAGATACATTCGACTGCAAATTGATAAAGAAAAGAGAGAGAATCCCGCTGCAGATTTGAAAATCAAATTCGCTGAAAGTTAGAAGCCACAACAAATGATTCCTTGGATCACAAAATTGAAAAAAAAACATGAAAAGGAGAGCAGTGAGCATCATGATTAAGCGGCTAACTGTGTGCCAATGCCTAAAATTAATCGCCTTAGGCAGCCTACGATTCCTGTAATTTCGGAACACGATTATCCAGCTGTATTTACACTACAATACCCTCTGAAGAAGTTGATCGTTTGAGATGTTAATCCAATTATCAAAGGGGGGGGGATAAACTAAAGATTTGGAGCTGCCCTTTTAAGTGAAAGAAGATAAAAAGAAGAAGGATGAGACTGTTGTCAAAACAAAAAGGGAGCTACGAGACCCAGTATAGGGATTCAGTTTGAATGAATTAATGGAATATAAAGCACCTATAAACAGCTGGACATGCATTTTAAAAGACTGTCTCAACATAATAGAATGATCTTAATTCATACTAACTTCAGAGTTCCTTCTTAGTTTCTCTTGATTACTATAGCTCCCCGTTTGCCTTCACTGTTTGATCAAACAGGACCATCTAATCATCACTGAACTAATCCTGCACAAAAGAGAACCCAACACCACAATGTCAGATACCTGATTATAGCAAATTAAAATGCAATATGGGCATTGCTAAGTGAGACAGTAATAACAAAATGAAGCCACTAGTCACTGTATTTCCCGATTGATCAACGGAACCACTTCACCAAACAAACGCCAATTTAATTGGGAACAATTCACTGATTGGATGTCAGACATAAAGGGAATTAAACCAGGGCATTGATTAAGATTTGGGGATAAAATGTGCATGAATTTAGAAAGGTTTACAAACTGCCCATAAGGAAAATGGATGCCAGATAAATGCCACCTCCACTGAAATATATAGAAATGTATCCATGTTATTGCAAGGTGGAATATCATACCAATGGAGAAGAGCCACACAGAAGCTTGCTTGAATAGCCCATGGGATGATCTCTAAAAATACAACAAGGAACCTGAAACCAAAAGTATGATGATATGAAAAAAGAAGAGAGCAAAGAAGAATAAAGAGACAGATGTCGATTAGGTCAAGTGACAATAAAAACTGTGTGAAAACTGTGAAGACTGGTGGGGCTTCAAGACAAAACAAATTTACAATTAACAGTTTTGATGAATGTCATTAAGGAAATCAGCTGGAACCTAAATGAAACATGGATATGTAGATGCCAAAATGCCATATTATGGCAACACTGCAACATGCTCTTGGAGGAAAGGGAGCTCCTGGGCAAAGTTAACCAAACATTTGAGATAATGAATGAGCAGCAGCAATATACCGTAAAACTCAGTGGAATGTGTAAAAAAGGGAAACAAAATATCGGCAGTGGCAGTGTATGATAAGATTAAGATCCATGCTCCACTAGTCCCATAGCTGAATGAATTCAACCAGAGAATCACATAAGCACTGTAAAACTAGACACAACCATAACCTTTGTGTGAAATTCCCGAATGACCCCCTCTTCAGGGAAAAAACTGCCCACAGAAATTCTGCCCTTTTGTGAACCCAGCGTATAGGGTTACTCACAAGGAGATAGGCATAATATGTCAGCTTGTGTCAACTCTAAAAGGGGTTACAAATAAATTGTGTTTACCCTTCTTTTTCTGATGGGTGCTCACTGTCCTTGGAGATGTCAAGCAAAAATTGGGTGTAGCTTAAAGCTGTGCCTAACAAATGAAAAATCAGATTGCATCAAGAGCTGGAATTAGCATGATAAGAAAGGAGGGCAGCACAAGAAAATAAGAAATTGAATTCCATCTATAACCATTTAGTAAGACTGCCTTCAGAGATAAAATTTCACTTTTGAATATGTCAGGCAAAAGTTAGATTCACTATTTCTAAATAAAATTAGTATATAAAGAGTATGTGTATAGAAGCAGCATAATTAAATAAGGAGAATTGAATTCCATTTGTGGTTGATGGATGACTCAATTAGTCAAAGCGACAGAAGTAGTGAATGAGAAGAGTACTGTTGTGAGGCCAGCCTGCAAATCTGAAGAAGTGGAAGGATTGAGAATGAGAATCGTGCAAAAAAAAAAGGTGAGAAATAAATTATGAAGCTGCAAAAAAAAACGTTGGTAAACAGATCCTTTGGGTGATGCTTTCTTCACAGATAAAGAGAATTAATTATTGAAATCTCTGATGAAGCTAAAGAAAGTGCTGTAATTGGCAATGAGGAGAAACAAAATAAAAAAATGCATTCTCTATACCAAAACCCAGAATATGGGTAACTTGGAAATAAGGAAATATAGATGAAAAATAGGCACTGCAATGGAGAGGGTTGTGACCTCAAAATATGAAATTCCTGAAGTGACCCCCAGAGGGCAAAATTGTCCATGTACACATTGCCACAGTGGCTGCCTCCTTCCCTTATAAATACCCCTGAAAACCATGTAGTAAAGGACCGACCAGAAACAAGAGAAAATCAGCAAAAAAAAGGGATTTAGTGTGTTTGTTATAAAGAGCAATTCTATGAGACTAGCAAGAAAAAAAAAACTGCAATTCTATAAAAATGTAATCCTCAAAAGGCTAAGTTGCTTGTACATACTATTAGGCAATGAAAAGCATTTCATCTTCAACTTTCTTTACTTTACTGTTCTGTCATTTGCATTTCACACATAGGCATGTTAAGTAATACAAAGTAAAATATGATAAAAATGATGAAAATGTGAAACATTGAGCAAAAATTGAGGGTAATTAAAAGGACAGCAGGGTTGCACGGCCAACACACTGGTGCATATGGCGCTCTGAAGGACTGACCAGCTGAGGTGATGACCCAAAGAGCAGAAATTAAGAGTCGAAGAATGAGGAGAGCAAGAAGAAGAGGATCAACCTTGAAGCTGCAATGCCTCAACTATGTTGATGGCAAGAAGAAGTGAAGCCCCAATGCCTCAACTATGTTGATGGCAAGAAGAAGTGAAGCCCCAATGCCTCAGCTATGCTGATGGCAAGAAGAGGAGGCGTTACACCAAAGGATACCACCACCAAGCTTTGAAGCCATCAGGTCACCGCCAAAAAAAAAATACAGCCGCAAGAGATGATGAAGTGTGCTTCTCAGCACTATGATCAAGCACAACATCTGACCAGAAGAGCTAGCGATCAAATCGGCAACGCACTTCTCTCCCTGCACATACCATTAGGCTCGAGAATCAATTGATGTGCTCTTTGATAGTGGAGGGAACGCATTCATCCACAGACCTAACCAAACCGAGTCAAATCAAAGACCAATACAGAAAGGAAGGGTTCTAGTTATCAAATTGGAGGCGCATACCTTCTCAGGAGCAGGTAGCCAACCCCTCAAAGGCATTTCCGCTTTTCCCCGGGCCACGGCCACAAGTTCACCGCCATGGCGATGTCCAAGCTGAGACGAAACTCCATGCTGAAACGTCCCACGACCCAAATTGGTGGCACACAAAGTCTCGTGAGACTCTCATCATGCTACACGGCACTTTCCCCGCGTGCAACAGCCACCAGGAGCTCTCAATCGCCGTCGACGCCTCTTGAAATCCTAGCCGAGAGGGATCAGCGAAATTGCAGCAAGGGAGGAAGTTTCAGGCTCGACGAGTGGGCCCCATGAAGTTAGGGCGCTCTCATGACGCTTCACGATGCTTCCCCTGTGTCTGATGGTTCCTTGATACCTCAATTAAGCAACCATAGCTGGAAGTCGCTGCCAGATCGCGAAGAGAGAAAGAGAAAGGAGATGGAGAAGGAGGGGTTATATCCCATTTTCGCCTAGATGTGGTGCATTAGCAACGGTCGACAGAGCTTACCTAAAGAAGCCTCCTAGATAATTATCGCGACACTGGTTCACTGGGCACCGGGATCACAGACGTTGCGGCGTCGTTTAGTAAAAATGATCCCAAAATCTTCGATCTTATGTGGCGACAAATTCTGGCGAGTCGCAGACGACGAGGCAAGACCAATCGTTCGAAGCCACGCGTCCCGTTTCTACACCCACGGAGAAATGGAGCTAAATTTTCTGGCGCTGAGCTGGACCAATCGAAGGCCGCCACGCGTCCCTGCCTGCGGACATGGCTCAACTATATTGCTGGAAACTTCAAAAATTCATGGAAAATCGACCGAAACTCAGAAAAATACAAATCCAATTTCTATAAATCCAGAAAAATACGAGGAATTTACTGATACCAATATTACAATAAAACTCCTACCCAAACCCAATCAGACCTTTTTTTAAAAAAACTCAAAAATAGAAAACCGGCCAATCCCAGCTTGCCACGTCACCCACCAAAATTATCAAAAATCTAGTCAACTTCAAAAATTCACCAAACATCACCAGAAACTCTGAAAAATACAAGTAAAATTCCTATGAGTCTAGAAAAATATAAAGAACACAAATTTGCTTAAACCATGGTCAAAATCTTAATAAAATCCACCATGTCTATTTAAATGCTCGAAACCGCAACCTACTGCACCTTCTTGAAAATCCGTGAAACCCACAATATTATGGAAACAAAATATGTAAGGGAGGAAAATAAACCCAAAAATTATGGGAGATCTGATTTCATCAAACTATCAAAGACTAAACTAAAAGTATCTTCATCTTGATGCCGCACAAAAAGAAAAGAAACAAAACCCCTTTAACTAGGAGGAAAATCGTGCAACGACGAAAAATTCATGCGATGCCTCTCCCTCAAAGGAAGGCAGAATCTGCCCAACATGAGCAAGGACCACTAAGCTCCCCGAGGAGCGTTAAAGGAAGACTTAAGCTCAATGTTAGGAATTCGGCTGAATTAAGATTCACTCTCAAACAAGAGAAAACCCTGTCATGCTAAATTCGAGAATACAACTTCAAGTGCCTGGTCAGGACCAGGCATCAACCCAAGGCTTCCAAGCATCACTTTCAATATCCGGGAAAGCCACAGGAGTTCAACCTGGATAGCAACCGCGCGCACCCGCTCAATACCGAACATGGTCAGGGGCCCGGTGTTGGTCTAATCAACGTTTCAAGCGACAGCTTGGCGATTGAGTCTATCATCAATAGGCCCAAGGGCCGGGTGTTATGCTCATGATACTCTAAAACAACAGTCAGGATGTCTCGACAATCGGCTGAACGTCAATAGGCTCGAGGGCCGGGCGTTAGCATTAAATCGATCGTTCTGAATAGAAATCAAACGACTACTTCCACTCAGCACTCACAAGCCTAAGAATGAAAGAAAACTGTTTAGATCTCAAGTTGATGTTCTAGATGGCCAACGAGACATTTCTGTAATCAATCTGTCGTCAATAGGCCCAGGGGCCGAGCGTTAGGTTTTGATTTTGGCTTCGTCAATAGGCTCAGGGGCCGGGCGCTAGTCCTGATTTCAGCAGAACGCCCCAAATGACAATCAAGCATCTCTTTGATCAAGTCAGTCCAATATCAGTGAGCTTGGAGATTTAACAATCACTGCTGATAACAACCTCGCGCTCTGCATAGCAATCAAGCCTTTCAAACACCTCAGTCCTGGGACTAGGTGTCACCATCCGCTCCTAAGGGACCATGCGAGTCATTCTTAGGAAGCACCCGTGCGCACCCCAAAATACGATGTCGATCACGCTCAAGGGCCCGACATCAATCAATCAACATCAATCAAGTCTAAGGGCACAACAACTCAACTTGGCACTTCGGTCAGATACCGGAGGCCGAGCAATCCATCAATATTCTCGGATAAGCACGATTTCTCAACAAAGAGCACTGAAACCCTATCGATAGCTCATAAAAAAACTCCCAAATTGTCATTCTGCCACTCCTCACACTACAAGAATTAAGAAGACATGAAGCCACTCAGCGGATCAAGAGCTTCAATGGCCACGACGCAGATCACGCTGAATTCACAGAAAGGCTCTAAAACCTGCTGTCCTTACAAACAAAGTCCATTAATTAACATAAAATCACACAAAAACAATAAAAATCATGAATGCATGTCACATACTAATTGTTATTAACAATTCCCTATAGCTTAAGACATATAATCCACCGATTTTTCCGATCCAGAGGTTCTCTTGACTAGGTCAGAGGTAATTAACAGTAGGGGCTTGCGCCTACTGGAATGGAGGAAGAACCCCTCAAATAAATCAACCCTCGCGAATACTGGAGACCGTGCCGGTGTCTCCCTATCAAAGGGACATCAGTATCAGAGTCTCGAGGCTCGCGAGGAGTATCTGATCCGCATTCTTTTCACCCTCAATCCGCAACAGACGGACCCTCAGAGGGCCGCAAAAAGTGCGAGACAGTTCTAATGTGCTAGATTAACATTAAATTATTCTTAACTCTTTCATTTACAACAAGAAACTTGAAGTTTTAATGTGCCTTAACTTATTTAAGTTTCTGTTGTTGGAGTATATATTTAATTATTGTCACAATATCCATAGTGATGCTTAAGTAGCATCCATTATGCGCAACCTAGTGACAAAATTCATAATCATACTCCCTAAATTTGAATGCTTTATAACATACTATAAAACTTATTTCCATTGTGGAAGACGCTAATACATACCTGCTAAACGTTCTTCATGGAATTATCCTTTTGCATGTTATTACGGCATTCACTAAAATCGAAGTCAGAATATTAAAATGACCTTAACCTATTTTTGACATTCGAACTGTAAGTACATACTAATTTAATAACTAATTTTGGTTGCATTCCAAAGTTCTGTACTCATATTGTACAGATATTGACTTTGCATCTTTATAATGTATACAGTATCCACATGTATACAATCTTAATTTAAATTCTTTATAACCAAAATGAATACTTTTATTTCCAACTTTACTTAATCAATATTTATGGGGTATATCATGTATATATGCCTTAATCACAGGGTATCCAATAGTTTGCATTTAATCTTATTGTACTACTTGAGAACCTAATTGATGTTTATTATTTGTTAAAGGCCCAAGAATCTTGAGGCCTAGTACAAATGATAATATCATTTCAAATAGTAATTTATATCTTAATGTAAAAATATTACTCCCACTGAACCTGTGATATATACAATAATTAATCAAGTCAATCTCGAAACCAAATGAGATAGTCACTTGATGAAATTTGTAATATCACTGTCGAGACGCCTATTTTGAGTTTATAAATAGATGTTAAAATTTACAACCGTTTTATTTGTATCATCCGATTCAAAATGGGATGGTTACATTTATCATCAATGTCTCCATTGAAGAACATAGTCTTAACATGAAACTCAAGATCCAAAATGTGCTACAAGTGTTATGATTACCCTAAAAGAGTCTTTCAGTAAGACTAGAGAGAAAGGCTCTTTATAGTAAATTCATTTCTTTTTTTAGGTGAACTTCTTAGTGACATGATGTACCTTACGTATTTTCACATTGTCTTTAGAATTCCCTTTTGATATTAAATGTCCATTTGCAACCAATGAGTTTCTTACTTTAAAGCAATGTTACTAAGTCTCAAATATCATTATCACACATGAACTTCATCTCAACATTTATGGTATTTAATCCACTTTTATGAGTTTTGACTTGATGAAGACTTATAGAATCTTTCGTTATCCTAATGTCAAACTCATAAAGATAGACAACATAATCATCCGATAATGTTTGTCTTTTCTCCCTAGTGGATCTTATAAGCACCAGTTTTTGAGGTGTTTGCAGTTGTAGATTGACAACATTATCTTCAATTTAATCATTACCAGGATCTAAGTCTATAGATCCAAAATGGAGTTTAATTCATTAGCACTTAAGGTTTTACATTGAAGATAATATCCTAATGTGTCATCTCTCCCCCTCAACCAGAACATCCTCAAGGAACCAATTTTTATTCGTCTCTATTCTCAATCTTTAGTTGTGGGATATAATAAGTTGGTTACTCTTGGATCTTTGGGCATAATCAACTAAACAACTAATTATCCTTTCATCAAATTTCTTCTCATGTTGCTTATAAAGCCGAGCTTTGTTGGATATCCCCAGATATAAATGGTGAACTTTTCAGTCTACACATTTATATGGGGTTTTATTAATAGTTGTCTTAGTTGATATAAAATATAAATTGCTATCCTTATGAATTGAGAATTATAATTTTGTACAAAATATATTATCCCCTTAAGAGATATAACTTGAACTTTTGTGCCAAAGTATACTTGAATTCTCAATCGTCAATTTATGTATAAAACCTTTAGTATCCTTTTATAAGCTATTATGTCCATACACGATTATTATAAACTAAATAAGAAATGGATCTGCTCGATTTTGGACTATGAGACATAACCAAATTTTTATTCTTATATGAACAAATATATCCTTAGTTGTTGATTAGAGGTAGAACAAAAATTTTATTTAAAATAATTTATAAATGTCTCATGTAAGTCCAAATATATATATGATCCATTACTAAATAACAATCCACGGACGTTATAGCTTCCAAAATTGATTGTTTTATTGTCACCACTACAAGGATGTATCTTTCACCATTATTTGACTTTTGACAATCAAAGAAAATTTTAGAAATACAACATGGGTAGGTTCATCAAAATCTATCCACTACGTGTATATTGATACTAAAATCAACTTATGCATGTACAAGAAACATAATATTATTCTTGGTACTCAAGTATAATATTTTCTTAAATGCTCTTGTTTTCATAGAAGAAATACCCTTCAGATTCCGACCTTTTTCAATCAGTTTCCGAACTTTAACTTTATTGGGATTCTTTTATGATCCAAAATTTTCAATTTTAATCTTAAACTTTATATATATGTTTCTAATTTTCTTTTATTCTTGGAACTAAAAGCAACTCAAGAATTATATGTCATATCTTCAAATTATTTTCTTCCTATACCATATTCAAGTTGAGTTTATTGAGGGTCTCATAACTCATCTTGACTGAACCAAATAAGAAAACATAAGCACTAAATAACCTTATTATCTTGTGATATATTTTAGTGCTTATAATTTGAAGCATAAAATGACATCTCCAAATATACTCCCTTAATGTTGATTTTATATTTATTTAGGTGTCTGAAGTGTTTCTGCAATGAATGTCTGAATGTAATTACTATCCATCTGTGAGTGCTCTTTGGAGTCTTCTCACAGATTTCAAATAACAGCCTTTTATTCTTAGCAGATACATTTCCTAAATTTTCTTCCAAGAATTCTTAACTATATTGAGGTACCTAAGCATTTTGCCATGAAATACATATATATCTAACCACTATCTATTTGTTAGTGCTCTTTGGAGTCTCCTAACAGATTTTAATTGGTTAGCCTATTCATTCATGCAAAATAATATTTCCTCTTATGAATCCTTTAGCCTTAATGAAATTAGAAACTATGCCCCTTAAATGTCTCAAAAATGGTTTTCACGAAATGATCATAAGACACATGTTACTTTAATTTGAGTTGTCAAACTCTGATTTATGACCTTAATGGAAATATTAGTCCTTAACACATGGTCAAGATCAAACCAACCCGAGAGCCTTAAATTTTAAGTTGGAATATTAAAGATGATCATAAGACACCGTATAGTAATAAATCACAATATAAAGGTCCAAATCCCATCTACTAGTCTTTATTCATTTGCAAGTGCTCTTTGGAGTCTCCAAGCAAACTTCAATCAACTAGGTGTAGTATCAAATGTAACGATTCATAACATATCAATTAATTAACCTTCCTTTGGGCCGATTAATTAATCACATGTAAGACCTTATAATCATTACCCATTTGATTCTACTAAAACATTGCACATATAGCCCTTTAAATTATGTCATTCCTTTGGGCCGATCCATAATTTAAAAGTTACATGTACCTTAATATACTTTGTATTTGAGCCTTTGAAACAACCATTAATATGAGAGCCCACTTTGGCGGGATGATATTAATATTGGTTCAATTCTCAAATACAACTCAAGTTACCTTTATATTAGACTTAAAGTATACCTAATCCTAGACTTTTCATTATACACATCAATCCTAATATGAAAAGCCTAACTAAATACTGACGTAGGATGATATAGACTTAGGACCCAGTTGCAAACCCTAAGGTATACATACATTGGATCGCATGGTACTTCATACGAACCAACAAACTTGAAAACAGACCGTTTTGGTGAAATAACGGTCCGCCCTAAATAGACCAGAAGAGAACCAAAAAGAGATATGACCATACAAGCCAGTACGAGTCATATTAAGGTAAGAAAAGAAAGCGGTAGTCTCCCGTTCAGCCAGCAGCCATTGAAATTACACCATATCCAGGCAAGATTCCCAGAAAAGGCCAGGGTCATATGGACACTTTAGGCGCCGACCTTATTTTCTGCGACAAAACTTGTCCTCATGACAACATGGTGTAACCCAACGCTTACAGCTCTTACTAATGAAAACCACGGCAGAGAAAAGAAGAGGAGGGATGCATAAAGCGTTATTTGTACCTAACCAGTACAAACAACCTTAATTTTGGCTTAAAACTTAACAATTCTGGTTGTGGAACGGACCGCCCTGGTTGTGAAACGGACCGTCCTAAACTTTGGTCAATACCTAACAGTTTGCAACTAAAAAACTGAAGTGGAACGGACCGCCTGAAAACCACAGAGAAGAGTAGAAAATGTCGTCCTAATCTAGGTCGAGAAACCCTAAAAATTTCTCTCCTAACCTGACAATAGATCTACTCTAAATCTAAGTCATCCAAAATTTGGTCAGATTTTAAACGATTTTGAATTTCCAAAACTTTAACTTAATTTTCAAAATCTCTTCAAACAATTGCAAATTCATAATCAATAATTCTGGCACAAATCTCAATCATAACGAATCATAAACAATCCAAAGTTAAAGGAATGGTCCGTTCGAGCCATGAAACGGACCGTCCAAATGCCAGATAATTCAGAAACAGTTCAAAAATAGTTCAGAAAAATTTTCAGAAAAAATCTGGAACGGGCCGTCCCAGGATTAGGACGGGCCACCCCAGAACTCTGGAACGGGCCGCCCTAGAACTCTGGAACGGGCCGCCCCAAATCTAGGACGGACCGCCCCAGTCCACTGGAACTGGCCGTCCCAGAATTAGGACCGGCCGTTCCAATGCCAGTTTTGGCCAAATAATCTTACAAGGTAACCTTAGCGTGACACCCCAGAACGGGGGGATGCCGCAGCCGCCACGAGCGCATGCTTACCTTTCGCAAGCCCGTAAGGCTTACTAACTATAACACGAAAATTTATGGACGTGTAGCATCACAAATCAAGACAAGTCTAACATGTAATATCAATACAACATAATTAGTGGTTTTACAACTTGTTTTCAAAATATTACACACGGTCATTTCAACAACAAGTCATGAGTTCCCATGCTACACACACACCTAACAACAAAAGTGATGGCCTAATCCTTTCCACATGCCCGCGCTCGCCTAGAACCTGGAATCCACAAAGTGGAAGAATGAGATAAATAAAGATTTATCTCAGTGCGGTATTCAGTTCCAGCCACACGAACCTTGAGTACATGTTTTGGAACTAATCACCGACCGAGTTTAAAAGCAACAATAATCAATACATATTTTAAGATATGATAATAATAAAATAACACTTCCATTAACAAAATACATTCGTGTAAGTCCATATATAAATACAATTCATGCAATGCAATGAGCTCGGCAATTCATTCAAGTATCAAGACAACCTCAACTATCAAGTAGCAATACAAATGCCGGCTCGATTTTGTATTATTAAAATACAAGTCTGGTTTATTGATATCACAAGTCATTTGGTTCCTCCCCAGAAGCAGGGATCAGAATCGGTCTCTCCCCAAAAGCAGGGATCAAGACCCTAAAATAGTATCAGTCAACTGGTTCCTTCCCAGACATAGGGATCAGAACCTACTCCTCCCCAGACACAGGAATCAGAGTAAAATTCAGAGTCAATTGGTTCCTCCCTAGACATAGGGATCAGAACCTACTTCTCCCCAGACACAGGGATCAGAGTAAAATTCGGATTCAATTCAGACAAATCGAACTTTCAACAAGTACCTCAAGACGTAACACTGTAGACCTCGGATTAAGCTTAACCACACCGATTGACACGCCGGGTAGCTAGCCCGCATACAAACGAAACCAATGCCATTCAACCGTACAAGAGTACTCAACCATTCATATCAATTCCATTCAGATTAATCGAGTAACCATTCAATATGCATACATAATATTTATATCATAATAACAATATGGTAAAATACAAATATGCTTGCAATTCAATCAATTCAAATATGCTATGCAAGTAATAAGTTCTAACAATAACTCAAGATAGGTGTGGAATCCGCACCTGTAAACAAAAGCAGACACAAACAGTCAACAAGCAATCCTAGTTACCACGAGCGATATCGGCCTCCTCGAGTCCCGATACGTCCTTATCCAGATCTACACAATAAACTATTCTAAGTACTTACTCAAACAGATCACACAATCAATAAGTAAAAGCAAGCAAGATAAACAAAGTACAATATCAAATTTCGACACAATATGTAGTCGGGTTAAGGTTTACCATAACTTAACACAAACAAACATGACACGAGTAAGTTTAAGGTTTAAACCATAATTTTCTGATCTAAACTACATCAAAAGGATCATATGATGTTGTAGAGCTCTTCAAAAGCTTTCCAACGGTCTTTGATTCACCTAAAACGGACTCCGGATGACAAAGTTATGGTCAAAAGAAAATATGTTCTCAGAGGGAACAATTCGGACCGAATTGTTAGAAGCTGAAATTTCCAGGGACACCAATTCGGACCGAATAATAACAATTCAGACCGAATTGTCAGAAGCTGAAATTCGCTTTTCAACAAACCATAGAGCTAAAATGCTCAAAACTTCACCAAAATGAACCAAACTCAAAATGAAGCTACTACAGTGTACTACTAACTTAAATCAACAAGAAATTTCACTTCTATACTTGATTTTAAAATAAATTTTCAAAAATTCATTTTAGAACAAAAATCCCTTCTTGCATGCAACCAAAAACTCAGCCTAAAACCCAATTTTCACAAATGTACCATGCATGCAACTATTTCTCCTTTCGAAATCCAGTTTAATGCACAAATCATTCAAACATTTCCTCGAAAGTTCAGAAATTTGTTTCAACCTTGAAGCTTAGTTCATGCATGACAAAAACCTCACAAAAATCGAATGAAAAGTTAAATGCACTTAATAATACCTTGCATGCAACTAAACTCATCATAAAACTCTATTTTAAACCTTTATTTAAACAAAAACTTCAGAAAACACTTGAGAACCGAAATGAGTTGGAGAAAAACAAAATCTTACAATAATGGTGCTCAAATTCGAAATTTGCTGGCTTGCATGTACTCTCCTAGTTCTCCTCTTCCTATTTCTGATTTTTCCTGAATTTTTGGACTATTTTATCTATTTTCTATGGAGGGCTTTAGGGAGTTTTGAGCTTGAAGAGAAAGAGAGGAAAAATTTCTGTAGAGGAGAAAATGAAAGGGGGGAGAGAGAGAAATGGGCTGTGGTATTGGGTTTTCTTTATTTGAATAAAGTGGAGGTGTTTAGTGTACCCCAACATGTCCCCAAGATGCACTAGATGCAATGCTCAACAGAAATTTAATTAAACATGACAATAACAAGTCCAAATAATGCACAGTTCAATTAACTATATAACTAAATTTATTTTGGATTACTAACTTTTAAATTCCACTCTAGAAATATAGAAAAACAACACATAAATAAGAATTAAACCCAGATTTCAAACAAGCAAATAAAATATAAAAGAAAAAGTTCAGCAAAAATTCTAAGGACTCAAAATTTGAAAATACTAGGTATTACACTTAGCCCTAACTAATCCTAACAAACCCTAAGTTAGGGCTAACTAGCTAAACCCTTGCTAACCTTAGCGCTAGGTAGGTTAGGACCTTAAGTTAATTACCTAACTTAGGGGTTAGCTACCTTAGTTAGAATCTGTTTGCTAAACCCTATGCTAGGTACTCTACTTAGGGTTAGTTATCTCTAAATAGTTTTGCTACCTAGTTAGCTATGGTTAACTACGGCTAATTAGTTAAGTTACCCTAGTTAGCCTAATCGTATACTAACCTAACTTAGGAAGATATCTCTTATAATCCAATCTAACTCTAAGTAGAGTTAAGGTTATGTAGGGCTAACTAGGGTTAGTTATGGTAGCCCTAGTTAGGACTAACCCTAGCTATCCCTAGTTTGCTAATCCCTAGGTACCTCTTATTAACCCTAGTTATCCCTTGCTAACTCTAGATAGCCGTATGTCGTACTAACTAACCCCAACTAGTTAGGGTTACCCATTGCTAGAATTTTTAGGACTACTTAGAGCTAACTTAGCCCTAACTTTAGGTAGCCCTACCTTGTTAACTAACGGTAGCTAGGGTTAGGTATCCCTAAGTAATTAGTAAGAGTTACCTAGGGCTAACCCTAGCTCTAAGTAGCCCTAACTTAACGCTAGTTCTAACCATAGCTATCTACTTCGGATTAGTTACAGTTAGCTAGCCCTAACAAATCCTTGTTAACCCTAACTTTAGCCCTAACTAACCAAAGCTAACCCTAGCTATCCCCAATTAGCTTGGGTTAGAATTAAGGTTAGTTAGGGTTAGTTAGTACTACCTAGGGCTTGCTTGGGTTAGATATGGTTAGAGTTAGGGACAACTAGGGATTGATAGGGCTACCTAGGGATAGCTTGGGTTACCTAGGATTAGAGTTAGGGTTACCTAGGGTGGGTTAGGGAAACCTAGGGGTAGTTATGATTATTTAAGACTACTTAGGGCTAGATATGATTAATTGGGGTTAGAATTACGATTTTTTAGGATTACTTAGGGCTAACCATATATATCCCAAGGTAGTCTTAACTAACCCCAGCTAACCTTAACTCTACCCTTAGTTAGCCTTAGGTAGCCCTAACTAATCCTAACAAATCCTAGCTCTAACCCCAACTAACCATATCTAGTCCTAGGTAGTCTTAACTAACCCTAGCTCGTCCTAGGTAATTAGCTAGTGTTATTTTTAGGGTTAGCTAACTATGTTAACCCTAGCTAAGGCTACATAGGGCTAGCTATCCCTAGGTAACCTTAGTTATGGTTTAGTACAAACTCTAAGTTTAGTTAGGGCTAACCTAACCAGGTTAGGATTACTTATGATTAGCTAACTAATCCGAACTCTAACCCTAAATTAGTTAGGGATAACTAAGGTTAGTAATGTCTACCTTAACTAGGGTTAGATAGCCTTACTTGCTAATAAGTTAACCCAAGCTAACCTAACCCTATCTAACTCTAGGTAGGGCTAAGTTAGCTCCAAATAACTCTAGCTAACATGCTATAGGGATACCTATGTTAGGGTTAGGGGTTAGAGTAAGTTGGTTAGGGTTAGCTTGTCCAAGGGGTTAGCAACTCTAATTAGTCCTAACTAACCCTAGGGCTACCTAGGGATAGCTAATCTGAGTTAACTAACCATAGTTAGGATTAATTAAGGTTAGTTATGGTTAGCTATGCCCTAGGTGGACTCTAACAAGGGTTAACTAACCCTAGCCCTGGTTAGCTATGGTTAGTTAGGGCTACGTAAGGCAAGCTAGGGTTAGAGTTAGGGTTAGTTAGGTCTTCCTTAGTCAGCTAGGGTTAGCTATAGTTAGCTAGGTAGCCTTAACAAACCCTAATTCTAACGTAAGCTAACCCTAGCTAGTGTTAGTTATGGTTAGCTTGGGTAAGAATTAGGGTTAGCCTTACGTAGCCCTAACTAAACCTCGTTAGGGTTAAACCTCGCTAGAATTGGATTAATTTTTATATTTTTCTAGACTCAAACAGATGCAAGTAATGTCCTAGGATTGTGTGTTGAATTAGTTTAGCTCTAAAACACCTCTGCCTTCAGTTTTCACCTGGACAGAGGCACATTTCGGACCGAAATCCATGCTCTTCGTGCCAAAACTTGCTTTAGACCTTTTGTTCCGACTTGATATTTTTACACAGTACTATGTGAAGGTTACTAAACAACCAGACCTAAGTCCTAACCTTAGCTGTCGCGATTTCGGTTCTGACTTGGTTTGGAACTTGGTTTTTACCACGTAAACAACTAAACCTAAACTTTCGTGTTGGATACTAGTTGTTTAAGAATGTTTGGCTGGATTTCCAGAGGTATTTAAAGTCCTATCGGATCAGTAAAAGCTACACCTTTCGGTCGTAAACTAACCTCCTCTTTCGAGCGATTGGCTTACCTCAAGTACTTAATTATCTAATTATTTGTTCTAGTTTAATGTCCTAATGGTGCTGCAGTTCATCAATAGGTAAACAATCAAACAAATAATTAAAATAACAAGCAAGATATAATTCTCAACAAAACATATCACATAGCACAATATAAAGTATCAAGTCGTCACAAAATACTAAACTAACCTACTAACTACCCCTAAGACATCATAAAAATCCAGCCTAACATGTTTACGAGACAACACACAAATATCATGTAAGTAATAAAGATACAAGCCATAGAATTTAGAGATAAAAGCATGAAAGATTAAACCGAATTATCCTTTAGCCTTTACTCCTTCTTCTAGGGCAGGGAATCGATGGAGAGTCGCAAGATTGCTGCCGTCGCACGCTAACACTGCTGCTCCTCAAAGAAAACCCGCAGAAAGAGCCAAAAACGAAGCAAAATGATGGAGAATAATGGTGTCCAAGAGAGGAAGAATGTGGCACCCCTTTCTGGATGAAAATACATGCCTAAATACCCCTATGGAAGGTTAGGGAGGCGGCTAGGGCAAGGAATTCCCTTTCCTTTCTCGAAACTTTCTAAAATTCACTTTCCATACAAGGATTTCGGACCGAAATGGGAGCATTTCGGACCGAAATCAGGTGCTGACGAGTTGAATTGGGCTGGGACCAGGGCTTTCGCGCGATATTTGATCTGTCTTGGCCTATGGAAGTCTTCTCTAGTCCTTGGCACGTGTGTGTGGGCCGGGAATGAGTCATCCGGTTGAGGATTGGGCTCCATTCTTCTTGTTTGGCGCATTTTGTCTTCAATTTCCACGACAATTCTACAAAATAAAGATAAGAGCGGCGGCAGTACCAAAATCTTGAAAAATACAGTTAATCATGAGCCATTGTATTGGTTTGAGTGCCATTTTGGTGCTAAGTATGGTCAAAATTTGTATATGAATAATAGACATCAAATCTCCCCAAACTTAAATCTTTGTTTGTCCTCAAACAAAATCCTAAGTTTAAAAGAACTCACTATACTTAGACCTACAATCAATTTATCTCAAACCAATCAATGAAAGACTAATCTCTTGTATTTTCTCAAAATTTCACACAAGTTTGAAAAAGCGAAGCAAGTTCAAAAATTCAATTCAAGGACAAGGGTTTAATTTTCTTTTGGATTGAAATTGTGCTTCTCTTAGCCTTAATGAATTTCATTTTTCAAATGCAAGAACCTAAGCTTCTCTTTGTCAAAACAATTGCAAACTTATATTCAATTACCCGTTCTTTTCCATATCTCACAAAAATTTGTAAAGTCCTTTATCAAAATCGAAAATTTTATAATGAACTTTTTCCAAAACTAATTTCATTTTTCACCAATTTGTTTGTGCAAGTCGAGTCGTGGGGCTTTGCACCCTAAAGGATTTTTGTGCGAGTCATTGACCTTGTTAAAGCTACTGGCACATGTTGCACCAGGGAGGTCGGTCCAGTTTTTACGTATTTTTCGCTACAGACCACTACGGACTCAAGCATTTTGCTAAGTACCTTACGCCTCTAATTTTGTGGTTGAGTTGGTGGAAAAAGGCGTCGACGCGTCCTCGTTTTCACAACTATTTGATTTAATTATCCCATTAAATTTTTGCTCGTTGGTGATTCAAGCGATTAAAATAATTTTCGACAAGACAAGTTCATTTCATAATTTTTCAAGTTGATAAATTTCTTTTTAAACAAAAGTTTGTCAAATACAAATCCGTTCACTCGGTAAAAACTTGTGAGAATCGACTAAAATTATTTTGATAATTTTTAAGCATCCAAATTCAGGTTCTTTTATCTTCAAACTAATTTTCAATTCGGTCTATTGGTGCACAATTCAATTTAAAGCATTTAAACAAGCAAGAGTCCTTGAGAAAATTTTTTGCAAATACTTTAAAAATTCAAACAGTAAAAAATAATGAGTAATTCAATCAATATAGTCCAAACAGAGATCAAGCATGCATAAAAAATTAGTTTCTAAAATTTTCAAGCAGTTCTGCACAAAATTCTACATTCCAGAGAGTGATTTCGGACCGAAATGGGACAAAAAATTTTCGAAAATGGCAAAAATAAAAATGAATTTTCACAAAAATTTTTCAATAAGTCCAAAATTTCCTTTTCTTCCTATCCTCCCCCCCAAACTTGAATTAAGCATTGTCCCTAGTGCTATACATTCATCACATAAGAAATTAAAACAAGGAGGGAAAGAAAATTGTACCAAATCAGAAGGGCGGAGGATCGGAGCTGGAATTTCAGAATTCGCTAGGAAAGACTCCATTTCGTGTGTTTTCCAAGGTCCGGCATGTTGCAACTCGCATGAGGTCGTGCGAGGGCCATTGTTGACTGGCCTGTGGTACTCTAGCACGAGTTGCTGGCTTGTTAAGCTCCAATCGATTCTTTGTCACCTACATAAAAACAAAAGAAAACAATTAAACACTAATTTTTTTTGTATTTTCTCATTTTTTCTAATTTTTTTGTTATATTTTCTTGGTTTTCTGATTTTTTTTTTTATTTTTGAAACATTAAAAATGAAATAAACGAAAATTAAAAGAGAGAAAGTCTTGAGTTGCCTCCCAAGAAGCGCTTGTTTTAGATCACTAGCTTGACCATTTTTTTTTAAGTCTTTATTTGATCGAGCTCGGAGAGCGAGACGGCGAGTGATTTGTCATATCCCTCGTTGGTGATATCTCTTGTTAGAACGTCCTTCAAGAGAATTCCATGTGCTCGAGTCGAGGGATCGATACCTTCCCCATCATCAATCGAGTCCATTGCTCCTTTTTCCACTAAGGATTTCTTCTTTTGACCTGCACTACAGGAAAGTGCAGCAATTGCATGGGCTGGCTGCATCCGCAGTACTGATGCAACATGCGTTCTGCATCAGCTACACTGATGCAATTGGACCGATGCAATTGGCTTCCTTGCAAATGCTCAGTTGCATGGGTATTTCAATTGCATGGGCATATTTATTTGCATCAGTTAAACCGATGCAAGGTTGCATGGGCATAACAGATGCAACTGATATTTTTTGCATAAGGTTTATTGGATGCAATTAACTTTATTTGCATCTATTATGCCGATGCATTTGACTTTTTTAGCATTGCTTGGTCTGATGCACTTAACTTCTTTAGCATGAGAATAGACAATGCAATTGACATTTCTTACATCCGCACGGTCAATGCAATTGACTAATTTTTTATGGACTTAGCTGATGACACCAACTTCTTTTGCAGTCATTATTCTAACCCTATTGACTTTTTTTAGCTTCAGCTTTGCTAATGCAATTAACTTATTTTATATAGACTTGACCGATGCAACTAAATCTTTTTGCATCCTCTTTTTCAATGCAATTGACTTAGTTAGCTTCAGTTTGACTGATGCAATCGAATGAATTTGCATGAGCTTGACAAATGCAATTGCATGATTTCATTTGTCAATTGCATGATTTCATATATAAATAAAATAGCTTTATTTAGTATCAAAATCGCATAATAATTATTATTATAAATAAATGTCTACATTTATATTAATAGGTGAATATCATTCAAATAACATTCTATAAAAACATTTCATAACAATTATCACATAATTACATTGAAAATACACCATACAAGCAAAAACAATCCACAAAGATTAACATCCAAATGCATTCAAAATAATACTATAATCCACAAGTAATGAGAGTTATACGAACCAAACAAATTAAAGTACAAAAAATCACCTAAAACATCATATTCTAAAGCTACATCGAGAACTTATTGTCATTGGATAGAGATTCAAAGTCACAGACTTGGCCATGGTCTTCAAAGTTAGTGTCACTAATATAATCTGCCATGGGCTTTTCGACCTTATGCATGAAAACATATCCTCGTCAAGGCATAGCCACTCCAAATTTATATTTTCAGATTCTCCTTGCAAGTTTGATATCAGATATCAGTTAATTTCATAACATATTAACAGAAAATATAACAAATTGACAAAAAAAAAGAAAAGCAAAGAGTCAGGTTTCACAAACGAAACCTTTGCTTCTATCAATTGCATCTCGTCAGATTCTCTTTGCGAGGTTGATTTTAGCATCTAATTTCATTTATAAGAAAACAAAAAGATCATCAAATTTTAGAATTGTTGTTAGTAACTATAGGTCCAGCTATAATTGAGAAGAAAGCAATGTGTATTTTTATGATATATTGACAAGAGCTGTTAATTTAAGAGGAAATAAACAAAGTAAAAGAATTAAGACCTGAAGATATATACCTCCTCATTAGATTAACATTAGTGTATAGAAGCTTCAATTCAATATTACTCAAAAGCTAGGGATCCACCGATTTGCTAGCATCCCTGAAACATAAATATTAATTATTACTCAACTATCATTAACCCTTTTAGCAAAATTAAAATGAAATTAACAGAAATAGTGATTTGTATCCAAAAATACAAATAAAATAGAAAGCAAGAACAAAATCGGAGAGAGGTATTTACTTGATGGCACAGCTGAAGAGTTCTCTAAAACTGACGCATGTGAGGGGTTCTCTAATCAGAGCACCTTCTGTGAGGTGTTCTCTGATGAAGAATAGAAAGGCAAGAGAGAGGCGGCCTAAAAACCTAGACAGACCGAAATAGAAACAAGGACGGTGAGATAGATGTGGCAATTAAAATCTACACCGACCGACAGATTTGAAAAAAAATAGATGGGAACGAGGAGGCACGAGAGACCGGCTCGTTTGAATTTTTTTTTGTTCATACATTGCAATTAATTCCATTATATGCGTTCCACCTTTCAAATTCCTTTCCTGGCTATTAATTGACAACATTAATTTCCTATTGTGGCTATTTATTAATATCATTAATTTCCTATTGGTGGCTATTAATTAATTTATTCCTTTGAAATCTTACGTCCGTGCTCCATCCTAGCTCCTTCCAAATATATTAAGAGACATTCAAATGTTACCAATAATAATTGTGTTAACAGACCAAATATTTTATTATACTTTATTTTTATTTTTATATCTTTTGATCAGCCCTATTACAATTTTAAAATATATTGTTGCATTATGTTTTAGTTTGACTTTCAATTTTTATTTGTGCAATCGGCTTTAAATCATATGTATGTTGTGTTTTTTTATGATATTTTTATTCTAGAATTTGTAGGTGATTTTGTATGCAAATGTTTTGTAATTCTAATTACAATTAAATCATAACATTTTGTACTTATGATCAACTATTATGATCATCTTCCTTTTACAAATAAATGACAACTTAAATCTACGCCAAGAGAATTTTGCTAGTTTATTCAACGATAATTTTTTTTATCACTACCTTATAGTCATCTAGAGTTCAACGCATTTGACATTTTGAGCCCGTCAAATGCAACCAATTATCAATTTTTGAGATTAAAACGATTAACCTGAATTGTTCAATTTATTGTCCATAATGAAAATTTTTACAAATAAAATTATATATTTTTTCAAATATTTTTACTATAAATTTTGAATTTTAGAAAATTCTCAATCTAATTAGTTTTAGACCATCAATTTAAAAAAATAAAAAATATAGAACATATTGAGTGGTTTGGATCAACAATTTGAGATTTCAATTTATATTTCATTATGGAGATCATTTTTTTAGTATATTATTTGTAATTTATTAAATTAAAATGAATTTATATTTATTATCAATTTAATCATACAAACTCATCATTAGTTTTATTATATAATTAGTTACTATACTTTTATCATATTTTTTCCAATTTAGAATTATTGTAAATATTTTTAATGTATTCTTAGGGAAAAGAATTAAAATAGAATTAACATGAGTTGACACGTTTAAATAAGTTTATTACTATCATAATTCTTTGTCGATCATAGGAAGGGAACTAAGGTATCCATGATTATTTAATATTTTAATTTTTTTATTTTAAATTGTCATCATTACCTTGCTACCTTATTTCTATATTTGTATCTTGATATAAAGTTGATAGTTTCTAATTATAATCATTTTTATGTCAAAAAAATGAATCTCAAACTTGTAATTCAAAACACTAGTGAAATAAATAATAATACGTAACACAATTGATTGATTGTTTCATTGGGTCTGGTCTAGTATCATATATATATTCGTATAACTAAAATGCTAATTCATTACCTATGATTTCTAAAATAAAATTGTTTAACTTACATATTAATCTCTTATATATAATTAGTGTCGGTTGTTAATTATAATAATCTACGAGATCATGCATTTTTAGAATTATTATTTATCAATCTAAATAAATAATAAACTCAAGGATTCAAATTATGTTATATCATTCAAAATTCATAAACAATGTACGAAGCCGAAAATGATTAATTACCTCTAGAAATATTAACCCAACAAATCATATTTTATTTCAATAGAATTAATGGAAAATTTGAGCTTGGATGTAAAAATTGAAACTAGTAATATATAAATATGGTTACCATTTTTCCTAATATCATGTACTCTTGCATTATATTAAAACAGTTCGTTTAATTCAATGCTATTAATATTTCAGTCAAATACACAAACTATTGAATTTATTTCTTTTCCCATCTAAATAGTCAATAAAAGGGAGAAATACTAAAGTCAAACATATAGGACGAATGGTCAGTCTAACATAATCTATTCACGTATCAAAATTAAAATAACCGATCAAAATCCGTTAAATCAAATCTTCATATTGAGAACTTGTATGAAACTAAATTTTACAATTTTTTAAAGTTTGTTTACTATTTATTTTGTATTTTTAAAAATTGTTGTTATTGGGCGTTCAATATAGATTATAGGAGCAGTTTTTTTAAATACGAAATAAATAGTAAAAAATAAAAAATATATATAAAATAATTTGGTTTCATATAATTCTCAATATAAAGACTCAATCTAACAGTTTGGATCAGTCATTTTAAATTTGATTCGTGAATTCGATCATGTTGGACGGACCACATCTGTCCTATATGTTGGACTTTAGCATTTTTCTTACAAAAAATATAATACACACATATATCAAATATTTTAAAAAAAGTATATTTTACTATATTTATCTTTTTTTTTTACTTTTTTTTTTCAAATTGACTCTAGTTGATATGCAAGCACATGTATATTTATAATATTTTATATTATATTAAAAAAATTTAGAAAAGAGAAAAAATAATAATTAAGCATACCTTGTTATGCAATTTTGATTTCTACTTTGTATTTATTGGGTTGGATCGACAGTACCGATATGAAAAGATATAATCTATTATTTTCAACAAAATGTTAATGACTAGTATGTTATAAAATGATTTATACATCTTATTAATATGTTTACAATATGTCATTGTGTTTTTGTTTAATGATGCGAAGATATTATTTTTCCACAATAAGAACTTTTGCTAACATAATCCGTTGCTTGTCAATTGTCGAAATTAATTAGTAAATGGTAACTAATTTTATGTATCATGTCTAGATCTAGCAATAGTATATAACTAAATTAGGCAAATGACGGCAAGTACGTGCATTGTTATCTGATTCACACATCATGAGGATTCTTTTTGTTTTTGGTGATATCTTCTTTCTTGGATGACACATCTTGGGATACGAGGAAATTTTATTTTTTAAGGTAATAGTGCATTTGGAAATAGGAACCCTTAGGTATTAATTAGTTGTCACTTTTCTGGACAAGCGTATCTTTAGACCATAAGCAAATCTGTGTAATTAATCTATCCTAATTTCTAGCATGGTATGTTCTATTATGTTAGTCATGTGGAAAATATGATATTATCATATGGTATTAATAAAGTTTTTCTTCCCCCATTAATAAGCTTATATTCATCCTAAACATTGAAATTTGACTTCAAAAAAATTATAAATAAAATAAGTAGTGAATGAAACTAAGGAGAGAGTTCCGTATTTTGAAGATAAATTAATTATACACAAGGTAAAAAAGAATACAGGAGATCAGGAGACTGACTTGTGGGTCTGCCTGTTAGTTTATTAAAAAATTATTTTTCTTTTTTTTAAATGGAACAAAACTTATCAACTGACCAATCAAAGTATCAAACAAAAATATATAATTATCTATTAAACTAGTTGAAATTAACAAGTAATTTTTTATAAATTTTCAAGAAAAAAAATAATTTCTATAAAGAAGAAATATACATTTTTCAATATTCATGAATTGAAAATTTAGTTTCCTATACAATCTCTAGTTCATAATATTGTCAATAAAATCATGGTATGTAACTATATTTGACTCATTTATAAATTCATATCCAATTGCATCGGTCATGCCTATGCACCTGAATAGATCAATTACATCGATGTCGCTTATGCTTTTGATATTCAATTGCATCAATTTCACTTATGCAACAAAGTATATGTAAGTACGACATGACCTGTTCAGTTTCATCGGTCTAAACCAATGCAATTGTTAGTCAATTGCATCAATTTTGCTCTTGCAATAGAATAAAAATCATTAGCATTAGAAGTCCTGATGCAATTATCTCTTTTGCATTGGTCATACTGATGCAAAATATGTGCCGATGCAACTGAATTTGTGCTGCTGATGCAATTGAGAACTGCCCATGCAACTGCTGCACTTTCCTGTAGTGCTGCAACTGGATTGGAATTAGCAATAACAAGATACTTTTGATTAGGGCCAAGAAACTCATACCTGACAGTTGCTGGAAAGGGCTTTAAATCGACCTGAGGTGCTTGATTTCGGATCGAAATGTCTGATTTCGGACCGAAATCCTCTGCTGTTGCTGCTCTGGCCTCCTCCAGAGACAGATTTCGGTCCAAAATTGGTGGAATTCGATCCGAAATCTCCTCTGGCAGGGGAGTTTCACCACTGTTTTTGTCGTCTTTCAACTCCTCCATTATCTCCTCGACTCCTATGGCTTCCTGCACATTAAAAAGAGAAGATTGGTAACTTTCAAGAGCATCATGGTATTGCTCCTCGAGTGCCTCATCGAT
Source organism: Rhynchospora breviuscula (assembly GCA_027562975.1). NCBI lineage: Eukaryota > Viridiplantae > Streptophyta > Magnoliopsida > Poales > Cyperaceae > Rhynchospora > Rhynchospora breviuscula. The sequence continues at coordinate 80,172 of CM050399.1, forward strand.
CGTTGGCTCGATGTCCTTGATCGTGAAGCACGTGTTGGTGGGGCTTGGGCATTTCATCGCATGGTCAATTGAAAAGCGCAGCTCCTCCCCTCCAACTCTCACCAAAATCGTGCCATCTCTAGCATCCATCATGACTCCTGCGGTCCTAAGGAACGGGCGTCCCAAAATGATTGGCACCTCCTTGTCTTCTTCCATCTCCATGACCACAAAATCACAAGGCACTAAGAATTTTCCAACCTGCACAGGGACATTCCTAAATTCACCCATGGGTAGGCATTTTGAGGAGTCTGCGAGCTGTATTAATATGCTGGTGGGCATCAGTTCTCCAAATCCTATCCTCTCAAAGACTGTCTTAGGCATGAGGCTCACGCTTGCTCCCATGTCACATAGTGCTTGTTTGATGATAGTATTCCGAATCACACAGGGCAAAGCGATCCTTCCTGGATCCCCCAACTTTGGTGGCATCTTGCTTTGTAGAGCCTCACTGCTTCGATTTGCCAAGGCCACAGTTTTCAATTCTTCCAAAGACCTCTTCCCAGTGCACAATTCTTTGAGGAATTTGACATAAATGGGCACCTTGGTGAACACATTAGCGAAAGGAATGGCGATATGAACTTTCCTTAACAACTCCCAAAAACGCTTGAACATAACATCCTCCTTTTCTTTGGCCATCCTCTTTGGAAAAGGTAAGGAAGGCATGTAGGGAGCCTCTGGAACTGACTTCTCCCTTTTCTTCTTCTCTGGAGTCACTTTTTCTCCTTCTGGACCTGGCATTTCGGACCGAAATTGAGAGATTTCGGACCGAAATCCAGGCTCTGGCTGCGCCTTTTCTATTGTTGGTGCACCGGATTGAGACCCCGTCGCATCTACAGCGCCCTGGAGAGGTGAGAAAGGCAGCACTTGTTCCAGAACTGGTTCGTCTTACTCGCTGGGCTCCTTGCCTTGACTTGGTGGTTGTGCTTCGGCCCCAATCGGCATTGGTGTGTCATTGTATTGAGTGCCGCTTCACAAAGTGTGAAAGGACTTGCACTCAACATTGGGGTTGACTTGTGGTTGGCTCGGCAACTTTCCTGGTTGTCGCGAGAAATGAGCCTCCATCATGCGTTCAATTCTCGTCAAAGTACCTGCATTTGCTTTAAGTTCATTCAGATCTTTAACCATAACTTGATTAAATTTTGTTTGTTCTTGCATAAATTCTTGAACAATAATTGGAACATCTTCCTTATTGCAAACAGATTTTCTTTCAAAGGGTTGGTCTCCATTGTTGTTATTGAATTGCACATTTCTATACAAGTTCGGTGGGTTCTGGTTTCTGTATTGGTACTTTGAACTATAAGAGGTCCCATCATTAATGTAATTCACTTGGGTGCCCTTGGACGATTGATATGCCGCAAATTTCGCTTCGAGCTCGACTATCCTTGCCTCCTTCATCGTGATCTTATGGACTTGATGCCTTGGAGGATTGGAGCGGTGTTGGTTGAAAAGGGGATACCAAGTGTACTCCCTCGCACATCGATCGAACAAGTCTCTACCTCGTGCAGCGTCTAGCCTCAAGAAAGCTCCACCTGAAAGAGAATCAATGTTGATCTTAATATTATCATACAAACCATTAAAGAAGGATTTAAGAACTAGCCATTCTTGAATCCCATGGTGTGGACAAGAATTTTCTAAATCCCAAAATCGCTCCCAAGAATCCCTCATTGATTCATTTTCTTTTTGTTGGAAATTGTTGAGCTCTCTTCTAATTGAGTCTGCCCTATCCGAAGGAAAGTACCTATCCAGAAAGGTTTGTGCCATTACATCCCAAGACCTAATTGAGCCCTTTTGAAGTGTCTTATACCATTTGTTGGCCCTATCTTTGAGAGTAAATCTAAACAACAAAAGCCTAATTGCTTGTTGAGGAACCCCATTAATTTTAATCAAACGAGTGCAATCAATAAAGGTTTGCAAGTGAGCATGTGGGTCCTCGTTTTCTTCGCCATAGAACGGGTTTTGTTGCACAAGAGTCACATGGGCGGGGGCGATTTGCATGTTATTCGCATCAATGCCCGGAATCACCACAGGTCCGGCCACGTCTCTTGTCCTTGGGGCTCCATACTCCATGAGAGATCGCTCGCGTGGCTCCTCGTCCTCGCCGTCGGAGTGGTGGACGCTCCCTTCATCTTCGTTGGCCCATCAACGATGCTCGTCGTCAAATTCCCGCCTTTGGCCTTCAAGACGAGTGCGATCGGCTGCAATTCTGGCCGCCTGTTGCTCAAGTTGGAGCCTCAGGGCCTCCAACCTCTGGGTCTTTGCCTCCAAGTTGACAGGGGCTTCGTTTCCTGCCATTTTGCTCGCTGTTTCCTCAGTTTCGCCTGGATTTCGAACCGAAATGGGTTCTGGTCGAAGCGCTAGTTGATCTACGGAGTGGCTAGAGCTCGGGTTCGCTTGGTCGCGGAGCTCTGGATCTGTATCAAGCTTTCTAGTAAAGTATTTGCGCGAAATCTGAGGCTTTGACTTGTTCTTCTTGGTCTTTCCAGCCAGTTCTCAACCTGAAATGCAAAAGGAAACAACGAAAAATTAAATAAAAAGAAAAATCTAGTCTCTTAATACTAAAATAAGTATTCGATATCAAAATCGTCCCCGGCAACGGCCCAATTTGATAGAGGTTTCAGAACCTAGGTCAAATAAATTTGTTTCCTTTGTTCTACTCTACTAGTCGTCTGGGGTAAAGCTAAGGGTCGAACCCAAGGGACGGTAAAAATGAGTACCGGACTTAATTTTTCTTAAAAGCTAGACAATAAAGTTTTTGTGGGTTTTGAACTAAAAGATAATACTAAATAGCAATTAAAAATAAGAGAAATAAATGATACAATATTTTTGGATTAATTTTTATATTTTTCTGGACTCAAACAGATGCAAGTAATGTCCTAGGGTTGTGTGTTCAATTAGTTTAGCTCTAAAGCACCTCTGCCTTCAGTTTTCACCTGGAAAGAGGCATATTTCGGACCGAAATGCATGGATTTCGGACCGAAATCCTTGCTCTTCGTGCCAAAACTTGCTTTAGACCTTTTGTTCTGACTTGATATTTTTACACAGTACTATGTGAAGGTTACTAAACAACCAGACCTAAGTCCTAACCTCAGCTGTCGCGATTTCGGTTCTGACTTGGTTTGGAACTTAGTTTTTACCACGTAAACAACTAAACCTAAACTTTCGTGTCGGATATTAGTTGTTTAAGAATGTTTGGCTGGATTTTCAGAGGTATTTAAAGTCTTGTCGGATCAGTAAAAGCTACACCTTTCGGTCGTAAACTAACCTCCTCTTTCGAGCGATTGGCTTACCTCAAGTACTTAATTATCTAATTATTTGTTCTAGTTTAATGTCCTAATGGTGCTGCAGTTCATCAATAGGTAAACAATCAAACAAACAATTAAAATAACAAGTAAGATATAATTCTCAACAAAACATATCACATAGCACAATATAAAGTATCAAGTCAACACAAAATACTAAACTAACCTACTAACTACCCCTAAGACATCATAAAAATCTAGCCTAACATGTTTACGAGACAACACACAAATATCATGTAAGTAATAAAGATACAAGCCATAGAATTTGGAGATAAAAGCATGAAAGATTAAACCAAATTATCCTTTAGCCTTTACTCCTTCTTCTAGGGCAGGGAATCGATGGAGAGTCGCAAGATTGCTGCCGTCGCACGCTAACACTGCTGCTCCTCAAAGAAAACCCGCGGAAAGAGCCAAAAACGAAGCAAAACGATGGAGAATAATGGTGTCTAAGAGAGAAATAATGTGGCACCCCTTTCTGGACGAAAATACATGCCTAAATACCCCTATGGAAGGTCAGGGAAGCGGCTAGGGCAAGGAATTCCCTTTCCTTTCTCGAAACTTTCCAAAATCCACTTTCCATATATGGATTTCGGACCGAAATGGGAGGATTTCGGACCGAAATGGGAGCATTTCGGATCGAAATCAGGCGCTGACGAGTTGAATTGGGCTGGGACCAGGGCCTTCGCGCGATATTTGATCTGTCTCGGCCCATGGAAGTCTTCTCTAGTCCTTGGCACGTGTGTGTGGGCCGGGAATGAGTCATCCGGCTGAGGATTGGGCTCCATTCTTCTTGTTTGGCGCATTTTGTCTTCAATTTTCGCGACAATTCTACAAAATAAAGATAAGAGCGGCGGCAGTACCAAAATCTTGAAAAACACAGTTAATCATGAGCAATTGTATTGGTTTGAGTGCCATTTTGGTGCTAAGTATGGTCAAAATATGAATATGAATAATAGACATCAGTTAGGTCTAATCCTAGGGCTACCATGTTAGGGTAATACCTATGGGTAGCTCTAACCTAGGGTTAGTTTGGGCTAAATCTAACTCTATGTAGATCTCTTACCAATACCCATAGTTGGGGATTTTAACTAACCCTTGTTTTTAACCTAGAGTAAGTCTAATCCTACAAGAGTTTAACTAGGCCATGCTAGGGTTAACTAGCCTAATTAGGATTAATCATATCATAATTTGACTTACCTAAGGTTACTATTGAGCTAATAATCTAAGGTTACTTTTGACAAGGGTTTGTTAGGGCTAACCCTAGCTACGGTTAGTTAATGTTTGTTAGCTCTAACAAACCATAGCTAGGATTAGTTAGGGCTACCTAAGGCTAGGATTTGCTAGGATTAGTTAGGACTACTTAAGGCTAGCTAAGGTTAGCTGGGTTTGGTTTGGACTATATAGGGCTTAGGATTTAGGGCTACCTTAGGTCTACCCTAGTAGCATGACCAGCTTGGATTGACGAGCCCTAACTAACCCTAAGTATCTAACTAATCTAATCCTAACTCAAGGTAAACCTAACTCTAACTCTAGGATGTCCTAACTAACCATAACTAACCTAGCTAACCATATGAAACCCTACATAACCCTAGCTAACCCTAACTCTAACCTTAACCAGGACTACCCATAGCTAAGCCTAGGGATCCTAAGGTGGCCTTTACTAATCCTAGGTAACCGTAACACATACCCTAACAAACCCTAACTTGCCCTTGGTAGCCCAAACTAACCATAGCAAACCCTAACTAACTTAGGAATTATTAGCCCTTACTCTAGTGTACCTTGAGTTAGTTAGGGCTAGAGTTATGGTTACCTCACTCTAACCTAGCATTCTTGTTGTTAGGGCTACCTCGGGCAAGCTAGGGTTAGCGTGACCTATGGAGTTTGGGTTAGTTAGGGCTAGCTAGGGTTAGCTAGGGTTAGAGTTAGGGACAACTAGAGTTAGTTAGGGCTACCTAGGGTTAGGTTAGGGTTCGGGTTACTTAGGAAGACCTAACTAACCCTACCTTGCCGTACGTACACCTAACTAACCCTTACTCGGGATTAGTTAGGTTAGTTATGGTTAGTTAGGGCTACCTAGGACAAGTTAGGGTTAGTTAGGGTTAGCTAGGGCTACCTAAGGCTAGCTAAGGTTAGAGTTAAGCTTAGTTGGGGTTAGTTAGAGTTAGTTAGCACTAGGTAACCTAAGCTATCCCTTGGTAGCCCTATCTAACCCAAGTTGACGTCCCTAACTCTAACCATATCTAACCCTAGCAACAAACCCCAGCTAACCCTAACTCTAACTCCAGCTAACACTAATTAGTTACCCTAACCTTAGCCAACCCAAACTAGCCCTAGCTATCCCTAGGTAGCTCTTACTAACCCTAGTTATCCCTAACTATTCCTAGGTAGCTCTTACTAACCCTAGCTATCGCTAGCTAACCTAAGCTAACACTAAACAACCATAAGAAATCTTTGTTAACCCTAACTTTAACCCTAGCTAACTGTTGGTAACCCCAACTAACTCTAACTCAAACTCTAGCTAAACCTAGCTAGCCCTAGACAATCCAAACTAACCCTAGCTAACCTTAACTCTAACCTTAGATAACCTTAGGTTGCCCTAACTAATCCTAGCAAACCCCTAACTCTGACTCTAATCCTAACTTAGGGATATCTACTTTATGTTAGAGTAATGGTAGTCGTTAGGTAACCCTCACTCTAACCCTAGGTCGCCCTAATCTTTTAGCTAAACCTAATAGCTAACATATGGTTAGTTAGGACTAGTTAGGTATGGTTAGAGTTAGCATTATCTAGAGTTTAGTTTAATCCAGTTAAGTAGGTAGCCCTTGGGATTACTAAGTACCTAGATATCTAAGGTTAGTTAGGATTACTTAAACCATAGCTAGTTAGTACGGTCTAAAAAGAAGTATTTGGTTTATTCTTTTATGTTTCTTTCTCTTAATTCAATGGGCTTGTATCTTTACTGTTATTTTATATTTATTGCGTGTCTTGCTACTATGTTAGGTTAGTTTTTATGTTGTCTTAGGATTAGGGAAGGAACTTGATGTTTGGATGACGTTTGTTTGACTTGTTATGTTATACTATGCCTTGAGATTTGTTTATTGCGAATTATATCTGTTACTTGAGTCAAAATACTTGTTTAAATCTCTAATTACCTTCTAGTTGAACAGCTGCATCTAGTTAGTGTAAGTTAGGATAAACAAGTCACGTTTAATTCAAGTACTTGGGATAAATTGTAGATGCGAAAGGATAGATTAGTTGACACCAAAAGTGTAACTTTTAGACCAGTCCAAAAGACCTCTAAATATCCTTACGAACTCCAATAAACAAGTTTAATTGATTGAATTCTATACCAAAAGTTGCGAACCAATCAAGTTAATTAGGTTAGGTTGTGATTAAACCAGAATATGTCCCAACAAGCGAAAGCTGAGGTTTAGAATATCTAGGTTTGACCAATAAACCCTAACTTAAAGCATTAGTTAGCATAACGGACCAATTAAGCCCACCTTTGCCTTCTGTTCGGACCGAATAGGGTGGCAACTGTAGCTAAAACGCGAAATTTAGTGCGAAAGTGCTTAGTTTCGAGTTTTAACGTCCAAACACAAGCGAAACCTGACTCCTAGGACATTTTTATTCTCTGTTTAAACCCCAAAACACTGCTTTACTTATTTTAATTACTATTTAGTTTATTTTATCTTATTTCGAGTCTAAAAACCAACCAAAAATATTTACCTAGTGCATCGTTTAGTTTTCTTTTATTTAAATCTTCATAAAAATATTTCTGTCTAGATTTTAAGAAAGGATAAGTCCAGTATTCATAAATCCGTCCCTTGGGTTCGACCCTAAAGCTATATTCCGAACGATTAGTGAGATTAGCTCTAGGTTTACAAATTTATTTGATTCCTAGGTTCTAAGCCTTCATCAATACATCAATTTGAACCCATAAATAATTGTATGATACTGTACCAGGTGAATCCATTAAAATGTATAGACGTACTCTTATAAAGCTAATTTTTGCTGTAGTTAATTTCGTTAAAATATTGAAAGGAATCAAATGGAAACAAAAATAATTATTAAAATCAATTGAGCTATATTTTTCCATTTCCATTTCCAGTGAAGCACTGTACAGACTGTCTACAGACCAAACGGCTGTAGACAGTGTTAGGAAAACCTAATTAAATAATCTACAACTGGTTTTACTTAAAAACAGTCATTAAAAATGTTGTGCAACTGTTATAAAGTAAAAAAAGTCATAAAAAGATGGGAAAAAAATGTTGCAACTGTAATTAAGTAAAAACAGTCATAAAAATTTAGGACCCACCTGCCATACTAGAATTCACCCCAATAATGACTAATATTGGCGGGAATTTATGGCGACTGTTATTTAATATTAACAGTCATTAAAAACTTTTATGACTGTTATTTAATATTAACGGTCACAATGTTTCCAGAAAAATTTATTTTTTCTTTTTCTCATGCTTAAGTTTAGCAATTGTTTTAATTCAAAACAGTTGTAAAGATTTGAACTTATATTACGACAATGCCACAGATTTTGTAGGTGACTGTTATTATAAAAAGCAGTTGCTAATCTCCAGTTGCAAAAGCCTGTTTCTGTGGTAGTGCTAGTTATGGTTAGTTAGGGCTACGTACCCTAGGTAGTTAGGGCAAGATAATATCATTTAGGATTAGTATTAGCTAGGGATATGTCCTAACTCTACCAAGATTTGTTAGGTTTTGATTAGTTAGCGTTAGTTAGGGCTAGCCTAAGTTAAGGTAGGGCCAGAGTTAGGGCTATCTAGGGTTTGTTAGTTACTAGGGTAAGTAAGAAATCTACAGTTACCTAAGGCATGCTACTACCTAAGGTTAGCCCAAGGTAGACTACCTAGACCTAATTTAGGATTAGCTATGGTCAAGTTTAGCAAATCTGTTAGGTAGGGCCTAACTAGGTTTAGCTAGGGTGTAGAGTTAGTTATGGTTAGTTAACCTTAGGAATAGCTAATCCGGTCTAAGCTTAGGGCTAAATAATCCTAACAAACCCTAACTCTTAACTCTAAACCCTAAATAGTTATCCCTATCTAAACCAACCATGGTTAGAGTTACTAATCCTAGTGATATCTCTTATTTTTATACTCATTTTGACCATGCTTAGCATCAAAATTACACTCAAACCAATGCAATTATCTCATAATTAACTGTGATTTCTAGGATATTGGTACTGCCGCCACTTCTTATTTATTTTGTACAATTTTCGTGGAAATTGAAGACGAGATACGACAAGCAAGAAGGATTTGAGCCTAACCCATAGCCAGACGACTCATTCCTGGCTCACAGATGCATGAAATAGACCAGGGAAGACCCACAAGTACCAAGGCAGATCAAATTGCTCACGAAGGCCCAAGTTTCAGCCCATACCTCGAGACAAGAGCGACATTTCGGTTCGAAATCCACAGATTTCAGTCCAAAATTTATATATGGAAGGTGAAATTTGGTAATTCTGCAAGAAAGGAAAGACTCTCTCTTGCCCTAGCCGCCTTCTGGACTTTCCTGGGGTATTTCTATGCGTGATTCACAGGCAGACAGACATCCTACTTTCTCCCACATACTTTTCCACCTCTTGCACAAGTGTTTTTGGCCCTTTTCCACGCAAACCATCACGAAGGCAGCAGCTTTGGGTGCGACGGCAGCAAGGCGAGCAGCTCTCCATCAATTTCCTGCCCTAGAAGAAGAAGTGAAGCTAAATGACAATTCGGTTTATTCTTACATGCTTTTATCTTTGAATTCCATGGGCTTGTATCTTACTTTTTGCATAATATTTGTTTATTGTCTCATAAACATGTTAGGCTAACTTTCATTATGTCTTAGGGTTAGGTAGTAATTTAATTTGGTATTTGTGATGACTTGATACGATTAGGTATTTTCTATGTGATTTTGATGTGTTGAGAATTATTATTTATGCTTAGTTAAATTATTTGTTTGCTTGATGTTTACCTATGGATGAATCGCGACGTCTTTAGGGCATTAAACTAGACTAAACACATAATTTATTAAGTAATTGAGGTAAGCCAAACGCTCGAAAGAGGAGGTTAACTTACGATCGACAGGTGTAGTTTCTAAATGATCCGAAAGGACTTAGATACCTCTAGAAATCCAACACAAAGAACTTAATTGACTAAATTCCGACACGAAAGTTTAGGACTAGTCAATTACGTGGTAAAAATCGAGTTCCAAACCAAGTCTAAAACCAAAATTGCGACGGCTGAGGCTAGGACTTAGGTCTGGTCGACAAGTAACCTTCACACAACCTTATCTAAAAATATCAAGTCAAAACAAAGAATCTGGAGTGAATTTCGACATGATGATCTATAAATTTCGATCCGAAATTTATAGATTTCGGTCCGAAATCCTGTCTGTTTCGTGCAAAAACGCGTGACAACAATGCTCCAGAGCCAAATTAAATGAACCCGAAACCTTAGGACATTTTTTGCATCTGTTTGAGTCCAGAAAAATACAATAATCAACCCAAAAATATTTTATTATTTATTTCTTCAATTTTAATTGTTATTTAATATTGCCTTTTTAAACCAAAACATCACAAAAATTATCTTGTCTAGCTTTTAAGAACGATTAAGTCCGGTAATCATTTTTACCGTCCCTTGGGTTCGACCCTTAGCTTTACCCCAACGACTAGTAGGGTAGAACGAAGGAATATAAATTCATTTGACCTAGGTTCTGAAACCTCTATCACCTAGCTAACAAGTTAAGGTAGGATTACCTAGGATTAGAGTTAGGGCTCGCGAGGGTTGGAGTTAGGATTGTTAACTATGGTTACCTAGGGATACCTAGTACAAAACCTAGGATTACCAAGGTAGGCTCGTTAAAACCGATCCCGACCCTAGGTAACCCTAACTAATCCTAGCCAACTCTAAACCTAGCCCTACATAGGTAACCCTAGGTAGGCCTAACTAACTTGCCTTAGGTAGCCCTAACTAACCATTGCTAACCTTAACTCTAGATAACCCTAACTATAGGATTAGCTAGGGTTAGTCCTAGCTAAGCCTAACCCTAGGCTAGCTCTGACTCTAATTATAACTATATATGGCATTATCTAGATTTAAGGTTAACTAACTAACTAGCTATGGCTTCAGTAATCCTAACTAACCTTAGATATCTAGGTACTTAGTAACCCCAAGGGCAACCTCCTTAAATGGATTAAACTAAACTCTAGATAATGCTAACTCTAACCATACCTAACTAGTCCTAACTAACCATATGTTAGCTATTAGGTTTAGCTAAAAGATTAGGGCGACCTAGGGTTAGAGTGAGGGTTACCTAGCGACTACCATTACTCTAACATAAAGTAGCTATCCCTAAGTTAGGATTAGGGTCAGAGTTAGGATTTGCTAGGATTAGTTAGGGCAACCTAAGGTTATCTAAGGTTAGAGTTAAGGTTAGCTAGGGTTAGTTTGGATTGTCTAGGGCTAGCTAAGTTTAGCTAGAGTTTGAGTTAGAGTTAGTTGGGGTTACCAACAGTTAGCTAGGGTTAAAGTTAGGGTTAACAAAGATTTCTTATGGCTGTTTAGTGTTAGCTTAGGTTAGCTAGCGATAGCTAGGGTTAGTAAGAGCTACCTAGGGATAGTTAGGGATAGCTAGGGTTAGTAAGAGCTACCTAGGGATAGCTAGGGCTAGTTTGGGTTGGCTAAGGTTAGGGTAACTAATTAGTGTTAGCTGGAGTTAGAGTTAGGGTTAGCTGGGGTTTGTTGCTAGGGTTTGTTGCTAGGGTTAGATATGGTTAGAGTTAGGGACGTCAACTTGGGTTAGATAGGGCTACCAAGGGATAGCTTAGGTTACCTAGTGCTAACTAACTCTAACTAACCCCAACTAAGCTTAACTCTAACCTTAGCTAGCCTTAGGTAGCCCTAGCTAACCCTAACTAACCCTAACTTGTCCTAGGTAGCCCTAACTAACCAATAAACCTAACTAACCCCGAGTAAGGGTTAGTTAGGTCTACATAAGGCAAGCTAGGGTTAGAGTTAGGGTTGGCTCGGGTTAGTTAGGTCTTCCTAAGTAACCGGAAATCTAACCTAACCATAGGTAGCCCTAACTAACTCTAGTTGTCCCTAACTCTAAACCTAGCTAACCCTAGCTAGCCCTAGCTAACCCAAACTCCATAGGTCACGCTAACCGTAGCTTGCCCGAGGTAGCCCTAACAATAAGAATGCTAGCTTAGAGTGAGGTAACCTTAACTCTAGCCCTAACTAACTAAGGTACACTAGAGTAAGGGCTAATAATTCCTAAGTTAGTTAGGGTTAGCTATGGTTAGTTTGGGCTACCAAGGGCAAGTTAGGATTTGTTAGGGTATGTGTTACGGTTACCTAGGATTAGTAAAGGCCACCTTGGGATCCCTAGGCTTAGCTATGGGTAGCCCTGATTTGGGTTAGAGTTAGGATTAGCTAGGGTTATGTAGGGCTACCTATGGTTAGTTAGGGTTAGTTATGGTTAGTTAGGACATCCTAGAGTTAGAGTTAGGTTTACCTTGAGTTAGGATTAGATTAGTTAGCTACTTAAGGTTAGTTAGGGCTCGTCAACCCAAGCTGGTCATGCTACTAGGGTAGACCTAAGGCAGCCCTAAATCCTAAGCCCTATATAGTCCAAACCAAACCTAGCTAACCATAGCTAGCCATAAGTAGCCCTAACTAATCCTAGCAAATCCTAGCCTTAGGTAGCCCTAACTAATCCTAGCTATGGTTAGTTAGAGCTAACAAACCCTACCTAACCGTAGCTAGGGTTAGCCCTAACAAACCCTTGTCAAAAGTAACCTTAGATTATTAGCTCAATAGTAACCTTAGGTAAGTCAAACTATGATATGATTAATCCTAATTAGGCTAGTTAACCCTAGCATGAGCTAGTTAAACTCTTGTATGATTTATCTAAACCTATCATAGCAAATTAGCTAGGGTTTATGCAAGTTAACCCTAGCTAACCTTAACTTTAACCCTAGCTAACCTTAGGGCTAACTCAACAAAATAGAGTAGCTCTATGGTTAGGCTAGCTAGGGTCATAACCCTAGGGTTAGTAGTCATAATCCTAGAGTTAACCATACTTAGGCTAGAGTTACTATGATTATCAATAAACCTAAGGTTAACTCAGAATTTACCATAGCTAACTCCAGATAAGATTAACCATAACTAACCCTAGTTAACCTCAGCTAACCCTAGCTATCCCAACTCTATTCCCGCTACTATGATTAGTTAGGTAGGTAGTTAGGGATAGCTAGGGTTAGTAAGATAGATTAATCCTAGGTCTACCTAACATAACCCTATTAGTTAGGATTAGCTAGGGTTAGTTAGGGTTAGTTAAAATCATATTGCCTAGGATTAAAATTAGGGCGAGGGATAATCTTACCTAATATAACTTAGCCCTAAACTAAGAGCCCTAACTCTAATCCTAACTAATAGTCTTTACTAGCCCTAGGTAGGCCTATCTAACCGTAACTACCATAGCTATCCCTAGCTAAAGTAACTACCTAGAGTTAGAGTTTGGTACTCTAGTTACCCAAACTAACCCTAACTAATAAGGTTGCCCTAGATATGCTTTCCATATGTAGCCCTAGCTAACCCTAGCTAATCCAAGTTAGTCCTAACTCTAACCTGACCCTAGGGATAATTTGGGTTAACCGTAGAGCTAACCCTAGCTACCAAGTTAACCTAAAGTAGTTAGGATTACTTAGTTATATCTTGCCTAACTAACCAAGCTAACTGATATCACACATTTATATATATATTTTGACCGGACTATACCCTCAATCACAACTCAATACCTTTTGTTTTATGCGTCTTTTAGTTTATTTCTGTAGGAATTTGGTACTTCTTGGGTCTATATTCATTTTGTAGGAACTTGGAGGAAATTTGGTGAAGTTTGGCCCACAAAACATGAAGAAATTCTCCCGTGCGGCCCGCACCAAATCCTTTGCGGGGTGCACAGGGTCCAGCCAGCACGCCAGACAAGCGACATGGGCCAGACGACTCATTCCTGGCCTATACGACCCGCACCCGATTTCCATGCGCCTTGCACGTGACTTTGAACCCTAGTTTCACTGCTATTTAAAGCCCCTGAAGCGCCGAAATTAGGGCATCCTATCTTCTCTCCCATCCAAGGCGGCGTCGCAACAAAAACCTACCCAATCTACCTCTTCATCTCTCCCGTGGACCCCGCACAGCCACCCTGTGCGACCCGCACAGGGAATCTTGCCGCCTTGCGAGCCACGTTCCAACCACCATTCCACCGCCGATCGACCCAAGCAGCCATATCTCCGGTCTAGAGGCAAGAATGAGGCTTGATTAGGGGCGTTTGCCTTCTTCATTTCTTCTCTTTGTTTATGGAGATTGTATCTTTTCTTTTCTTGCATTTTGATTGTGTTTCTATTATGTTAGGCTAGATTAGTTTGTTCTAGGGTCATGTTTGAACCAAGGTTAGGATTGATGTAATGGATGAATGATTAAGTTTCTAGGGTTTATCACTTGTTGGCTGTTTATTGTTTATGATTGCTTTGTGTTTGATGAATTGTGTTGAACCTCCTACTAATTGATTGAATTGACTAAGCGACTTGAGGTAGGTTAGGAGCCGAAAGGTGACCAATTGGTATCCCAAAAGGAGAAGATTTCTAATTAGGCGAAAGTCGGTTAGAAACCTTAGTAAACCAACTTGTCGACTTAGGATAGTTAAGCCAACAAGCGAAAGTGAGGGTTAACTAGACTAACGGGGGCTTTAGACTAGGTTCTGGTCACGATACCATGACCAACATACGACAGTTGAGGTCTAGGGAGTCCAAGTTCGGCTAGATCTGTTCCAAACTAGTTATGAACTTAATTACCATGCATTGCACCATCAACTAAGGGTCATGTCGCACAAAGTACTACCTGTGCGGGTCACATGGAATCTCGTATGGGTCGCACAGGGCCAGACTGGTGCAGCACGGGTCAGCATTTCGTGCGACAGCACACGTGTTGGCAGCCCGAATCCTAACCAAGGTAAAAACAGAAACCCTAGGACGCTTTATTTTTGGAAATCACCAGAAAACAACCAAATTGTTACTTACTTTAGTTTCGTTTTTGTTTGATTGTTTGTTTATCTCATTTTTCCATTGTTCTAAGACAAAAAAAAACATCTCAATTAGAGTTAGGTAATCCAACATAGGCTAGCCCTCGGGTAACCCTAGCTAAGAGTTAGGTATCCCCTATTTATCTAAGGTAAAGGTTACTCTAGGGCTAGCTATGGCTAAGGCTATGGTTAACCCTAGGATTAGTTGGGGTTTTAGTTAGGGTAACGCTAACTTAGGAAGACCATAGGTTATCCCTAGATCTAAACTACCTTAACTAAACCTAGGTTAAAACTAACCCTAACTCTAATCTTAACCTTAGCTATCCCTTACCAACCATAGTTAAGGCTAACCTTAACTAATGAGAGTTAGCTAGAATTAGTTAGGGCAACCTCGGGCAAGCTAAGGCTTGTTGGGGTTAGTTATGGTTAGTTAGGCCTTAGGTAGCAATGGATAGAATTACCTACGGTTAGTTAATCAAATCTTAACTCAAATCCCAACTAACCTTAGCTAGCCCGAGGTAGCAAACCATAACTAACCAAACTAATTTAGAGTTAACCATAACTAACTAACCTTATTAGCCCTACTTAGGGTTACTTCAGGTAGTCCTTAACCTAGGTAGGTATCAGGGTTAGTAAGATACCTAGGGCTATCAAGAGCCAACAAGGGTTAGAGTTAGGGATAGCTAGGGTTAGTAAGAGCTACCTAAGCATTAGCAAGCTAGCGATAGCTAAGGTTAGTAAGGGCTAACCCTAACTAACCCTAGTTAGCCCTACATAACCTTAACTCTAGTTAGAGTTAGATAGGATTGTAAGAGATATCTTCCTATGTTAGCTAGAGTTAGCTATGGTTAGTTAGGGATACGTAAGGCTAGCTAGGTTTGGTTAGGGTTAGAATTATGGTTAGTTAGGGCAACCTAGGACCTGCTTTGGTTGGCGAGGGTTTTAGGGTTAGAGAGGGTTAATTAGGACAACCGAGTGCTAGCTAGGGTTGGCAAGGGTTAGTTAAGGCTACTTAGGGTTAGCAAGGGTAGTTAGGGCTACCTAGGATAAGCTAGCCTAAGTTGGGCAAAACTAATCCTAACTGTAACCATAGCTATTAACCCCAAGGTTAGTTAGGTAGCCTTAGGTAATCCTAACCATAACTAACCCTTGTAAACCTAATTTTAACCTAGTAAACCTAACTCTAACCTTACATATATATATTGTTAACCCCTAGTGCTACTTCCAACAACCCTAGGTAGTATTATGACATATCTTAGTTAGGGTTAGATATGGTTACCCTAGGTAGTCGTCGCTAGCCCTAGGTAGTCCTAACTACACTAGTTAGCCCAACTAAAGCTAACCTAGGGGTAACTAGGGTTAGTTATGGTCTAACAAGGTTATAACTAAATCCTAGCCATAGCTAGGGATAACTAGGTTAATCCTTGCTAGGGTTAGCCTTAGGATTAGTTAACTAACCTCTATCCTTAGTAACTATAGCTAACCTTAATCCCTAGGCAAACTCTAACCCTAGTTTAACTAATCATACTCAAGCTAGTATTAACTATCCCTAGGTAACCCCAGTTATCCCTAGTCTACTGACCTAGGTATAAGCTATGGCTTAGCTTTGGTAGCCCAAGCAATAACTAACCCTAACTCTAGAGTAATTAAGGTTATAGTTAGGATTTGCTAGGATTAGTAAGAAAGAATGTATTATTTAGGGTTACCAATTAGGGTTATATTGAACTAATCTAGCTAACCCTAACTTAGGGTTACCTATGTTTAATTCTCAACATATCTAATCCTAAATAACCCTACTAACTAACCCTAACTAACCCTAGGTAGTCCTAACTAGGATTAATTAGGGTTAGCTTGACTCCAACCCTATGTTTACTCTAAATTTAGATTAACCCCAACCCTAATTAGGGTTAGCTAGGGTAGCTCTACTTAGGGTTAGCTAGGGTTAGAGTTAGGGTTAGTTAGCTACTAGGGTTAGTTAGCTATTAATTAACCTAGTATACTGGGTTAGTTAACTAGCTACTAGGGTTAGTTAGCTACTAACTAACCTAGCTAACTAGGATTAGTTAACTAGCTAGCTAACTAACTAGGGTTAGAGTTAGGGTTGGGTAGGGTTAGTTAGGTTTTTCTATGTTAGCTAGGGTTAGCTATGGTTAGTTAGGGCTACGTAGGTCAAGCTAAACCATAACTAACCCTGGCAATAATCTTAGTGTTAGTTCTCCATGAGTTAGTTAGGTTAGGTAGGGTTGGAGTTAGGTTTAGTTATGGTTAGAGTTAGGGTTACCTAGAGTAAGTCTAACCCTACCTATATGGCTAGATATGGTCAGGTCACTCTAGGGTTAGTTATGGTCAGAGTTAGGGTTAGTTGGGGATAGTTACCAATCCAAGCAAAAATTGAGCTACCTAAGTAGCCCTAACTGAGATTATGGTTACAATTGATTAGTGTTAGTCATAGCTATTATTTTAAGCTATTTAGGTAACCCTTGAATTACCTAGAGCCTAGCTAGCCTTAGGGTTAACCCTAACTTTGGCTAGTTAACCGTAGCTAACTCTTAGATTAAATAACTAATCCTAGGGCTACCTTGGGCTAGCTAGGGTTATCTTGGGCTAGTTTGGATTTGTTAGGCTAGGATATGGTAGCTATTTAACCCAAGATTGCTCAAGGTAGTCTCGAGTTAGCAAGGGTTAGTTAGGGCTACCTAGGGTCGAGATCGATTTTAACAAACCTACCTAGTCCTACATAGGTAATCCTAGGTAATCCTAACTATCCATTAACAACCCTAACTCTAAACCTAGCTAGTTAACTAACTCTAGTTAGCTAGGTTAGTTAGCGACTTAGGGTTAGCTAGGGTTTGTTAGGATTAGTAATCCTAGTTAATTAGGTCTAAGTTAAGATTAGCTAGGAAGACCCTAACTAACCCTAGCCTAATTAGGTTAGCTAGCCCTAGGCCATAAGTTCTGGGTTAGAGTTATTACCTAGTGAGGGTTAAAATTAACTAACCCTAACCTTAACTAAAACTAACCTAGCTTAACTAACCCATAATTAGGTTACCCCAGCTATCCTAACCTTGGGTTATCCTCGGGCTAACCCTATAATTTAGTGACTCTAGGGATTAATCCTAATCCATTAAGGTTAGCTGGTGACCTACCTAGGGCTGAATGGACTTATAATTAGAGTTAGGTAGCCAAGTAATCAACTAACCATATCTTTAGGGTTAGTAATTGTTTTATACTAGCTCGGATTAGTTATAACTGGCCCTAGGTAGACCTAACTAACCCTAATTAGGATTAGTTATCGAGGTTAATTAGGGCTAACCAATGGCTAGCTAGGGTTGGATAGGGCTAGAGTTAGGATTATCTTTGGCTGGCTAGGGTTGGTTTGGGTTAGAGTTAGGGTTAGTTTAGGTTAGATTTAGGGTTATTTTGGACTACTTAGGGTGGACGAGGGTTGTAGTTAGGGTTAGCTAGGGTTGAAATTAGGGTTAGTTATCGTTAAGATTACCTAAATCTACCTAACTCTATGGTTAGTCCTAATTGGGTTACCCTAACTAACCCTTGTTTGGTTACTAACCCTAGCTATGCATAACTGGGGTTAGAGTTATGATTAGGTAGGGTTAGTTAGAGCTACCTAAGCGAAGTTACTGTACCAACCCCTAGCTTTGGGTAACCCTAGGGTTAGCTAATTGGTTCGTATAGCCCTAGGTAGGGTTAGATAACTTAACCCTTGCTAGAATTAGCTATAACTAGCTATGATAGGGTTTAGCTAACTCCCTAAGTTTGGACTACCTAGGGTTGAAATTGCAGTCTAACTTAGCCCTTACTAACCCCAATTTCAACCCTAGCTTAATATTTACAATGGTAGGGTTAACTAGGTAGCCCGTATACCTAAACTTTACCGAGGGATATCCTTAGGACTACTTAGTTGATTAGTTAGGGCTTGCCCAACGGTTGGTTAGTTAGGGCTACCTAAGGTAACCTTAGCCCTAACTAATCCTAACAAACCCTAAGTTAGGGCTAACAAGCTAAACCCTTGCTAACCTTAGCGCTAGGTAGGTTAGGACCTTAAGTTAATTACCCAACTTAGGGGTTAGCTACCTTAGTTAGAATATGTTTGCTAAACCCTATGCTAGGTACTCTACTTAGGGTTAGTTATCTCTAAATAGTTTTGCTACCTAGTTAGCTATGGTTAATTACGGCTAATTAGTTAAGTTACCCTAGTTAGCCTAATCGTATACTAACCTAACATAGAAAGATATCTCTTACAATCCAATCTAACTCTAAGTAGAGTTAAGGTTATGTAGGGCTAACTAGGGTTAGTTATGGCAGCCCTAGTTAGGACTAACCCTAGCTATCCCTAGTTTGCTAATCCCTAGGTAGCTCTTATTAACCCTAGTTATCCGTAACTCTAACCCTTGCTAACTTTAGATAGCCGTAGGTAGTACTAACTAACCCCAACTAGTTAGGGTTACCCATTGCTAGGATTTTTAGGACTACTTATAGCTAACTTAGCCCTAACTTTAGGTAGCCCTAACTTTAGGTAGCCCTACCTTGTTAACTAACGGTAGCTAGGGTTAGGTATCCCTAAGTAATTAGTAAGAGCTACCTAGGGCTAACCCTAACTCTAAGTAGCCCTAACTTAACACTAGTTCTAACCATAGCTATCTACTTAGGATTAGTTAGAGTTAGCTAGCCCTAACAAATCCTTGTTAACCCTAACTTTAGCCCTAACTAACCATAGCTAACCCTAGCTATCCCCAGTTAGCTTGGGTTGGAATTAAGGTTAGTTAGGGTTAGTTAGTACTACCTAGGGCTTGCTAGGGTTAGATATGGTTAGAGTTAGGGACAACTAGAGATTGATAGGGCTACCTAGGGATAGCTTAGGTTACTTAGGATTAAAGTTAGGGTTACCTAGGGTGGGTTATGGAAACCTAGGGGTAGTTATGATTATTTAAGACTACTTAGGGCTAAATATGATTAATTGGGGTTAGAGTTACGATTTTTTAGGATTACTTAAGGCTAACCATATATATCCCAAGGTAGTCTTAACTAACCCCAGCTAACCTTAACTCTAACCTTAGCTAGCCTTAGGTTAGCCTTAACTAATCCTAACAAATCCTAGCTCTAACCCCAACTAACCATATCTAGTCCTAGGTAGTCTTAACTAACCCTAGCTCGCCCTAGGTAATTAGCTGGTGTTATTTTTAGGGTTAGCTAACTATGTTAACCTTAGCTAAGGCTACATAGGGTTAGCTATCCCTTGGTAACCTTAGTTATGGTTTAGCCCAAACTCTATGTTTAGTTAGGGCTAACCTAACCAGGTAGGATTACTTATGATTAGCTAACTAATCCGAACTCTAACCCTAAATTAGTTAGGGATAACTAAGGTTAGTAAGGGCTACCTTAACTAGGGTTAGATAGCCTTACTTGCTAATAAGTTAACCCAAGCTAACCTAACCCTATCTAACTTTAGGTAGGGCTAAGTTCGCTCCAAATAACTCTAGCTAACATGCTATAGGGATACCTATGTTAGGGTTAGAGGTTAGAGTAAGTTGGTTAGGGTTAGCTTGCCCAAAGGGTTAGCAACTCTAATTAGTCCTAACTAACCCTAGGGCTACCTAGGGATAGCTAATCTGAGTTAACTAACCATAGTTAGGGTTAGTTAAGGTTAGTTATGGTTAGCTATGCCCTAGGTGGACTCTAACAAGGGTTAACTAACCCTAGACCTGGTTAGCTATGGTTAGTTATGGCTACGTAAGGCAAACTAGGGTTAGCTAGGGTTAGGGTTAGAGTTAGGGTTAGTTAGGTCTTCCTTAGTCAGCTAGGGTTAGCTATAGTTTGCTAGGTAGCCTTAACAAACCCTAATTCTAACGTAAGCTAACCCTAGCTAGTGTTAGTTATGGTTAGCTTGGGTTAGAATTAGGGTTAGCCTTACGTAGCCCTAACCCTCGCTAGGGTTAGCTGAGGTTAATCCTGGTTAGGGTTAACAATATCTAACCCTATATAACTTAACTCTAACTCCAACTAACCATATCTAGTCCTAAGAAGTCTTAATTAACCCCAACTAACTCTAACCCTACCTTAGCTAAACTTAACTCTAAGGGTTAGTTAGGGTTGTGCCCTAGGTATCCCTAACTAACCATAACTAACCCTATGGAACCTTAGGTTAGTTCAGATTAGTTTGGACTATTTAGGGCTAGCTAGGTTTAGCTTGAGTTTGAGTTAGAATTAGTTAGGGTTACCAAATTCCAATTTGAGTTAGTTAGCAAGGGCTAGTTAAGGTCAATGTTACGGTTACCTAGGATTAGTAAGGGCAACCTAAGGATCCCTGGACTTAGCTGTGGGTAGCCCTGGATAGAGTTAGAGTTAGGGTTAGCTAGGGTTATGTAGGGCTACCTATGGTTAGCTAAGGTTAGTTAGGACTACCTAGAGTTAGAGTTAGGTTTACCTTGAGTTTGTTAGGGCTACCTTGGGGTTAGGGTTAGTAAGAGCACGCCTAGGCATGTTTAATAGGGTTACTAACAATAGCCTAACCCTAGGGTTACCCTAGGTAGTCCTAGAGTTAGTCTACTACTTAGGGTGACCTAACTTACGGTCAGTTAGGGCTAATCCTAGGTCTACCATGTTAGGGTAATACCTATGGGTAACTCTAACCTAGGGTTAGTTTGGGCTAAATCTAACTCTATGTAGATCTATAACCAATACCCATAGTTAGGGATTTTAACTAACCCTTGTTTTTAACCTAGAGTAAGTCTAATCCTACAAGAGTTTAACTAGGCCATGCTAGGGTTAACTAGCCTAATTAGGATTAATCATATCATAGTTTGACTTACCTAAGATTACTATTGAGCTAATAATATAAGGTTACTTTTGACAAGGGTTTGTTAGGGCTAACCCTATCTACGGTTAGTTAGGGTTTGTTAGCTCTAACTAACCATAGCTAGGATTAGTTAGGGCTACCTAAGGCTAGGATTTGCTAGGATTAGTTAAGGCTACTTAAGGCTAGCTAAGGTTAGCTAGGTTTGGTTTAGACTATATAGGGCTACCTTAGGTCTACCCTAGTAGCATGACCAGCTTGGGTTGACGAGCCCTAACTAACCCTAAGTAGCTAACTAATCTAATCCTAACTCAAGGTAAACCTAACTCTAACTCTAGGATGTCCTAACTAACCATAACTAACCCTAGCTAACCATTGGAAACCCTACATAACCCTAGCTAACCCTAACTCTAACCCTAACCAGGGCTACCCATAGCTAAGCTTAGGGATCCCAAGGTGGCCCTTACTAATCCTAGGTAACTGTAACACATACCCTAACAAATCCTAACTTGCCCTTGGTAGCCCAAACTAACCATAACTAACCCTAACTAACTTAGGAATTATTAGCCCTTACTCTAGTGTACCTTGAGTTAGTTAAGGCTAGAGTTAAGGTTACCTCACTCTAACCTAGCATTTTTGTTGTTAGGGCTACCTCGGGCAAGCTAGGGTTAGCGTGACCTATAGAGTTTGGGTTAGTTAGGGCTAGCTAGGGTTAGCTAGGGTTAGAGTTAGGGACAACTAGAGTTAGTTAGGGCTACCTAGGGTTAGGTTAGGGTTCGGGTTACTTAGGAAGACCTGACTAACCCTAGCCAACCCTAACTCTAACCCTAGCTTGCCTTACGTAGACCTAACTAACCCTTACTCGGGATTAGTTAGGTTAGTTATGGTTAGTTAGGGCTACCTTGGACAAGTTAGGGTTAGTTAGGGTTAGCTAGGGCTACCTAAGGCTAGCTAAGGTTAGAGTTAAGTTTAGTTAGAGTTAGTTAGCACTAGGTAACCTAAGCTATCCCTTGGTAGCCCTATCTAACCCAAGTTGACGTCCCTAACTCTAACCATATCTAACTCTAGCAACAAACCCCAGCTAACCCTAACTCTAACTCCAGCTAACACTAATTAGTTACCCTAACCTTAGCCAACCCAAACTAGCCCTAGCTATTCCTAGGTAGCTCTTACTAACCCTAGTTATCCCTAACTATCCCTAGGTAGCTCTTACTAACCCTAGCTATCGCTAGCTAACTTAAGATAACACTAAATAGCCAAAAGAAATCCTTATTAACCCTAACTTTAACCCTAGCTAACTGTTGGTAACCCCAACTAACTCTAACTCAAACTCTAGCTAAACCTAGCTAGCCCTAGACATTCCAAACTAACCCTAGCTAACCTTAACTCTAATCTTAGATAGCCTTAGGTTGCCCTAACTAATCCTAGCAAACCCTAACTCTGACCCTAATCCTAACTTAGGGTTAGCTACTTTATGTTAGAGTAATGGTAGTCGCTAGGTAACCCTCACTCTAACCCTAGGTCGCCCTAATCTTTTAGCTAAACCTAATAGCTAACATATGGTTAGTTAGGACTAGTTAGGTATGGTTAGAGTTAGCATTATCTAGAGTTTAGTTTAATCCAGTTAAGTAGGTAGCCCTTGGGATTACTAAGTACCAAGATATCTAAGGTTAGTTAGGATTACTTAAGCCATAGCTAGTTAGTTAGTTAACCTTAAATCTAGATAACGCCATATATGGTTAGAATTAGAGTCAGAGCTAGCCTAGTGTTAGGCTTAGCTAGGGCCAACCCTAGCTAATCCTATAGTTAGGGTTATCTAGAGTTAAGGTTAGCAATGGTTAGTTAAGGCTACCTAAGGCAAGTTAGTTAGGCCTACCTAGGGTTACCTATGTAGGGCTAGGTTTAGAGTTGGCAAGGGTTAGTTAGGGCTATCTAGGGTCGGGATCAGTGATGAAGGCCTAAGACCTAGGATATCAAATAAATTTGTAAACCTAGAGCTAACCTCACTAGTCGTTTGGAGTTAAGCTTAGGGTCGAACCCAATGGACGGATTTTCGAATACTGGACTTGTTATTTTTCAGAAGCTAGATAATAAAATAAAGTGAGGAATACCGAAAATTAAAGTAACTAAATAACAATGTAAATAAGTAGATATTTTTGGGTATTTTGCAAATTTAAATAATTAAGAAATCTAAAGAATTATTTTTGGGTTTTCAAATAGTATAAAAACGTCTTAGGGATCAGGTTTCGCTTTAGTTTGGACTTTTAAAACTCACGGCTCAATAATTTCATGTAAAAACCTAAGTTTTATAAGCAACAGTGCCTCATCTCGGTCCGAGTTGTGTCCATCTCGGTCCGAGTTGAGAACTGAGGTGGCTCAATTTGACCTCGGTTTGATCTGTTATGATTTATGCAAGGACTGGTTGGCTAAACCTAAACTTACTAACCCTCAACGTTCGCTTTTTGGACTAGGAAATGGTTTAATCACAACTTATCCTAATTAAACTAATTAACCCGCAACTTTTGGTATGGGAAAATCAATTAGCCTAAACTTGTTTAATGGTTTTCGTAAGGATATTTAGAAGTCTTTTGCACTGTCTAAAAATTACACTTTTGGTGTTAATTAATCTCCCCTTTCGGATCTACGATTTATCCCAAGTACTTGACTCGAACTATTCTTGTTTATCCTAACTTAGGCTTAACTAAATGTGGCCATTCATCTAGAAGTTAATTAAGAAATCACAAGCAGTTCAAACAAGCAATTAAAGACTACTCATTAAACAAATCACAAGTCATAATAAAACATCACAAGTCAAATATCACCATCCAAACTTAAACTACTCCCTTACTCCTAAGACTACTCAAATTCAGCCTAACATAGTACTAAAATCAACAACAAGTATCAAAACAACAATAAGATACAAGCCCATAAGAATCAAAGTAGAGAACATAGGAAAAATAAACCAAATACTCCTCGTATGTGCTAACTTCGATCTCCAGAGCAGTGGGGTGATGCAAGACGTGTTCTCAACCTTCTTCTCGCTGCCGTCGCTTAGAGATTAGGGCTCCTTAGGGTTTCGGTGGTCAACAAAGCTTGGAAAGGTTGGAATAGAAGTATGGAGGCTAAGATACCTTTCTAAGGCTGAGAGGCAGCCTTAAATATTGGTTCCACGCACAAGGAAAGAAGTCTAGGGCGCCAGGGCAAGAAAAGATACCAAAACAATCAACTTCCTTGTATGAAAAGTTGCCATATGAGTCAAGGCGGCGCCCAACTCGGACTGAGATGGAGTGAACTCGGACCGAGATGGAGATATGCGCATCTGAATCTGTCTGCTACAGTAACTCGGGCCGAGATTGATCCAACTCGGATCGAGTTGAGGTCTGAAAAATGCCTTCTCGTGCTAGGAATGAGTCGTCTAGCATTCGTCTTGTGCAAGGAACCTTCTAAAGCTTGTAAATCCACCAAAAATCGCAAAGAACCCTGAAAATAAGAAGAGACACGACGGCAAAGCCAATTCCTGGAAAAACATAGCAATTTATCAAATAATTTAATGGTTTGAATGCAATTTAGGTGCCAAGTACGGTCCGAATACCAACAAATATTAACGATATCAAATCCCCCCAAACTTAAACTTTGCTTGTCCTCAAGCAATACCCTAAGCTTAGAGAATTGGACTGTACTTAAATTTAAGATCGAATCGTTTCTCAAACCAAGAAATTTTTGCCACGAAAATCAATTGCGTATGTCTAAAAGTTTCTCACACATAAATCAAATAAGTCAAATCAAAATTCGATTTCAAGAACCAAATTTAGTATTCTACAAATTAATTCAAGCAACTCTTGGTCCTAAATGAAAAGTTTTTCTCAAATTCAAGAACTCTAGCTTCACTTTTGTCAATTCAAATGCGATCTCAATTTCAATTACCCGTTCTTTTCCATATTTCACAAAAATTTGTAAAGAAATTTATCAAGGTTGGAAATTCTATGATGAACCCTTCTTAAAAGCAATTTTATTTTTCACCAATTCAATTGTGCAAGTCGAGTCGTGGGGCTTTGCACCCTAGAGGATATATGCGGTGTCATTGACCTTAATATGCTACTGGCACATGACATGCCAGGGAGGTTGGACTGGTGATACTCGATTATGGCCACGGTACACTTGGGCCATAATACTCAATAACTCCTTTGCCAATGCTTTCACATCGGGGCCAGTAGAATTAATTATGAATTGCCCAATTATTTCTCGAGTTTCTTTGAGGTGTAGTTCCTAGCAATTCATAATTAACCCAATACCCTCTAATTTGTGGCTAAGTTGGTGGAAGAAGGTCTCGGTACATCCTCATTTTCACAACTATTTTGATTTTATTGTTCCATTAAGTTTGCTCGTTGGTGATTCAAGCGATAAAAACAATTTCAACAAGACAAGGTTCATCTTATAATTTCCAAAATTGATAAAATTCTTTTTGAACAAAAGTTTGTCAAATACAAATCCGTTCACTCGGTAAAAATTTGTGAGAACCGACTTAAAGTGTTTCAACAAATTTTTTTAAGCATCCAAAATCGAGTTCTATTCTTGTGAAATACTTCCAATTTGGCCCATTGGTGCAAAAATTAATTTGAGATATCAAAAAAATTTTGTTTGACTTCAAAACAGTTTCATCAGTGTGAGTTTCATCCTTTAAAATACAAATCGAGAGCAATTAAACATTTTCAATTGATCTCCCAAGCAAATTCCATTCAAAACAGTGCAAAATTGAATTTTAATGTTACAACTCGGACCGAGCAGAGAGTCGAAATTTCAGAAATGTCCAGAAGCTTCATCTCGGTCCGAGTTAAGCCCGTCTCGGACTGAGCAGGGGTCAGAAAAAAATCGAAAAAAAATTCCAATTCAACCCAATTCTTCCAAATTTTCGATGTTTCACCTATCCCCCCCAAACTTGAATAATGCTTGTCCCTAAGCATGCAATCACAGAGAAAATTTAAATGGGAGGGTTAAATGCTTACCAAATCAGAAGTAGTAGCCTCCACCCCCGTAGGGGTTGTATCCGTCATACGGTCCTCCACCGCCATAGGGGTTGCCACCTCCGTAGGGACCTCCTTGCTGAGATTCATAGCTGGGGAAGATATCGAAGTGATCTTCCCGCTCGAATGACCCCGTTGGTTGAGCTTGTTCTTGTGGTTGAGGCGATGGTGAGTGAGATGATGAATCGTGGCTGTGCACCGAAGGAATAGATGAACTCAATTCCTCTTCACTGGGCCAATATCCCTTCCTCAAGTAGAAGTTGTTCGCATTAGTCACTTCGGTGACGTGATCAAGGCGCTTGCCAAATTCTTCAAATTCACCCGAGAGGCGTTTCAATTCCTCCGTGCTTTTCCTTGCTTCTTCCATGGTCACTTTTGTGAAATTCCCCATCATATTCATGAAATCCTTAGCCCATTGTGGTATTGAAGAATCGCCTTCATCATAGAATGATGTGTGGGAAGATGAGGCGTGTTGCACTGAGGGTCCCACCGTGTCGGTCTCCATAGGTGTTGGTTGCGGAATTGGTTGTTGCATTGCCACCGGTGCTCTAGGAGTCACATAATCGTGAGCAATAAGCCAAGTATTAGGGTTAGAGACATCTACCTTACGTGGATAGGGGAGATAGAAATTGCTTCCTTGGTCACGCAACCACAAGTACTTCTCTTCAATCTGGATCCCAGTGTGACAGATTTTTATGAAAGAGGACGCCGCGAAACGCTCATCATCATAATGAGTGTAGCCAGTGCAAGTGGTGCGACTTGGCAATGGAACATTGAGGCGCTTGGAAAGGATTGTGACAAATGATCCCATGGTAATGCTCCCTTTTCCATGCTTCAAGTCTCTTTGGTAAAGCCAATGCTTAACCATCAATTTCATCACATTAATCTTCTCTGGTTCGGGTTGGAGCATATGCCACAAGAAACCTATGTCCTTCTCTTGAGCAAGGTTGACAGTCTCACCTCGTGCAAACACTGTGGCGGCAATTCCGCGAAGAAGTATGCGAAGAGTTGGATGTTGCACGAGACGAGACTGTAGCTTGTATCCCCTTCCACATAAATATTCCCACACCATTTCTCTTGTTACCTCATGGCTCGGGTCTCTTGTATAACTAAAGGTCTCCGCTGTCCCATTCTCCAAATGGAATACTTCCGACAATTCATCCAACCATGCCCTTCTACTAATGTTCCCTAATCGATAGACAATATAATCTCTCCCATCATAGCTCAAAAGCTTAAGAGAACAAAGAAATTCCAATGTGTGCCCTTGGTAAGCATATTCACGAAAATTCCAGAAATTAGAGGTTATGCCTACCTTGCTTGTCAACTCAATGAATTGCTTCGCCACTCCGAACTTCTCCAAGGTTGCCATATCCATAAAACGGGTATGCTCAAATGGCCTTTTCTTCAATTTCAAGTAATTTCTGAATTGAAAACCCCATGGCATTGTAAATCCAGCAGTTTTTTCATGCTTGGCTGCATCGGGATCCGTTTGAAAGTCTGGATCCGTTTGAGTTGGGTCCAATTTTGCACGAGTCGGTGGAGGCAAGGGTTGAGCCGCTTGAGAAGAAGAGGTGGCTGCAGCTTTCGACTTGGACCGGGTTTGTCTCCCAAAAAACATGTCTGGCCAATTCAAGGATTTAGGTTTTGGCAGTGAACAAGGGTCTTCCCTGGCCGAGATAGGAGCAACTCGGACCGAGACGAGGGTTTTAGAGAGGTTTTAGCAATTTCTGAGGGTCAACTCGGACCGAGATGCTATGAACTCGGACCGAGTTGGGGTCTGGAAATTGGTTAAAATGCCTTGAACTGGTAAAATTCACCTCCTTTTCACTGGTATGAGCACAATAACTCTGGTACACCCTTATACAACACCTCACAAAAGCAATTCTTAGTAGTAATTGATCAATTGAGAAAGAAAGAGGTGAATTTGGACCTTGAAAGAACTCGAGTTGTGACAACACAGTCGGGACAGCAGCAAGACTCGGCTTTAGGCGGCGCAAGAGTTGACTGGAGCCATAGAAGAGATGCCAGAGACACGCCAAATGCAAGAGAAGGCGAGTAGTGGCTTCCCTAGGTGTGGGTCGAGTTCGGGTCGGGTCTCGGCACAACAACTCGAGTAGACCCCAAATTTCACTCTAGAAGGCAGTGGAGAGGCCCCAAGAGTGCTCCAAGTCGAATGAAATTGAGAAACCGTTGAGTTGGAGTCGAACCTCGACGAGCGTGTTGAGAAAAATTCGTGACAAGCAAGGCTTCGTGTCGAGAACCGAGAGTAGAGGTTGCTAGAGAGTGGAGAGAGCTTCGATTTGGGCTATTGATCTTTGAAAATGGTGGAGAGAGAGGGGGTTCGACCTTGGTGGTGTTTGGTCTCGGTTTGGAGGAGAGAACGAGAGAGGGGTCGAGTTGGGAGAGAAGGAGAGGAAGGGTCGTCTGTTAGGTGATGGGTAGAGGAAATGGAGGCGTCCAATTGGGCCCTAAAAAATAAAACATGAATTTTCAGCCCAAAAACAATTGAAAATGGCCTTTTTACCTTCCAACTCGGACCGAGTTAGACTCATCTCGGACCGAGTTGGGACTGCTCCTGGCGCCCAACAGGGACCACTCCACTCGGACCGAGATGGATCTATCTCGGACCGAGCAGAGGGGTAAAATTCGTCCCTTTTGTCCTCCTTTCGCGTCAAATTGCTCTTCGTTTGTCCTCTTGTTTTCCAGGATGGCCTGACTTTCTTCCTAGATCATTTGATGCAGTCCGTATGAGGTCGTTTGGGGGTTGTTTCTTCTTCTCAACCCATGGTGCTCTAGCACGGATCGCGTCTAGTCATTCCTTTTGATCCTTCAATTCAAAGCAAAAAAATGTAAATTCTAAATTAGAAATTTATTAAATATTTTTTTATTTTTCTGGTTTTCTCATTTTTATGTCATTTTTTGTATTTTCTATTTTTTATGACAAAATAAAAATAAAAATAAAATAAAGAGAAAAGAGAAAAGAGTTGAGAAATCCTTGGGTTGCCTCCCAAGAAGCGCTTGTTTTAGGTCTCTAGCTTGACCGTCGTCCGCTAAGTCTTGATTGGGTCGGGCTCGGAGAGCGAGATGGCTTGCAATTCCTCATACCCTTCGTTGGCGATATAATGCTTCAAGCGCTGTCCATTAACCTTAAAAGGCTCCGAATTCTTGTCACATATATCAATGGTACCAAAAGGGTAGACTTTCACCACTCGGAATGGTCCAGACCATCTTGACTTCAATTTTCCGGGAAAAAGTTTAAGTCGTGAGTTGAATAGAAGTACTAAGTCACCTTCCTTGAACTCTCGTCTTGAAATATGCCTGTCATGCACAAGTTTTGTTTTCTCTTTATAAAGTTTAGCATTTTCATAAGAGTTTAGGCGTACCTCCTCCAATTCATGCAAGTCAAGGATGCGTTTTTCGCCGGCTTTGAGCAAGTCCATGTTAATTGCTCGAGTCACCCAATAAGCTTTGTGCTCAATCTCAACTGGAAGGTGGCATGGCTTGCTGTACACGAGCTTGAAAGAACTCATGCCAATAGGGGTCTTGAAAGCGGTGCGGTATGCCCAAAGCGCATCATCGAGCTTGTTTGCCCAATCCTTACGAGTTCTAGCCACCGTCTTCTCGAGAATGCTCTTGATCTCCCTATTAGAAACTTCCACTTGCCCACTTGTTTGAGGATGGTAGGCGGTTGCCACTATATGAGTCACCCCATGCTTCTTTAACAACCCATCCAAATATCGGTCTATAAAATGCTTTCCCCCATCACTAATTACTGCTCTAGGAACACCAAAACGAGGGAAAATCACTTTAGAAAACAACCGAATCACCGAACTTGAATCCGCGGACTTGCATGGAATTGCCTCAACCCATTTAGACACATAATCAACTGCTACCAATATGTATTCATATCCATGCGAACTTGGAAATGGACCCATGTAATCTACTCCCCAAACATCAAAAATTTCAACTTCAAGGATCGGGTTTTGAGCCATCTCACTTCTTTTTGAAATATTACCCGTCCTTTGACATTGATCACACGACATCACAAAAGCTCGAGAATCTTTAAAGAGAGTCGGCCAAAAGAAACCCGATTGGAGTACCTTTGCAGCAGTCTTGGAAAATGAGGCGTGCCCACCATAAGCGGAGGAATGACAACTCGCTAGAATCGATCGAACTTCTTCATATGGCACGCATCTCCTATAGACATCATCAATCCCAAGCTTGAAAAGATAAGGCTCCTCCCAAAAATAGTATTTCGCGTCAGTCTTGAGCTTCTTCTTCTCCTGCCAGCTCATCTCTGGAGGTAGGGCCCCACTTGCGAGATAATTCGCCAAGTCCGCGTACCAAGGTTGCCCGATTTTCACTTTTCGGACCTCAACTCGGTCCGAGTTGGACTCTAAAGAGAGGATTTCCATCGCCAGGGCTGTCCAGTCATCTTCCAGAGGCTCTGCTCGGTCCGAGTTGAGATCATCTTGGTCCGAATTGATGTCAACTTTCATCAATTTCTCATCCGGAAAAGAGTCGTCTATTGGGACTTTAGTGCCTTCTTCCTCTTCCCAGTACAGTCGAGACAGGTGGTCAGCCACTGAATTTTCTGTGCCCTTTTTATCTCTTATTTCCAAGTCAAATTCCTGAAGAAGGAGAACCCATCTGATCAAACGCGGTTTGGCATCCTTTTTGCTCAAGAGATATCGAATCGCCGCATGATCAGTGTACACAATCACTTTAGACCCCACCAAATAGGATCGAAATTTATCAAGAGCGAACACAATGGCAAGGAGCTCCTTCTCGGTGGTTGTGTAGTTGGTTTGAGCCGGATCAAGCACCTTGCTCGCATAGTAAATGGCAACCGACTTCTTGTCCTTCCGCTGTCCGAGCACCGCTCCAATCGCATAGGCGCTTGCATCACACATAAGCTCGAAAGGTTGAGACCAATCCGGCGGTTACAAAATCGGAGCGGAGACGAGGGCTTCCTTCAACCTATCAAAAGCATTAATACAATCCTCATTAATAATAAAATCATTATCTTTAATCAAAAGATTGCTTAATGGTTTTGCTATTTTTGAAAAATCTTTAATGAATCGTCGATAAAATCCGGCATGTCCTAGGAAGCTCCGCACGTCCTTCACATTCTTTGGCATTTCTATCTTCTCTATGACCTCTATCTTTGCCTTATCAACTTCAATCCCATGAGATGTCACCACGTGTCCAAGCACAACGCCTTTTTGCACCATAAAATGACACTTCTCCCAATTCAACACCAAGTTAACCTCTTCACATCGCTGCAAAACTTTGGAAAGGTTAGCAAGACACGAATCAAAACAAGTACCATAAACGGAGAAGTCATCCATAAACACTTCCATTATATTTTCAATAAAATCCGAAAAAATTGCCATCATAGCACGTTGGAAGGTCGCGGGTGCATTACAAAGTCCAAAAGGCATTCTTTTATAGGCATATGTACCATAAGGGCAAGTGAATGTGGTCTTTTCTTGGTCATTTGGATGGATAGGTATTTGAAAGAAACCAGAATAACCATCTAAATAACAATAAAACGAGTGATTAGCAAGTCTTTCAAGTAATTGGTCAACAAAAGAGAGAGGAAAATGGTCCTTTCGTGTTGCCGCATTGAGTTTGCGATAATCAATGCACATCCTCCACCCAGTTGCTACTCGTGTTTGAATCAACTCGTCTTTCTCGTTCCTGACCACCGTCGTGCCCCCCTTCTTTGGAACCACGCGGACCGAGCTCACCCATTTGCTATCGGAGATTGCATAGATGATACCCGCATCAAGGAGCTTGAGGATCTCCTTCTTGACCACTTCCTTAAGGTTGGGATTGAGTCGCCTCTGTGCCTCTCGAGTCGGTTTGTGATCTTCTTCCAAGAGAATCCTATGTGTGCAAATTGAGGGATCGATACCCTTCAAGTCTTCAATTGAATAGCCGATTGCGCCTTTATGTGCCCTTAAAACCTCCAAAAGCTTCTCTGTTTGGCCTGCATCTAGGTCTGAATTAACAATAACTGGAGAATTTTGATCGGGATCAAGGAATTCATACCTGAGAGACGCTGGAAGGGCCTTCATTTCGATTTTGGGGGTCTCTGGTCGGACCGATATGAGAGTCTGTCGCCTTCAATTCTTCAACTCGGGGTCCAACTCGGTTCGAGTTTAGGGTCGAGATGGACTCAAAAAATTCGATTTGGCCCTCATCCACCTCTTCTAATGTCTCCTCTACACCTATGGACTCTTGTACATCACAGAGAAAATTTTGGTAGGCTTCCAAGTCTGTTTGGTACTGTTCTTCAAGTGTTTCCTCTAATTCGGGCAATTCTTGGATCATGCAACATGTATTGGAGGAGCTTGGGCACTTCATTGCTTTGTCAATTGAGAATCGAAGAGTCTCCCCCCCAACTCTGACCAGAATCGTGCCGTCCCTGGCATCCATCATCACGCCGGCTGTGCGGAGGAAAGGACACCCCAAAATGATCGGAACCTCTTTGTCTTCCTCCATGTCCATCACCACAAAGTCACTTGGCACTAGAAATTTGCCAACTTGCACGGGAATGTCCTCTAGAATACCCAGTGGCAGCCGTATCGAGGAGTCGGCGAGCTGCAATGTCATCCTTGTGGGCCTAAGCTCTCCAAAACCAATCTTCTCATAGACCGTCTTGGGCATGAGACTCACGCTTGCTCCCATATCACATAATGCCTGTTTGATTATAGCTTTTCCAATGACACAAGGTAAAGCGAACCTACCTGGATCCTCCAACTTGGGCGGCATCTTGCTCTTCAAGGCCTCGCTGCTTTGGTTGGTTAGAGCCACCGTCTTTAACTCTTCCAAAGATCTCTTGCCGGTGCACAATTCTTTCAGGAACTTGGCATATATGGGCACTTGTGCTATCGCATCGGTGAATGGGATTGTAATTCGCATTTGCTTCAAGATCTCCCAAAAAGCTCGGAACTGAGAATCCTCCTTCTTCTTCAGGAGACGCTGAGGAAAAGGCACAGGAGGTTGATAGGTTGCCTTAGGTTGCGATCCCTTCCCTCTTTCTTCGGCCGACGCGCTATTTTTGCCATCTTTACCTCCCATCTCGGACCGAGTTGAGGTGATCTCGGACCGAGTTGGAATTGGTCGGGGCTCCTGTTCATCTTCTAGCGACTCAATGATGGGCCCTTCAGTCTCCAAGTCTTTTGAGAGTGGAGGGAAAGGTCTCAACTGCTCTAGAATAGGTTCCTCTGCAACCGGGACTTCCATCTCGGACCGAGTTAGATCCATCTCGGACCGAGTTGGATCCATCTCGGACCGAGTTGAGGGTCGAGTTGGCTCTTCGAGTGGCATGGGAGGGTCCTCATACTGTCTCCCGCTTCTCAAAACATGCAAGGCCTTCATTTCTGCATTTGGGTTGACCTGCGGCTGCCCTGGAAGCTTCCCGGGTGGTCGGGAGAAGTGCGTTTCCATCATTCGCTCCAATCTTTGCAAGGAGCTCGCAGTATCCTTCAACTCATTGGTGGTGGCCTTCAAATCATCCAATCCTTCGGCTAGGATCATGTTGAACTTTCCCTGCTCATGCATGAACTCTTGAACCACAACCGGAACCCCTTCCTTGTTATAGATTGACTTTCTTGGGTGAGGGCCATAGTTGTTGGATTGATGGTCCCGCCTAACGAATTTAGGATTTTGCCCTTGGCGATCGAATATAGGCAAATAAGGGCGATCAAGAGTGGCCTTTTGCATTGTGTTCTTGAGAATTGGGTCATTCATGTGCTCCCAATCTTTTTGTTCGCCTTCGCTCAATGAATAGCTCCGACGAAAAACATGCCTTGGGAAGTAAGAAGGCTCGTTGTTCAAAGAGTTGACTTGAGCTACTCCACCTCCATTCTTAGTAAGAGGGGAGATTTGTGCCCTTCTTCTCCGCAAGCTCCGCATAGAGTAGAGTAGAGGTGGGTCCCTTGAGCGGAGTGATAGGCGGCTAGCTCGGCTTCTAGTTCCGTGATCCTCTCGTCTCTAGTCGTAATCTCATGAACTTGGTGCTTTGAATTGCTAGAGCGGCGGCGTGTTGGAATAGGGTACCACGTGTAATTTCTCGCGCAATAATCAAGTAAGTCCCTCCCTTGTGTCGCGTCGAGCCTTTTGAATGCACCACCTGAAAGAGAATCAATGTTAATCTTAATATTGTCATAAAGTCCACCATAAAATGATTTAATTAGCATCCATTCTTGAATTCCATGGTGCGGGCAAGAATTTTCTAGGTCCCTAAACCGTTCCCACGCATCTCTCATTGATTCTTCTTCTTTCTGAGCAAAGTTATTCAATTCTCTCCTAATTGCATCCGACCGATCCGCGGAAAAATATCTATCCAAGAAGGTTTGTGCCATATGATCCCAAGACCTAATTGATCCTTTTTTCAAAGTTTTGTACCATTTTTGGGCTCTATCCTTAAGGGTGAAATGAAACAACAAAAGCCTAATTGCTTGTTGAGGTACACCATTAAATTTAATCAATTTAGTGCAATCAATAAAAGTTTGCAAATGAGCATGTGGGTCCTCTTTGTCATCTCCATAAAAAGGATTTTGTTGCACGAGTGCGACGTGGTTGGGGGCGATTTGCATGTTATTGGCTTCAATGCCCAGAATCACCACTGGTCCTCCCACGTCTCGAGCGCTAGGAGCTCCAAATTCTCCGAGTGTCCTTTCATGTCCTGGCTCTTCTTCATCGTCGGAGTTGTTGACACTCGCCTCATCTTCATTGGCCCATCGGCGACGCTCATTGTCAAAATCCCTCCTTTGACCAGCGAGGAGGGTCCGATCGGCATTAAGACGAGCCTCTCTTTGCTCAAGTTGAAGGCGAAGGGCCTCCAAATCGCGTGTCTGCTGAGAAACGGCCTCAGGTGTGAGTGGATCAGCCATCGCTACGCCTTCTCTCTCTTGCTCGGGGATGAACTCGGTCCGAGTTGGAGCCGAGATGGTGGGCTGAGCTAGCTCGGGGTCTTCCGAAAGTCTCCGAAAGAAGTAATATCGAACCTTAGGTGGTGGAGATTTCTTCTTTCGCGTCCTACCTGCCAGACCTACAAATCAAAAGAGAGAAAGGTGAGTTTAAAAGAAAATAAAAATAATCTAGTCTCCTAATACTCAAACAAGTATCCAATATCGACACCGTCCCCGGCAACGGCGCCAATTTGATGAAGGTCTAAGACCTAGGATATCAAATAAATTTGTAAACCTAGAGCTAACCTCACTAGTCGTTTGGAGTTAAGCTTAGGGTCGAACCCAAAGGACGGATTTTCGAATACTGGACTTGTTATTTTTCAGAAGCTAGACAATAAAATAAAGTGAGGAATACCGAAAATTAAAGTAACTAAATAACAATGTAAATAAGTAGATATTTTTGGGTGTTTTGCAAATTTAAATAATTAAGAAATCTAAAGAATTATTTTTGGGTTTTCAAATAGTATAATAACGTCTTAGGGATCAGGTTTCGCTTTAGTTTGGACTTCTAAAACTCACGGCTCAACAATTTCATTTAAAAACCTAAGTTTTATAAGCAACAGTGCCTCATCTCGGTCCGAGTTGTGTCCATCTCGGTCCGAGTTGAGAACTGAGGTGGCTCAATTTGACCTCGGTTTGATCTGTTATGATTTGTGCAAGGACTGGTTGGCTAAACCTAAACTTACTAACCCTCAACGTTCGCTTTTTGGACAAGGGAATGGTTTAATCACAACTTATCCTAATTAAAGTAATTAACCCGCAACTTTAGGTATGGGAAAATCAATTAGCCTAAACTTGTTTAATGGTTTTCGTAAGGATATTTAGAAGTCTTTTGCACTGTCTAAAAATTACACTTTTGGTGTTAATTAATCTCCCCTTTCGGATCTACGATTTATCCCAAGTACTTGACTCGAACTATTCTTGTTTATCCTAACTTAGGCTTAACTAAATGTGGCCATTCATCTAGAAGTTAATTAAGAAATCACAAGCAGTTCAAACAAGCAATTAAAGACTACTCATTAAACAAATCACAAGTCATAACAAAACATCACAAGTCAAATATCACCATCCAAACTTAAACTACTCCCTTACTCCTAAGACTACTCAAATTCAGCCTAACATAGTACTAAAATCAACAACAAGTATCAAAACAACAATAAGTTACAAGCCCATAAGAATCAAAGTAGAGAACATAGGAAAAATAAACCAAATACTCCTCGTATGTGCTAACTTCGATCTCCAGAGCAGTGGGGTGATGCAAGACGTGTTCTCAACCTTCTTCTCGCTGCCGTCGCTTAGAGATTAGGGCTCCTTAGGGTTTCGGTGGTCAACAAAGCTTGGAAAGGTTGGAATAGAAGTATGGAGGCTAAGATACCTTTCTAAGGCTGAGAGGCAGCCTTAAATATTGGTTCCACGCACAAGGAAAGAAGTCTAGGGCGCCAGGGCAAGAAAAGATACCAAAACAATCAACTTCCTTGTATGAAAAGTTGCCATATGAGTCAAGGCGGCGCCCAACTCGGACCGAGATGGAGTGAACTCGGACCGAGATGGAGATATGCGCATCTGAATCTGTCTGCTACAGTAACTCGGGCCGAGATTGATCCAACTCGGATCGAGTTGAGGTCTGAAAAATGCCTTCTCGAGCTAGGAATGAGTCGTCTAGCATTCGTCTTGTGCAAGGAACCTTCTAAAGCTTGTAAATCCACCAAAAATCGCAAAGAACCCTGAAAATAAGAAGAGACACGACGGCAAAGCCAATTCCTGGAAAAACATAGCAATTTATCAAATAATTTAATGGTTTGAATGCAATTTAGGTACCAAGTACGGTCCGAATACCAACAAATATTAACGATATCATTAGTCCTAGCTAAGCCTAACCCTAGGCTAGCTTTGACTCTAATTCTAACCATATATGGCGTTATCTAGATTTAAGGTTAACTAACTAACTAGCTATGGCTTAAGTAATCTTAACTAACCTTAGATATCTAGGTACTTAGTAACTCCAAGGGCTACCTACTTAACTGGATTAAACTAAACTCTAGATAATGCTAACTCTAACCATACCTAACTAGTCCTAACTAACCATATGTTAGCTATTAGGTTTAGCTAAAAGATTTGGGCGACCTAGGGTTAGAGTGAGGGTTACCTAGCGACTACCATTACTCTAACATAAAGTAGCTATCCCTAAGTTAGGATTAGGGTCAGAGTTAAGGTTTTCTAGGATTAGTTAGGGCAACCTAAGGCAATCTAAGGTTAGAGTTAAGATTAGCTAGGGTTAGTTTGGATTGTCTAGGGCTAGCTAGGTTTAGCTAGAGTTTGAGTTTGAGTTAGTTGGGGTTACCAACAGTTATCTAGGGTTAAAGCTAGGGTTAACAAGGATTTCTTAGGGCTGTTTAGTGTTAGCTTAGGTTAGCTAGCGATAGCTAGGGTTAGTAAGAGCTACCTAGGGATAGTTAGGGATAGCTAGGGTTAGTAAGAGCTACCTAGGGATAGCTAGGGCTAGTTTGGGTTGGCTAAGGTTAGGGTAACTAATTAGTGTTAGCTGGAGTTAGAGTTAGTGTTAGCTGGGGTTTGTTGCTAGGGTTAGATATGGTTAGAGTTAGGGACGTCAACTTGGGTTAGATAGGGCTACCAAGGGATAGCTTAGGTTACCTAGTACTAACCTTAGCTAGCCTTAGGTAGCCCTAGCTAACCCTAACTAATCCTAACTTGTCCTAGGTAGCCCTAACTAACCATAACTAACCTAACTAATACCGAGTAAGGGTTAGTTAGGTCTATATAAGGCAAGCTAGGGTTAGAGTTAGGGTAGGCTAGGGTAAGTTAGGTCTTCCCAAATAACTCGAACCCTAACCTAACCGTAGGTAGCCCTAACTAACTCTAGTTGTCCCTAACTCTAACCCTAGCTAACCCTAGCTAGCCCTAACTAACCCAAACTCCATAGGTCACGCTAACCCTAGCTTGCCCGAGGTAGCCCTAACAACAAGAATGCTAGGTTAGAGTGAGGTAACCTTAACTCTAGCCCTAACTAACTCAAGGTACACTAGAGTAAGGGCTAATAATTCCTAAGTTATTTAGGGTTAGCTATGATTAGTTTGGACTACCAAGGGCAAGTTAGGGTTTGTTAGGGTATGTGTTACGGTTACCTAGGATTAGTAAGGGCCACCTTGGGATCCCTAAGCTTAGCTATGGGTAGCCCTGGTTAGGGTTAGAGTTAGGGTTAGCTAAGGTTATGTAGGGCTACCTATGGTTAGCTAGGGTTAGTTATGGTTAGTTAGGACATCCTAGAGTTAGAGTTAGGTTTACCTAACTCTAACCATAGGTAGTTATGACATCCTAGAGTTAGGACACCCTAACTCTACCCTAACTCTAGCCATAGGTAGTTATGACATCCTAGAGTTAGGACATCCTAGAGTTAGTTATGGTTAGTTAGGACACCCTAACTCTAACCCTAACTCTAACCATAGGTAGCCCTATATAACCTTAGCTAAGTCCAGGGATCCTTAGGTTGCCCTTACTAATCCTAGGTAACCGTAACATTGACCTTAACTAGCCCTTGCTAACTAACCCAAATTAGAATTTGGTAACCCTAACTAATTCTAACTCAAACTCAAGCTAAACCTAGCTAGCCCTAAATAGTCCAAACTAACCCGAACTAACCTAAGGTTCCATAGGGTTAGTTATGGTTAGTTAGGGATACCTAGGGCACAACCCTAACTAACCCTTAGAGTTAAGGTTAGCTAAGGTAGGGTTAGAGTTAGTTAGGGTTAATTAAGACTCCTTAGGGCTAGATATGGTTAGTTCGGGTTAGAGTTAGGGTTACATAGGGTTAGATATTGTTAACCCTAACCAGGATTAACCTCAGCTAACCCTAGCGAGGTTTAGTTAGGGCTACGTAAGGCTAACCCTAATTCTAACCCAAGCTAACCATAACTAACACTAGCTAGGGTTAGCTTACGTTAGAATTAGGGTTTGTTAAGGCTACCTAGCAAACTATAGCTAACCCTAGCTGACTAAGGAAGACCTAACTAACCCTAACTCTAACCCTAACTAACCCTAGCTTGCCTTATGTAGCCCTAACTAACCATAGCTAACCAGGGCTAGGGTTAGTTAACCCTTGTTAGAGTCCACCTAGGGCATAGCTAACCATAACTAACCTTAACTAACTCTAACTATGGTTAGTTAACTCAGATTAGCTATCCCGAGGTAGCCCTAGGGTTAGTTAGGACTAATTAGAGTTGCTAACCCCTTGGACAAGCTAACCCTAACCAACTTACTCTAACCCCTAACCCTAACATAGGTATCCCTATGGCATGTTAGCTAGACTTATTTGGAGCTAACTTAGCCCTACCTAGAGTTAGATAGGGTTAGGTTAGCTTGGGTTAACTTATTAGCAAGTAAGGCTATCAAACCCTAGTTAAGGTAGCCCTTACTAACCTTAGTTATCCCTAACTAATTTAGTGTTAGAGTTTGGATTAGTTAGCTAATCATAAGTAATCCTACCTGGTTAGGTTAGCCCTAACTAAACTTAGAGTTTGGGCTAAACCATAACTAAGGTTACCTTGGGATAGCTAGTCCTATGTAGCCTTAGCTAGGGTTAACATAGTTTGCTAACCCTAAAAATAACACTAGCTAATTACCTAGGACGAGCTAGGGTTGGTTAAGACTACCTAGGACTAGATATGGTTTGTTGGGGTTAGACCTAGGATTTGTTAGGATTAGTTAGGGTTACCTAAGGCTAGCTAAGGTTAGAGTTAAGGTTAGCTGGGGTTAGTTAAGACTACCTTGGGATATATATGGTTAGCCCTAAGTAATCCTAAAAAATCGTAACTCTAACCCCAATTAATCATATCTAGCCCTAAGTAGTCTTAAATAATCATAACTACCCCTAGGTTGCCTTAACCCACCCTAGGTAACCCTAACTCTAATCCAAGGTAACCCAAGCTATCCCTAGGTAGCCCTATCAATCCCTAGTTGTCCCTAACTCTAACCATATCTAACCCTAGCAAGTCCTAGGTAGTACTAACTAACCCTAACTAATCTTAATTCCAACCCAAGCTAACTGGGGATAGTTAGGGTCAGCTATGGTTAGTTAGGGCTAAAGTTAGGGTTAACAAGGATTTGTTAGGGCTAGCTAACTCTAACTAATCCTAAGTAGATAGCTATGGTTAGAACTAGTGTTAAGTTAGGGCTACTTAGAGTTAGGGTTAGCCCTAGGTAGCTCTTACTAATTACTTAGGGATACCTAACCCTAGGTACCGTTAATTAACAAGGTAGGGTTATCTAAAGTTAGGGCTAAGTTAGCTCTAAGTAGTCCTAAAAATCCGAGCAATGGGTAACCCTAACTAGTTGGGGTTAGTTAGTATTACCTACGGCTATCTAGAGTTAGCAAGGGTTAGAATTAGGGATAACTAGGGTTAATAAGAGCTACCTAGGGATTAGCAAACTAGAGATAGCTATGGTTAGTCCTAACTAGGGCTACCATAACTAACCCTAGTTAGCCCTACATAACCTTAACTCTACTTACAGTTAGATTGGATTGTAAGAGATATCTTCCTAAGTTAGGTTAGTATACGATTAGGCTAACTAGGGTAACTTAACTAATTAGCCGTAATTAACCATAGCTAACTAGGTACCAAAACTATTTAGAGATAACTAACCCTAAGTAGAGTACCTAGCATAGGGTTTAGCAAACAGATTCTAACTAAGATAGCTAACCCCTAAGTTAGGTAATAAACTTAAGGTTCTAACCTACCTAGCGCTAAGGTTAGTAAGGGTTTAGCTAGTTAGCCCTAACTTAGGGATTGTTAGGATTAGTTAGGGCTAAGGTTACCTTAGGTAGCCCTAACTAACCAACCGTAGGGCAAGCCCTAACTAATCAACTAAGTAGTTCTAAGGATATCCCTCGGTAAAGTTTAGGTATAGGGGCTACCTAGTTAACCCTACCATTGTAAATATTAAGCTAGGGTTGAAATTAGGGTTAGTAAGGGCTAAGTTAGACTGCAATTTCAACTCTAGGTAGTCCAAACATAGGGAGTTAGCTAAACCCTATCATAGCTAGTTATATCTAATTCTAGCAAGGGTTAAGTTATCTAACCCTACCTAGGGCTATACGAACCAATTAGCTAACCCTAGGGTTACCCAAAGTTAGGGATTGGTAGAGTAACTTCGCTTAGGTAGCTCTAACTAACCCTACCTAATCATAACTCTAACCCCAGTTATGCATAGCTAGGGTTAGTAACCAAACAAGGGTTAGTTAGGGTAACCCAATTAGGACTAACCATAGAGTTAGGTAGCTTTAGGTAATCTTAACCATCACTAACCCTAATTTCAACCCTAGCTAACCCTAACTCCAACCCTCGTCCGCGCTAAGTAGTCCAAACTAACCCTATATCTGACCTAAACTAACCCTATATCTGACCTAAACTAACCCTAACTCTAACCCAAACCAACCCTAGCCAGCCAAAGATAATCCTAACTCTAGCCCTATCCAACCCTAGCTAGCCATTGGTTAGCCCTAATTAACCCAGATAACTAATCCTAATTAGGGTTAGTTAGGTCTACCTAGGGCCAGTTATAACTAATCTGAGCTAGGATAAAACAATTACTAACCCTAAAGATATGGTTAGTTAATTACTTGGCTACCTAACTCTAACTATAAGTCCATTCAGCCCTAGGTAGGTCGCCAGCTAACCTTAATGGATTAGGATTAATCCCTAGAGTAACTAAATTATATGGTTAGCCCGAGGATAATGCAAGGTTAGGATAGCTGGGGTAACCTAATTATGGGTTAGTTAAGCTAGGTTAGTTTTAGTTAAGGTTAGGGTTAGTTAATTTTAACCCTCACTAGGTAATAACTCTAACCCAGAACTTATGGCCTAGGGCTAGCTAACCTAATTAGGCTAGGGTTAGTTAGGGTCTTCCTAGCTAATCCTAACTTAGACTTAATTAACTAGGATTACTAATCCTAACAAACCCTAGCTAACCCTAAGTCGCTAACTAACCTAGCTAACTAGAGTTAGTTAACTAGCTAGGTTTAGAGTTAGGGTTGTTAATGGATAGTTAGGATTACCTAGGATTACCTATGTAGGACTAGGTAGGTTTGTTAAAATCGATCCCGACCCTAGGTAACCCTAACTAACCCTTGCTAACTTGAGACTACCTTGAGCAATCTTGGGTTAAATAGCTACCATATCCTAGCCTAACAAATCCTAACTAGCCCAAGATAACGCTAGCTAGCCCAAGGTAGTCCTAGGATTAGTTATTTAACCTAAGAGTTAGCTACGATTAACTAACCAAAGTTAGGGTTAACCCTAAGGCTAGCTAGGCTCTAGGTAATTCAAGGGTTACCTAAATAGCTTAACATAATAGCCATGACTAACACTAATCAATTGTAACCATAACCTTAGTTAGGGCTACTTAGGTAGCTCAATTTTTGCTTGGGTTGGTAACTATCCCCGGCTAACCCTAACTCTGACCATAGCTAACCCTAGAGTAACCTAACCATATCTAACCATATAGGTAGGGTTAGACTTACTCTAGATAATCCTAACTCTAACCATAACTAAACCTAACTCCAACCCTACCAAA
Organism: Rhynchospora breviuscula; assembly: GCA_027562975.1. NCBI lineage: Eukaryota > Viridiplantae > Streptophyta > Magnoliopsida > Poales > Cyperaceae > Rhynchospora > Rhynchospora breviuscula. The sequence goes on from CM050399.1 coordinate 123,004, forward strand.
CCTAACTAACTCATGGAGAACTAACACTAAGGTTATTGCCAGGGTTAGCTATGGTTTAGCTTGACCTAGGTAGCCCTAACTAACCATAGCTAACCCTAGCTAACATAGAAAAACCTAACTAACCCTAGCCAACCCTAACTCTAACCCTAGTTAGTTAGCTAGCTAGTTAACTAATCCTAGTTAGCTACAACCCTGGTTGGCTAGTTAACTAACCCAAGTTAGCTAGGTTAATTAATAGCTAACTAACCCGAACTCTAACCCTAGCTAACCCTAAGTAGAGCTACCCTAGCTAACCCTAATTAGGGTTGGGGTTAAGCAAAACTTAGAGTAAACATAAGGTTGGGGTCAAGCTAACCTTAATTAATCCTAGTTAAGACTACCTAGGGTTTGTTAGGGTTAGTTAGTATAGTTATTTAGGATTAGCTATGTTGAGAATTAAACATAGGTAACCCTAAGTTAGGGTTAGCTAGGTTAGTTCAATATAACCCTAATTGGTAACCCTAAATAATACATTCTTTCTTACTAATCCTAGCAAATCCTAACTCTAACCTTAACTACCTTAGAGTTAGGGTTAGTTATTGCTTGGGCTACCAAAGCTAAGCCATAGCTTATACCTAGGTAAGTAGACTAGGGATAACTGGGGTTACCTAGGGATAATTAATACTAGCTTGAGTATGATTAGTTAAACTAGGGTTAGAGTTAGCCTAGGGATTAAGGTTAGCTATAGTTACTAGGGATAGAGGTTAGTTAACTAATCCTAAGGCTAACCCTAGCAAGGATTAACCTAGTTATCCCTAGCTATGGCTAGGATTTAGTTATTACCTTGTTAGACCATAACTAACCCTAGTTACCCCTAGGTTAGCTTTAGTTGGGCTAACTAGTGTAGTTAGGACTACCTAGGGCTAGCGACGACTACCTAGGGTAACCATATCTAACCCTAACTAAGATATGTCATAATACTACCAAGGGTTGTTGGAAGTAGCACTAGGGGTTAACCATATATATATGTAAGGTTAGAGTTAGATTTACTAGGTTAAAATTAGGTTTGCCAGGGTTAGTTATGCTTAGGATTACCTAAGGCTACCTAACTAACCTTGGGGCTAATAGCTATGGTTAGAGTTAGGATTAGTTTTGCCCAACTTAGGCTAGCTTATCCTAGGTAGCCCTAACTACCCTTGCTAACCCTAAGTAGCCTTAACTAACCCTTGCCAACCCTAGCTAGCACTAGGTAGTCCTAATTAACCCTTTCTAACCCTAAAACCCTCGCCAACCAAAGCAGGTCCTAGGTAGCCCTAACTAACCATAATTCTAACCCTAACCAAACCTAGCTAGCCTTACGTATCCCTAACTAACCATAGCTAACCCTAGCTAACAAAGGAAGATATCTCTTACAATCCTATCTAACTCTAACTAGAGTTAAGGTTATGTAGGGCTAACTAGGGTTAGTTAAGGTTAGCCCTTACTAACCTTAGCTATCGCTAGCTTGCTAATGCCTAGGTAGCTCTTCCTAACCCTAGCTATCCCTAACTCTAACCCTTGCTGGCTCTTGATAGCCCTAGGTATCTTACTAACCCTGATACCTACCTAGGTTAAGGACTACCTGAAATAACCCTAAGTAGGGCTAATAGGGTTAGTTAGTTATGGTTAACTCTAAATTAGTTTGGTTAGTTATGGTTTGCTACCTCGGGCTAGCTAAGGTTAGCTGAGATTTGAGTTAAGATTTGATTAACTAACCGTAGGTAATTCTATCCATGGCTACCTAAGGCCTAACTAACCATAACTAACCCCAACAAGCCTTAGCTTGCCCGAGGTTGCCCTAAATAATTCTAGCTAACTCTCATTAGTTAAGGTTAGCCTTAATTATGGTTGGTAAGGGATAGCTAAGGTTAAGATTAGAGTTAGGGTTAGTTTTAACCTAGGTTTAGTTAAGGTAGTTTAGATCTAGGGATAACCTATGGTCTTCCTAAGTTAGCGTTACCCTAACTATAACCCCAACTAATCCTAGGATTAACCATAGCCTTAGCCATAGCTAGCCCTAGGGTAACCCTTACCTTAGATAAATAGGGGATACCTAACTCTTAGCTAGGGTTACCCGAGGGCTAACCTATGTTGGATTAACTCTAATTAGTTATCCTAGGTAACACTAATACCTTAGCTAACCCTAACCCAAGCTCAACCTACTATCATAACTTACCTTAGTTATGCTATTTAACTTAGTTCCCTAGGTATTTCTAACCATAACGTAACTAACTATGGTCTTAGGCTAATCCTAAGTAGCAAGTTAGGGTTAGCAAGGTTAGTTATCCTAGGTAACCCTAATTAGGCTAACCCTAGCTTGCCTTACGTAGTCCTAACTAACCATAACTATCTGTAGCTAACCCTACTTATTAGACCCTAGCTTTTTTAAGGGTAAACTAACTAATCCCAACTTTAACATTAACTCAAAGCTAGCCTAGAGTTAGGTTTACTATTTAGGGTTAGTTAAGGTTAGAGTTAGGTTACCATAGCTAATCCTAACTCCAACTATGGCCAGCCCTAAGTAGTCCTAACTAACTCTAAATCCAACCCAAACTAACTCTAACTCTAACCCAAACCAACCCTAGCTAGCCAAAGGTAATCCTAACTAACCCTAACTAATCCTAACTCCCTAGCAAGCCCTAGGTAGTACTAACTAACCTTAGCTAATCTTAATATGAATTAGATGTGGTAAACTAACCCTAACTCTAGGTAAACCTAGTTAACCCTAGCTAGGATTGGAGTTAGGTTAGTAACCTTAGCTAGATGTTACCTAATTATTGTCTAGGGTCTAACTACTTAAGGTTAGTACATAATTAACCTAAGAATTACATAACTAGTTAGTTAAGGCTCTAACCTAGCTAATTAGGTAAATCAATAGGTTAGTGATGGTACAAACTAATAGTACCCTAAAATGTCCTAAAATGTACCACAAGCGTACGGTATATCGTTGGATATGGTTAGGGGTCAAACCACAGCGACGGATTAGTTGAGTATTAGGTTTACCGGTTCACAAAATCTAGGTCGGTCAATTGAGATGTTTTTTTTTTGTCTTAGAACAATAGCAAAATGAGATAAACAAACAATCAAACTAAAACAAAACTAAAGTAAGTAACAATTTGGTTGTTTTATGGTGATTTCTAATAATAAAGCGTCCTAGGATTTCTGTTTTTACCTTGGTTAGGCTTTGGACTGCCAACACGTGTGCTGTCGCACGAAATGCTGACCCGTGCTGCACCAGTCTGGCCCTGTGCGACCCGCATGGGATTCCATGTGACCCGCACAGGTAGTACTTGGTGCGACACGACCCTTAGTTGATGGTGCAATGTATGGTAACTGGTTTGGGACAGATCTAGCCGGACTTGGACTCTTTAGACCTCAACTATCGTATGTTGGTCATGGTATCGTGACCAGAACCTAGTCTAAAGCCCCCATTAGTCTAGTTAACCCTCACTTTCGCTTGTTGGCTTAACTATCCTAAGTCCACAAGTTGGTTTACTAAGGTATCTAACCGACTTTCAACTAATTAGAAATCTTCTCCTTTTGGGATACCAATTGGTCACCTTTCGACTCCTAACCTACCTCAAGTCGCTTACTCAATTCAATCAATTAGTCTACACCTTTAACCAAGAATAAGTGTGCCCATTCACCTAGTAGGAGGTTCAACACAATTCATCAAACACAAAGCATGCATAAACAATAAACAACCAACAAGTGATAAACCATAGAAACTTAATCATTCATCCATTACATCAATCCTAACCTTGGTTCAAACATGACCCTAGAACAAACTAATCTAGCCTACCATAATAGAAACACAATCAAAATGCAAGAAATGGAAAGATACAATCTCCATAACCAAAGAGAAGAAAGAAAGAAGGAAAACGCCCCTAATCAAGCCTCATCCTTGCCTCTAGACCGGAGATATGGATGCTTGGGTCGATCGGCGGTGGAATGGTGGTTGGAATGTGGCTAGCAAGGCGGCAGGATTCCCTGTGCGGGTCGAACAGGGTGGCTGTGCGGGGTGCACGGGAGAGATGAAGAGGTAGATTGGGTAGGTTTTCGTTGCGGCGCCGCATTGGATGGGAGAGAAGATAGGATGCCCTAATTTCGGCGCTTCAGGGGCTTTAAATAGCAGCGAAACTAGGGTTCAAAGTCACGTGCAGGGCGCATGGAAAGTGGGTGCGGGTCGTATGGGCCAGGAATGAGTCGTCTGGCCCATGTCGCTTGTCTTGCGTGCTGGCTGGACCCTGTGCACCCCGCACAGGATTTGGTGCGGGCCGCACGGGAGCATTTCTTCATGTTTTGTGGGCCAAACTTCACCAAATTTCCTCCAAGTTCCTACAAAATGAATATAGACCCAAGAAGTACCAAATTCCTATAGAAATAAACTAAAACACACATAAAACAAAGGTATTGAGTTGTGATTGAGGGTAAAGTCCGGTCAAAACATATATATAATTGTGTGATATCAATTAGCTTGGTTAGTTAGGCAAGATATAACAAAGTAATTCTAACTACTTTAGGTTAACTTGGTAGCTAGGGTTAGCAATACGGTTAACCCAAATTATCCCTAGGGTCAGGTTTGAGTTAGGACTATCTTGGATTAGCTAGGGTTAGCTAGGGCTACATATGGAAAGCATATCTAGGGCAACCTTATTAGTTAGGGTTAGCTTGGGTAACTAGAGTACCAAACTCTAACTCTAGGCAGTTACCTTAGCTAGGGATAGCTATGGTAGTTACGGTTAGATAGGCCTACCTAGGGCTAATAAAGACTATTAGTTAGGGCTCTGAGTTTAGGGCTAAGTTATATTAGGTAAGACTCTTAGTTTAGGGCTAAGTTAGGGCTCTTAGCTAGGGTTAGCTGAGGTTAACTAGGGTTAGCTATGGTTAATCTTATCTAGAGTTAGCTATGGTAAATTCTGAGTTAACCTTAGGTTTATTGATAATCGTAGTAACTCTAGCCTAAGTATGGTTAACTCTAGGATTATGACTACTAACCCTAGAGTTATGACCCTAGCTAGCCTAACCATAGAGCTACTCTATTTTGTTGAGTTAGCCCTAAGGTTAGCTAAGGTTAAAGTTAAGGTTAGTTAGGGTTAACTTGCATAAACCCTAGCTAATTTGCTATGATAGGTTTAGCTAAATCCTACAAGAGTTTAACTAGGCCATGCTAGGGTTAACTAGCCTAATTAGGATTAATCATATCATAGTTTGACTTACCTAAGGTTACTATTGAGCTAATAATCTAAGGTTACTTTTGACAAGGGTTTGTTAGGGCTAACCCTAGCTACGGTTAGGTAGGGTTTGTTAGCTCTAACTAACCATAGCTAGGATTAGTTAGGGCTACCTAAGGCTAGGATTTACTAGGATTAGTTAGGGCTACCTAAGACTAAGATTTACTAGGATTAGTTAGGGCTACTTAAGGCTAGCTAAGGTTAGCTAGGTTTGGTTTGGACTATATAGGGCTTAGGATTTAGGGTTACCTTAGGTGTACCCTAGTAGCATGACCAGCTTGGGTTGACGAGCCCTAACTAACCCTAAGTAGCTAACTAATCTAATCCTAACTCTAACTCTAGGATGTCCTAACTAACCATAACTAACCCTAGCTAACCATAGGTAGCCCTACATAACCCTAGCTAACCCTAACTCTAACCCTAACCAGGGCTACCCATAGCTAAGCCTAGGGATCCCAAGGTGGCCCTTACTAATCCTAGGTAATCGTAACACATACCCAAACAAACCCTAACTTGCCCTTGGTAGCCCAAACTAACCATAGCTAACCCTAACTAACTTAGGAATTATTTGCCCTTACTCTAGTGTACCTTGAGTTAGTTAGGGCTAGAGTTAAGGTTACTTCACTCTAACCTAGCATTCTTGTTGTTAGGGTTACCTCGGGCAAGCTAGGGTTAGCGTGACCTATGGAGTTTGGGTTAGTTAGGGCTAGCTAGGGTTAGCTAGGGTTAGAGTTAGGGACAACTAGAGTTAGTTAGGGCTACCTAGGGTAAGATTAGGGTTCGGGTTACTTGGGAAGACCTAACTAAGCCTAGCCAACCCTAACTCTAACCCTAGCTTGCCTTACGTAGACCTAACTAACCCTTACTCGGGATTAGTTAGGTTAGTTATGGTTAGTTAGGGCTACCTAGGACAAGTTAGGGTTAGTTAGGGTTAGCTAGGGCTACCTAAGGCTAGCTACGGTTAGAGTTAAGCTTAGTTGGGGTTAGTTAGAGTTAGTTAGTATTAGGTAACCTAAGCTATCCCTTGGCAGCCCTATCTAACCCAAGCATATCTAACCCTAGCAAAAAACCCCAGCTGACCCTAACTCTAACTCCAGCTAAAACTAATTAGTTACCCTAACCTTAGCCAACCCAAACTAGCCCTAACTATCCTTAGGTAGCTCTTACTAACCCTAGCTATCCCTAACTATCACTAGGTAGCTCTTACTAACCCTAGCTATCCCTAACTAACACTAGGTAGCTTTTACTAACCCTAGCTATCGCTAGCTAACCTAAGCTAACGCTAAACAGCCCTAAGAAATTCTTGTTAACCCTAACCTTAACCCTAGCTAACTGTTAGTAACCCCAACTAACTCTAACTCAAACTCTAGCTAAACATAGCTAGCCCTAGACAATCCAAACTAACCCTAGCTAACCTTAACTCTAACCTTAGATAGCTTTAGGTTGCCCTAACTAATCCTAGCAAACCCTAACTCTGACCCTAATCCTAACTTAGGGCTAGCTACTTTATGTTAGAGTAATGATAGTCGCTAGATAACCCTAGGTCGCCCTCTTTTAGCTAAACCTAATAGCTGACATATGGTTAGTTAGGACTAGTTAGGTATAGTTAGAGTTAGCATTATCTAGAGTTTAGTTTAATCCAGTTAAGTAGGTAGTCCTTGGGGTTACTAAGTACCTATATATCTATGGTTAGTTAGGATTACTTAAGCCATAGCTAGTTAGTTAGTTAACCTTAAATCTAGATAACGCCATATATGGTTAGAATTAGAGTCAGAGCTAGCCTAGGGTTAGGCTTAGCTTGGACTAACCCTAGCTAATCCTATAGTTAGGGTTATCTAGAGTTAAGGTTAGCAATGGTTAGTTAGGGCTACCTAAGGCAAGTTAGTTAGGTCTACCTAGGGTTACCTATGTAGGGCTAGGTTTAGAGTTGGCAAGGGTTAGTTAGGGCTACCTAGGGTCGGGATCGGTTTAAACGAACCTACCTTGGTAATCCTAGGTTTTGTACTAGGTATCCCTAGGTAACCGTAGTTAACAATCCTAACTCCAACCCTCGCGAGCCCTAACTCTAATCCTAGGTAACTCTACCTTAACTTGTTAGCTAGGATTAGTAACCCTAACCATGGTAGGTTTAGATAGGGATAACTATTTAGGGTTTAGAGTTAAGAGTTAGGGTTTGTTAGGATTATTTAGCCCTAAGCTTAGACCGAGTTAGCTATCCCTAAAGTTAACTAACCATAACTAACTCTACACCCTAGCTAAACCTAGTTAGTCTGTAGATTAGATAGGGATAACTGTAGATTTCTTGCTTACCCTAGTAACTAACAAATCCTAAATAGCCCTAACTCTAGCCCTACCTTAACTTAGGCTAGCCCTAACTAACGTTAACTAATCAAAACCTAACAAATCTTGGTAGAGTTAGGACATATCCCTAACTAATACTAACCCTAAATGATATTATCTAGCCCTAACTACCTAGGGAACGTAGCCCTAACTAACCATAACTAGCACTACCAGAGAAACATGCTTTTGCAACTGGAGATTAGCAACTGCTTTTTATAATAACAGTCACCTACAAAATCTATGGCATTTTCGTAATATAAGTTCAAATCTTTACAACTGTTTTGAATTAAAACAATTGCTAAATTTAAGCATGAGAAAAAAATAAAATAAATTTTTCTAGAAACATTGTGACCGTTAATATTAAATAACAGTCATAAAAGTCTTTAATGACTATTAATATTAAATAACAGTCTCCATAAATTTCCGCCAATATTAGTCATTATTGGGGTGAATTGTGGTATGGCAGGTGGGTCCCAAATTTTTATGACTGTTTTTACTTAAATTATAGTTGCAGCATTTTTTCCCCATCTTTTTATGACTTTTTTTACTTTATAACAGTTGCAGAACATTTTTAATGATTGTTTTTAAGTAAAACCAGTTGTAGATTATTTAATTAGGTTTTCCTAAAACTGTCTACAGCCGTTTGGTCTGTAGACAGTCTGTACAGTGCTTCGCTGGAAATGGAAATGGAAAAATATTGTAAAAACCCAGAAATTATAAATTGTAAGTTAAATTAATTAATTAAAAATCTTCAAGCAAACAAATAAATATAAATAAATATTAATAATAATCACACAGTTAATTAGCGGATTATCAACTCTCATTAATTTAGAAGCCGATTGCGTTTCGAATCCGACATAAAAATTTAAATTTCGGCCATGTACAAAATTCTATGAAAAACTATTTAATCGAATGACTAGTTTATACTATAAAAATTTCATATATCTATTTTACAAAATTATTATGAGTTGAATTTGTATTAGAACCTGGTTTCCACTGCTTGATTTAATCCTTTCTTAAAATCCCTTTGATCTGGACCTTTGGATTGAGTTTAGAAAATTTGTTTTTCCTCAGCCGTCCGATCCATCTCCTGATCTCTCCTATATCTCTCCTCTCCCTCTCCTTTTTCTCCGAAACGGGTCATCCCCTTCACCCGTTCCCCTCTTTTCCGCTCTTCCTTCGCTCTTCTCGAAGGATCCGCTCGATCCTTCTCTCTCTCTCGCCCCTGACCGAGGCACTCGACCCCATCCCTGGCTCTCTCCCCAAGTAGTTCCCTCCTCTCTCTCGGCTCTGACAGGAGCTCTCGACCCCACTTCCCTGGCTCTCTCCCCAAGCAACTTTCACTCTTTCTCGCCTATCACAGTTCGACCCCATCCCCTCTCCTCTCCTCAAATCACTCGAACCCCCACAGCAGCCCCTTAAAACCCTGGTTTTCCGCTTCTGGCTTCTCCTAGTCGAATGGAAGCGTGCCACTTGTCCCTCTCCTGACATTGACCTAAACCCTATCACCGCCCCTCTCGTCCTCTCCCTCTGCCACCTCAGCAGCTCGACCCCTCCTCTCCATTCCCATTCCATTTAAGTCATCCCTCTCTCCTCTCTCTCTCTGCTCAGACCCGTTACAAACTGATAAGAACATAAAAGAGAAAGAAAGAGAGAGAGTGAGATAGAGAGGTGGAGGCTGTTGGACTGGAATGGAGACGGCGGCGATCGGCGAGGCTAGGTGGTGGTGCTGACGGCGAGGGCAGTGGTGGACTGGCGGTGCTCGATTCCCCCTTCCCTGCTTGCTTTCTTTTTCCCTTCTCTGTTGGTAACCCCTTTTCCTTCTTCTTTGTTTCTGTGTGCTTGACTGTATGTTTGATTGAGGCATTGTGAGGCTTGTTATGTGGCTGGAATGGATTTTGACGCCTCAAGTTGAGAATGTGTATTTGAGCTCTTGATCTGTCTGTGTCCTTGTGTCTGTAGTGAAAAACTCTGTGATGTGCTTGTTGTCTGATCTGTTGAGCGTTTGATGTCTTAAATGCCTTGTTTATGCTTGTCATGGATCTGTTTGGTAGTTTAGATACTAAGAATCTGTGTTTTACTCTTCCTATCTGATCTGTTGAAGTTGTTGTTGAGGAGTAATGCTTGATCTGACCTGTTTAGTAGCTTAGAACATTTAAATATCTATTCCTGTGATGTTTATGAGTCATTTAGGCCTTTAATGTGTTTATTCAGGCTTGTACAGTGTTGTTTGATGCTTCTGGTACAAGGTACAGGGCTGGTTCAGGCCCTTGTACCAGTCTGGTACACGTTTTGCTATGACCAGGGACCAGTATGTAAAGTATTTTAGCTACCAGGGACTAAATTGTAAATTATTTTGAACTGCTTTTGGGGCTTTTAATAATAAATGCTGTTATTAGGGTCTGTTAGAAAATACTTAAGTAAATACAATTGATTTGAGGTCCTTAGTGTAAAAGTGCAGTGTTAAAGGGTCGGACTTGATTTTCTTGTTTGGGTTTCGGATTTGATCCCCGGAACCCATTTGTATCCGGATCCGCTTGGATCCTTGTTTCCGTGTGGGCTTGCGTGTTTCCCTCTCTGGGCCTATCGGACCTGTTTCTTCTTGGGCCTTTTCCTCTGTTTGAATCCGTGTGGATTTTTCTTGTGGGCTCTGTGATTTTATTTGTGCGTGGCCCATTTTGTGTTGTTGGCTGAGGGAGTTTTAAACCGAATTATATAAGTTGGATTTGAGATGAATAAAACTAGAACTTGGAAAATAAAACTAGAACTATTTGATAGCATGAAATAAATAGTTTGATATTAAAGTGGATGCTTTGGACCGAGAAATAATTATGTCGGATTCGAAAATAATTTTGTTGGCTTTTAAATGGGAGATGATTAAAATGTCCGCAAAACAATCCTTACAGATACTATGATATATAATCGGACAATATATGATCCCAAAACCAAATCATTTAAATTGAGTTTATTTTTCTTATTTCCTAATTTAAGTTTTATCTTTATGGATGGTTTAATTTAGGAATTTAATTTAGAATAATTTCATACTTAATTAAAACGATGTTAGAAAAATTATTAAACTTATTAAATGATTTCAAAACCAAATTAATGTGACACGTCCTTAATCGTTGTAGTAAAGACTTATAGGATTCGTCACATACGTCTATCTACACATTGGTTTTATAATCAAATCTTAACAATTAAATTACAAATATATTTATAATATTATCAAACTTTTCTAAACTCTAATTTTATAAAACAAACTATAGCAATTTATTTCTAAAAATGTCTTTAAGGATAGTGTTTCTTCACAGTCAGTTTCAGATTGAATTCTGTCAATTTGTTTCTAGAAATTAACTATTTAAATTAATATATTTTAAAACAGAATCCCTTATCAATAATCCAGAAACTTCAATCCAAATAGAGGGTTAACTTAGTGATCGTTAGAATGAGTGTTTAGGTCTTAGCTTCTGTTCTGATTAGTCGATCTTTCGTCAGGTGAGCACGAGGACTACCCAGGAGTAGCAGACGAGTTCTACCCAGAGTACGAGGCCAGTGAGGCAGGACGGGATTTCACCGACCATCCGGAGGAGTAGTCGCTTCACCTTTGACTTTTCCAGGTGTGGCAGTCTTTTTATGACTTGTGGATGCCTTAGGTTTTGTTTAATCTTTAGTTAGCAATTAAATCATTAATTAATTGTGTGCACATCATGTCATTAACATTAAGTAAACAGTTAAGCGCATGACATTAATTAAAGATTAGTTCTGCATTTATAGGATATGCATTCATATTAAAAATGTGAATAATAAACCTAAAAGTGCTTAAATCAACACTTGCATCTGGTGCAGATCAGGATAGTGAGACCGAGTGAGATAAGAGCGTTTTGCACGCGGTTTCCATTATCGGGAGCTTGCACCCCAGCCATTGCCGGTGGGCTCCTTATGATAGCGATCTCGAGCAACGCGTTTCTGATGATCACTCAGCAGACCGACCGTCAGGCGGTACTGCGGTCACTTGATGGTTATTTGTGTTACTATTATATCCTTTGACTTGTGCTATTATATTCCTTTGGCTTGACATTGAACTAAGAGCTGAGTGTGCCATTATATCAGACTACTTCTCGATCCCCATGAGTCAGTTGGCCGGTACCGTGTTTTACTGCCCACTTCTTTAGCGGGAATGTGGGAATAGGGGTAAGGTTGAGTAATCGAGCAAGGCTGAGTTAGGTAGATCTGTAGGTACGGTTCATGTCATTTATTTATTGGGACTTGTGAGTTGATTCTGGATTTTATGTGACTTATAATTTGACCATTGAGTGTGGGTGTTTCATTCTCGTATTATTATAGTCCGTATGTTATTATACTATTATCTTATCCTCTTCTCTAGATACTTTTCAGATTTTATTTTGGCATATCATTACTTGTTGATTAGTGACTTCATTAAATTAAATTTACACTTAGATATTGCATTATAGGATTTAATATGATCCAACTAAGTATGGTTAAATTTCTAATTAGACTTAACCAGAACCTTAGGGCTTTCTTTTACCACCACTGAGTATTCGCGTACTCAGCCCACATAATTGCTTGTGGAGCAGGTTCAGGTTTGGCAGTCTTAGCAGAGGAGATCTTTTCAGAAGACCAAGCCGAGCTGGAATATTCACTATCCGCTGTGCATTATTATTTTGTTTTGTTTGTATGATGACTGGAAATTTTGATATGTGTATAATTTACCAGTCCTTTGTTGTATGAACAAACAATGCCTTTGTTATGTGATTTTCTGTTTATTTGTGATTATTTGTTTCTGTGACACTGTTTTATAGCCTTACGTGTGCACAGTAGAGTGTGTACGCGTGGCGGGGTTGTCCATCCTGAATTATGGCTTGGTTCGGGGTGTGACATCCTTCGGTGGTATCAGAGCATGGTTAAAATCACAAATATTCCAGCTAAAGAACCTAAGTGTTACACCTTGTTAACCTAACCTTAAGCCTTAACCTTAGCGTTTAAGCAGGCTGAGTCTAACTTGCGGTCTTTTTGTTTTTAAAAGATTGCTATGGAAGTGCCTGCTCTGAAACGTGGTCGCAGACGTGGGAGGCGTCGTGCTGCAAGACAAGAAGAAGCTGTACCCATACCACGACTAGTTCTTCAAGTAACCAAACCACCAAGGAAACAGACCTCACAACAACCCATGAGCTCTACTGGTGTTCGGAAGAAACGAATCTTTTGCAAGCCTTGTCGGAGGTCTTATCTCGGTCCTTGTGTTCACCACAATGGCTTGTGCTACTTGTGCAAATCACCAGACCATCGAGTGGTTGACTGTCCTTTTAACCGAGACCCAGCCGAATTTCAAGAGAAAAAGCTACTCAAGTCAAAGTATGACAAGATAACTTCAGATGAAGGTCATGCCGATGGATTCACCTCTCCGAGTGGCAACAAGAAAGCATCACCTGTGATGAGGCCTCTCAAGAACCCAACTCGGAATTTTGCAGGAAACCTTCGACCTTCAAATAGGCGATACTACTGCAAGACTTGTGGTAAGGCTTATCCTACACCATGTGTTTACCATGGTGGCAGCTGTGCCATTTGTAAGTCGACAGATCACTGGGCAGCTAGTTGTCCGCAGCGACAGGTTGGTGAATCGAGTCTAAAGGGTGATAACATTCAGACCAGACGAGATGCAGCTCGAGTCCAGGACTACCCAGCGACTGAGACACGGGAGCAGTTCGTACGCCAGCCTAACACGTCAGGTTAGTTTGCTTTGCGAATAGGATGGGGGTAGTATGGGAACCGTATAAAAATTTGGGAACCTGAAACTGTTAAGTTTAAAAAAAAAAAAAAAAAAAAAAAAAAAAAAAATTAGAAAATAAAATATTGTTTTAATTTCAAACTCAAAATCCACCACTAAGTAGATGTAATTTTTATTGGAATCTAATCTCTTAAGTAGTCTCGGCTACTTGTACAATTTCGTTACCTGACCGAAACAACAACATGAAATAATTTAATTACTAAAATTTGCATCAAAATATTAAGACTTAACTCAAAATATAACAACTTTGACCATCAGTGAAACTTCTATTGAAACTAACATAAATAAATAAAAGGAAACATAAAAATAAATTGATTTTGTGTTAACAAATTTTAAAACGTATAAGCTATCATAGTGACAACTTAATAACAATAATAGTAATTGCATGATACCTCAAGTTACTTAATTAAACATTACTATCTTAAATACACAATGAAAATAATTAGAAGCTATGCCTTCAGTATCATAACTCTAACCATTAGCTAATAGGATTATGAACATACAAAAATTGGAGTTATAAAATAAATACATCTAAATATAAAAATTTGTTTAACTTTTCAAAAAGCTAACAACAAATTATGAAAATAGAAATTTCTTAGTAAAGCACCTAGTAAAATCTGAACTACAATTTTTGAGAAATATTTGGAAAACTTTTTGTGGCACCTGTAAATTATTTATAAGCCACTAGTTTCGAATTATTTGTCCATAACCTATTCCATTAAGGCCTGAATTTTTGCTGATCCGAATTCTTTTGATCGTTTGATTCAATTCCAAAATTCCTAAAATTTGGCTGTTGAATCTATGGGTCCTTTTGCTCACTATTGTATTTCATTTGGATCTAAGTCTCAAACCCTTGATCCGGCTAACTGGTTGTACTTGATCTTATTGTCTGACTTGGTGTTTGGACTCCTTAAATCTACCTTGATATTTAACTTTTGTGCTCCAATCGTGGTTGTTGAATTCACTAATTTAAAATTTTCCTTGTGCTCACACAAGTTGGTTTCCTTCCTTTTTGATAGTATATAACCAAACGAAACTGACTAATCATCTGATCTGTTGATCAATTTAATATCAAATGTATTCTTTCCTCCTTTGACTGATCACCAATGAAGTACAGATAAATTTTGATAAACAACATTATTCGAATTTAACTTTGACAAAGTACTCAGCACTTGATATAATTCCGTTTGAAATTGACTTCATTTGATTAATGTCTTGTAGCTTGAAATGAAATTTTCAAAATCATCCGAATTGACTTCTCTTTGAACTCCTCCCCCGTTTCTCTGACTCGTACCTCATTTTGAATTTCGAGGACGAAATTCTTTAAGGGGGGAAGGCTGTAAAAACCCAGAAATTATAAATTGTAAGTTAAATTAATTAATTAAAAATCTTCAAGCAAACAAATAAATATAAATAAATATTAATAATAATCACACAGTTAATTAGCGGATTATCAACTCTCATTAATTTAGAAGCCGATTGCGTTTCGAATCCGACATAAAAATTTAAATTTCGGCCATGTACAAAATTCTATGAAAAACTATTTAATCGAATGACTAGTTTATACTATAAAAATTTCATATATCTATTTTACAAAATTATTATGAGTTGAATTTGTATTAGAACCTGGTTTCCACTGCTTGATTTAATCCTTTCTTAAAATCCCTTTGATCTGGACCTTTGGATTGAGTTTAGAAAATTTGTTTTTCCTCAGCCGTCCGATCCATCTCCTGATCTCTCCTATATCTCTCCTCTCCCTCTCCTTTTTCTCCGAAACGGGTCATCCCCTTCACCCGTTCCCCTCTTTTCCGCTCTTCCTTCGCTCTTCTCGAAGGATCCGCTCGATCCTTCTCTCTCTCTCGCCCCTGACCGAGGCACTCGACCCCATCCCTGGCTCTCTCCCCAAGTAGTTCCCTCCTCTCTCTCGGCTCTGACAGGAGCTCTCGACCCCACTTCCCTGGCTCTCTCCCCAAGCAACTTTCACTCTCTCTCGCCTATCACAGTTCGACCCCATCCCCTCTCCTCTCCTCAAATCACTCGAACCCCCACAGCAGCCCCTTAAAACCCTGGTTTTCCGCTTCTGGCTTCTCCTAGTCGAATGGAAGCGTGCCACTTGTCCCTCTCCTGACATTGACCTAAACCCTATCACCGCCCCTCTCGTCCTCTCCCTCTGCCACCTCAGCAGCTCGACCCCTCCTCTCCATTCCCATTCCATTTAAGTCATCCCTCTCTCCTCTCTCTCTCTGCTCAGACCCGTTACAAACTGATAAGAACATAAAAGAGAAAGAAAGAGAGAGAGTGAGATAGAGAGGTGGAGGCTGTTGGACTGGAATGGAGACGGCGGCGATCGGCGAGGCTAGGTGGTGGTGCTGACGGCGAGGGCAGTGGTGGACTGGCGGTGCTCGATTCCCCCTTCCCTGCTTGCTTTCTTTTTCCCTTCTCTGTTGGTAACCCCTTTTCCTTCTTCTTTGTTTCTGTGTGCTTGACTGTATGTTTGATTGAGGCATTGTGAGGCTTGTTATGTGGCTGGAATGGATTTTGACGCCTCAAGTTGAGAATGTGTATTTGAGCTCTTGATCTGTCTGTGTCCTTGTGTCTGTAGTGAAAAACTCTGTGATGTGCTTGTTGTCTGATCTGTTGAGCGTTTGATGTCTTAAATGCCTTGTTTATGCTTGTCATGGATCTGTTTGGTAGTTTAGATACTAAGAATCTGTGTTTTACTCTTCCTATCTGATCTGTTGAAGTTGTTGTTGAGGAGTAATGCTTGATCTGACCTGTTTAGTAGCTTAGAACATTTAAATATCTGTTCCTGTGATGTTTATGAGTCATTTAGGCCTTTAATGTGTTTATTCAGGCTTGTACAGTGTTGTTTGATGCTTCTGGTACAAGGTACAGGGCTGGTTCAGGCCCTTGTACCAGTCTGGTACACGTTTTGCTATGACCAGGGACCAGTATGTAAAGTATTTTAGCTACCAGGGACTAAATTGTAAATTATTTTGAACTGCTTTTGGGGCTTTTAATAATAAATGCTGTTATTAGGGTCTGTTAGAAAATACTTAAGTAAATACAATTGATTTGAGGTCCTTAGTGTAAAAGTGCAGTGTTAAAGGGTCGGACTTGATTTTCTTGTTTGGGTTTCGGATTTGATCCCCGGAACCCATTTGTATCCGGATCCGCTTGGATCCTTGTTTCCGTGTGGGCTTGCGTGTTTCCCTCTCTGGGCCTATCGGACCTGTTTCTTCTTGGGCCTTTTCCTCTGTTTGAATCCGTGTGGATTTTTCTTGTGGGCTCTGTGATTTTATTTGTGCGTGGCCCATTTTGTGTTGTTGGCTGAGGGAGTTTTAAACCGAATTATATAAGTTGGATTTGAGATGAATAAAACTAGAACTTGGAAAATAAAACTAGAACTATTTGATAGCATGAAATAAATAGTTTGATATTAAAGTGGATGCTTTGGACCGAGAAATAATTATGTCGGATTCGAAAATAATTTTGTTGGCTTTTAAATGGGAGATGATTAAAATGTCCGCAAAACAATCCTTACAGATACTATGATATATAATCGGACAATATATGATCCCAAAACCAAATCATTTAAATTGAGTTTATTTTTCTTATTTCCTAATTTAAGTTTTATCTTTATGGATGGTTTAATTTAGGAATTTAATTTAGAATAATTTCATACTTAATTAAAACGATGTTAGAAAAATTATTAAACTTATTAAATGATTTCAAAACCAAATTAATGTGACACGTCCTTAATCGTTGTAGTAAAGACTTATAGGATTCGTCACATACGTCTATCTACACATTGGTTTTATAATCAAATCTTAAATATTAAATTACAAATATATTTATAATATTATCAAACTTTTCTAAACTCTAATTTTATAAAACAAACTATAGCAATTTATTTCTAAAAATGTCTTTAAGGATAGTGTTTCTTCACAGTCAGTTTCAGATTGAATTCTGTCAATTTGTTTCTAGAAATTAACTATTTAAATTAATATATTTTAAAACAGAATCCCTTATCAATAATCCAGAAACTTCAATCCAAATAGAGGGTTAACTTAGTGATCGTTAGAATGAGTGTTTAGGTCTTAGCTTCTGTTCTGATTAGTCGATCTTTCGTCAGGTGAGCACGAGGACTACCCAGGAGTAGCAGACGAGTTCTACCCAGAGTACGAGGCCAGTGAGGCAGGACGGGATTTCACCGACCATCCGGAGGAGTAGTCGCTTCACCTTTGACTTTTCCAGGTGTGGCAGTCTTTTTATGACTTGTGGATGCCTTAGGTTTTGTTTAATCTTTAGTTAGCAATTAAATCATTAATTAATTGTGTGCACATCATGTCATTAACATTAAGTAAACAGTTAAGCGCATGACATTAATTAAAGATTAGTTCTGCATTTATAGGATATGCATTCATATTAAAAATGTGAATAATAAACCTAAAAGTGCTTAAATCAACACTTGCATCTGGTGCGGATCAGGATAGTGAGACCGAGTGAGATAAGAGCGTTTTGCACGCGGTTTCCATTATCGGGAGCTTGCACCCCAGCCATTGCCGGTGGGCTCCTTATGATAGCGATCTCGAGCAACGCGTTTCTGATGATCACTCAGCAGACCGACCGTCAGGCGGTACTGCGGTCACTTGATGGTTATTTGTGTTACTATTATATCCTTTGACTTGTGCTATTATATTCCTTTGGCTTGACATTGAACTAAGAGCTGAGTGTGCCATTATATCAGACTACTTCTCGATCCCCATGAGTCAGTTGGCCGGTACCGTGTTTTACTGCCCACTTCTTTAGCGGGAATGTGGGAATAGGGGCAAGGTTGAGTAATCGAGCAAGGCTGAGTTAGGTAGATCTGTAGGTACGGTTCATGTCATTTATTTATTGGGACTTGTGAGTTGATTCTGGATTTTATGTGACTTATAATTTGACCATTGAGTGTGGGTGTTTCATTCTCGTATTATTATAGTCCGTATGTTATTATACTATTATCTTATCCTCTTCTCTAGATACTTTTCAGATTTTATTTTGGCATATCATTACTTGTTGATTAGTGACTTCATTAAATTAAATTTACACTTAGATATTGCATTATAGGATTTAATATGATCCAACTAAGTATGGTTAAATTTCTAATTAGACTTAACCAGAACCTTAGGGCTTTCTTTTACCACCACTGAGTATTCGCGTACTCAGCCCACATAATTGCTTGTGGAGCAGGTTCAGGTTTGGCAGTCTTAGCAGAGGAGATCTTTTCAGAAGACCAAGCCGAGCTGGAATATTCACTATCCGCTGTGCATTATTATTTTGTTTTGTTTGTATGATGACTGGAAATTTTGATATGTGTATAATTTACCAGTCCTTTGTTGTATGAACAAACAATGCCTTTGTTATGTGATTTTCTGTTTATTTGTGATTATTTGTTTCTGTGACACTGTTTTATAGCCTTACGTGTGCACAGTAGAGTGTGTACGCGTGGCGGGGTTGTCCATCCTGAATTATGGCTTGGTTCGGGGTGTGACATCCTTCGGTGGTATCAGAGCATGGTTAAAATCACAAATATTCCAGCTAAAGAACCTAAGTGTTACACCTTGTTAACCTAACCTTAAGCCTTAACCTTAGCGTTTAAGCAGGCTGAGTCTAACTTGCGGTCTTTTTGTTTTTAAAAGATTGCTATGGAAGTGCCTGCTCTGAAACGTGGTCGCAGACGTGGGAGGCGTCGTGCTGCAAGACAAGAAGAAGCTGTACCCATACCACGACTAGTTCTTCAAGTAACCAAACCACCAAGGAAACAGACCTCACAACAACCCATGAGCTCTACTGGTGTTCGGAAGAAACGAATCTTTTGCAAGCCTTGTCGGAGGTCTTATCTCGGTCCTTGTGTTCACCACAATGGCTTGTGCTACTTGTGCAAATCACCAGACCATCGAGTGGTTGACTGTCCTTTTAACCGAGACCCAGCCGAATTTCAAGAGAAAAAGCTACTCAAGTCAAAGTATGACAAGATAACTTCAGATGAAGGTCATGCCGATGGATTCACCTCTCCGAGTGGCAACAAGAAAGCATCACCTGTGATGAGGCCTCTCAAGAACCCAACTCGGAATTTTGCAGGAAACCTTCGACCTTCAAATAGGCGATACTACTGCAAGACTTGTGGTAAGGCTTATCCTACACCATGTGTTTACCATGGTGGCAGCTGTGCCATTTGTAAGTCGACAGATCACTGGGCAGCTAGTTGTCCGCAGCGACAGGTTGGTGAATCGAGTCTAAAGGGTGATAACATTCAGACCAGACGAGATGCAGCTCGAGTCCAGGACTACCCAGCGACTGAGACACGGGAGCAGTTCGTACGCCAGCCTAACACGTCAGGTTAGTTTGCTTTGCGAATAGGATGGGGGTAGTATGGGAACCGTATAAAAATTTGGGAACCTGAAACTGTTAAGTTTAAAAAAAAAAAAAAAAAAAAAAAAAAAAAAAAAAAATTAGAAAATAAAATATTGTTTTAATTTCAAACTCAAAATCCACCACTAAGTAGATGTAATTTTTATTGGAATCTAATCTCTTAAGTAGTCTCGGCTACTTGTACAATTTCGTTACCTGACCGAAACAACAACATGAAATAATTTAATTACTAAAATTTGCATCAAAATATTAAGACTTAACTCAAAATATAACAACTTTGACCATCAGTGAAACTTCTATTGAAACTAACATAAATAAATAAAAGGAAACATAAAAATAAATTGATTTTGTGTTAACAAATTTTAAAACGTATAAGCTATCATAGTGACAACTTAATAACAATAATAGTAATTGCATGATACCTCAAGTTACTTAATTAAACATTACTATCTTAAATACACAATGAAAATAATTAGAAGCTATGCCTTCAGTATCATAACTCTAACCATTAGCTAATAGGATTATGAACATACAAAAATTGGAGTTATAAAATAAATACATCTAAATATAAAAATTTGTTTAACTTTTCAAAAAGCTAACAACAAATTATGAAAATAGAAATTTCTTAGTAAAGCACCTAGTAAAATCTGAACTACAATTTTTGAGAAATATTTGGAAAACTTTTTGTGGCACCTGTAAATTATTTATAAGCCACTAGTTTCGAATTATTTGTCCATAACCTATTCCATTAAGGCCTGAATTTTTGCTGATCCGAATTCTTTTGATCGTTTGATTCAATTCCAAAATTCCTAAAATTTGGCTGTTGAATCTATGGGTCCTTTTGCTCACTATTGTATTTCATTTGGATCTAAGTCTCAAACCCTTGATCCGGCTAACTGGTTGTACTTGATCTTATTGTCTGACTTGGTGTTTGGACTCCTTAAATCTACCTTGATATTTAACTTTTGTGCTCCAATCGTGGTTGTTGAATTCACTAATTTAAAATTTTCCTTGTGCTCACACAAGTTGGTTTCCTTCCTTTTTGATAGTATATAACCAAACGAAACTGACTAATCATCTGATCTGTTGATCAATTTAATATCAAATGTATTCTTTCCTCCTTTGACTGATCACCAATGAAGTACAGATAAATTTTGATAAACAACATTATTCGAATTTAACTTTGACAAAGTACTCAGCACTTGATATAATTCCGTTTGAAATTGACTTCATTTGATTAATGTCTTGTAGCTTGAAATGAAATTTTCAAAATCATCCGAATTGACTTCTCTTTGAACTCCTCCCCCGTTTCTCTGACTCGTACCTCATTTTGAATTTCGAGGACGAAATTCTTTAAGGGGGGAAGGCTGTAAAAACCCAGAAATTATAAATTGTAAGTTAAATTAATTAATTAAAAATCTTCAAGCAAACAAATAAATATAAATAAATATTAATAATAATCACACAGTTAATTAGCGGATTATCAACTCTCATTAATTTAGAAGCCGATTGCGTTTCGAATCCGACATAAAAATTTAAATTTCGGCCATGTACAAAATTCTATGAAAAACTATTTAATCGAATGACTAGTTTATACTATAAAAATTTCATATATCTATTTTACAAAATTATTATGAGTTGAATTTGTATTAGAACCTGGTTTCCACTGCTTGATTTAATCCTTTCTTAAAATCCCTTTGATCTGGACCTTTGGATTGAGTTTAGAAAATTTGTTTTTCCTCAGCCGTCCGATCCATCTCCTGATCTCTCCTATATCTCTCCTCTCCCTCTCCTTTTTCTCCGAAACGGGTCATCCCCTTCACCCGTTCCCCTCTTTTCCGCTCTTCCTTCGCTCTTCTCGAAGGATCCGCTCGATCCTTCTCTCTCTCTCGCCCCTGACCGAGGCACTCGACCCCATCCCTGGCTCTCTCCCCAAGTAGTTCCCTCCTCTCTCTCGGCTCTGACAGGAGCTCTCGACCCCACTTCCCTGGCTCTCTCCCCAAGCAACTTTCACTCTCTCTCGCCTATCACAGTTCGACCCCATCCCCTCTCCTCTCCTCAAATCACTCGAACCCCCACAGCAGCCCCTTAAAACCCTGGTTTTCCGCTTCTGGCTTCTCCTAGTCGAATGGAAGCGTGCCACTTGTCCCTCTCCTGACATTGACCTAAACCCTATCACCGCCCCTCTCGTCCTCTCCCTCTGCCACCTCAGCAGCTCGACCCCTCCTCTCCATTCCCATTCCATTTAAGTCATCCCTCTCTCCTCTCTCTCTCTGCTCAGACCCGTTACAAACTGATAAGAACATAAAAGAGAAAGAAAGAGAGAGAGTGAGATAGAGAGGTGGAGGCTGTTGGACTGGAATGGAGACGGCGGCGATCGGCGAGGCTAGGTGGTGGTGCTGACGGCGAGGGCAGTGGTGGACTGGCGGTGCTCGATTCCCCCTTCCCTGCTTGCTTTCTTTTTCCCTTCTCTGTTGGTAACCCCTTTTCCTTCTTCTTTGTTTCTGTGTGCTTGACTGTATGTTTGATTGAGGCATTGTGAGGCTTGTTATGTGGCTGGAATGGATTTTGACGCCTCAAGTTGAGAATGTGTATTTGAGCTCTTGATCTGTCTGTGTCCTTGTGTCTGTAGTGAAAAACTCTGTGATGTGCTTGTTGTCTGATCTGTTGAGCGTTTGATGTCTTAAATGCCTTGTTTATGCTTGTCATGGATCTGTTTGGTAGTTTAGATACTAAGAATCTGTGTTTTACTCTTCCTATCTGATCTGTTGAAGTTGTTGTTGAGGAGTAATGCTTGATCTGACCTGTTTAGTAGCTTAGAACATTTAAATATCTGTTCCTGTGATGTTTATGAGTCATTTAGGCCTTTAATGTGTTTATTCAGGCTTGTACAGTGTTGTTTGATGCTTCTGGTACAAGGTACAGGGCTGGTTCAGGCCCTTGTACCAGTCTGGTACACGTTTTGCTATGACCAGGGACCAGTATGTAAAGTATTTTAGCTACCAGGGACTAAATTGTAAATTATTTTGAACTGCTTTTGGGGCTTTTAATAATAAATGCTGTTATTAGGGTCTGTTAGAAAATACTTAAGTAAATACAATTGATTTGAGGTCCTTAGTGTAAAAGTGCAGTGTTAAAGGGTCGGACTTGATTTTCTTGTTTGGGTTTCGGATTTGATCCCCGGAACCCATTTGTATCCGGATCCGCTTGGATCCTTGTTTCCGTGTGGGCTTGCGTGTTTCCCTCTCTGGGCCTATCGGACCTGTTTCTTCTTGGGCCTTTTCCTCTGTTTGAATCCGTGTGGATTTTTCTTGTGGGCTCTGTGATTTTATTTGTGCGTGGCCCATTTTGTGTTGTTGGCTGAGGGAGTTTTAAACCGAATTATATAAGTTGGATTTGAGATGAATAAAACTAGAACTTGGAAAATAAAACTAGAACTATTTGATAGCATGAAATAAATAGTTTGATATTAAAGTGGATGCTTTGGACCGAGAAATAATTATGTCGGATTCGAAAATAATTTTGTTGGCTTTTAAATGGGAGATGATTAAAATGTCCGCAAAACAATCCTTACAGATACTATGATATATAATCGGACAATATATGATCCCAAAACCAAATCATTTAAATTGAGTTTATTTTTCTTATTTCCTAATTTAAGTTTTATCTTTATGGATGGTTTAATTTAGGAATTTAATTTAGAATAATTTCATACTTAATTAAAACGATGTTAGAAAAATTATTAAACTTATTAAATGATTTCAAAACCAAATTAATGTGACACGTCCTTAATCGTTGTAGTAAAGACTTATAGGATTCGTCACATACGTCTATCTACACATTGGTTTTATAATCAAATCTTAACAATTAAATTACAAATATATTTATAATATTATCAAACTTTTCTAAACTCTAATTTTATAAAACAAACTATAGCAATTTATTTCTAAAAATGTCTTTAAGGATAGTGTTTCTTCACAGTCAGTTTCAGATTGAATTCTGTCAATTTGTTTCTAGAAATTAACTATTTAAATTAATATATTTTAAAACAGAATCCCTTATCAATAATCCAGAAACTTCAATCCAAATAGAGGGTTAACTTAGTGATCGTTAGAATGAGTGTTTAGGTCTTAGCTTCTGTTCTGATTAGTCGATCTTTCGTCAGGTGAGCACGAGGACTACCCAGGAGTAGCAGACGAGTTCTACCCAGAGTACGAGGCCAGTGAGGCAGGACGGGATTTCACCGACCATCCGGAGGAGTAGTCGCTTCACCTTTGACTTTTCCAGGTGTGGCAGTCTTTTTATGACTTGTGGATGCCTTAGGTTTTGTTTAATCTTTAGTTAGCAATTAAATCATTAATTAATTGTGTGCACATCATGTCATTAACATTAAGTAAACAGTTAAGCGCATGACATTAATTAAAGATTAGTTCTGCATTTATAGGATATGCATTCATATTAAAAATGTGAATAATAAACCTAAAAGTGCTTAAATCAACACTTGCATCTGGTGCGGATCAGGATAGTGAGACCGAGTGAGATAAGAGCGTTTTGCACGCGGTTTCCATTATCGGGAGCTTGCACCCCAGCCATTGCCGGTGGGCTCCTTATGATAGCGATCTCGAGCAACGCGTTTCTGATGATCACTCAGCAGACCGACCGTCAGGCGGTACTGCGGTCACTTGATGGTTATTTGTGTTACTATTATATCCTTTGACTTGTGCTATTATATTCCTTTGGCTTGACATTGAACTAAGAGCTGAGTGTGCCATTATATCAGACTACTTCTCGATCCCCATGAGTCAGTTGGCCGGTACCGTGTTTTACTGCCCACTTCTTTAGCGGGAATGTGGGAATAGGGGCAAGGTTGAGTAATCGAGCAAGGCTGAGTTAGGTAGATCTGTAGGTACGGTTCATGTCATTTATTTATTGGGACTTGTGAGTTGATTCTGGATTTTATGTGACTTATAATTTGACCATTGAGTGTGGGTGTTTCATTCTCGTATTATTATAGTCCGTATGTTATTATACTATTATCTTATCCTCTTCTCTAGATACTTTTCAGATTTTATTTTGGCATATCATTACTTGTTGATTAGTGACTTCATTAAATTAAATTTACACTTAGATATTGCATTATAGGATTTAATATGATCCAACTAAGTATGGTTAAATTTCTAATTAGACTTAACCAGAACCTTAGGGCTTTCTTTTACCACCACTGAGTATTCGCGTACTCAGCCCACATAATTGCTTGTGGAGCAGGTTCAGGTTTGGCAGTCTTAGCAGAGGAGATCTTTTCAGAAGACCAAGCCGAGCTGGAATATTCACTATCCGCTGTGCATTATTATTTTGTTTTGTTTGTATGATGACTGGAAATTTTGATATGTGTATAATTTACCAGTCCTTTGTTGTATGAACAAACAATGCCTTTGTTATGTGATTTTCTGTTTATTTGTGATTATTTGTTTCTGTGACACTGTTTTATAGCCTTACGTGTGCACAGTAGAGTGTGTACGCGTGGCGGGGTTGTCCATCCTGAATTATGGCTTGGTTCGGGGTGTGACATCCTTCGGTGGTATCAGAGCATGGTTAAAATCACAAATATTCCAGCTAAAGAACCTAAGTGTTACACCTTGTTAACCTAACCTTAAGCCTTAACCTTAGCGTTTAAGCAGGCTGAGTCTAACTTGCGGTCTTTTTGTTTTTAAAAGATTGCTATGGAAGTGCCTGCTCTGAAACGTGGTCGCAGACGTGGGAGGCGTCGTGCTGCAAGACAAGAAGAAGCTGTACCCATACCACGACTAGTTCTTCAAGTAACCAAACCACCAAGGAAACAGACCTCACAACAACCCATGAGCTCTACTGGTGTTCGGAAGAAACGAATCTTTTGCAAGCCTTGTCGGAGGTCTTATCTCGGTCCTTGTGTTCACCACAATGGCTTGTGCTACTTGTGCAAATCACCAGACCATCGAGTGGTTGACTGTCCTTTTAACCGAGACCCAGCCGAATTTCAAGAGAAAAAGCTACTCAAGTCAAAGTATGACAAGATAACTTCAGATGAAGGTCATGCCGATGGATTCACCTCTCCGAGTGGCAACAAGAAAGCATCACCTGTGATGAGGCCTCTCAAGAACCCAACTCGGAATTTTGCAGGAAACCTTCGACCTTCAAATAGGCGATACTACTGCAAGACTTGTGGTAAGGCTTATCCTACACCATGTGTTTACCATGGTGGCAGCTGTGCCATTTGTAAGTCGACAGATCACTGGGCAGCTAGTTGTCCGCAGCGACAGGTTGGTGAATCGAGTCTAAAGGGTGATAACATTCAGACCAGACGAGATGCAGCTCGAGTCCAGGACTACCCAGCGACTGAGACACGGGAGCAGTTCGTACGCCAGCCTAACACGTCAGGTTAGTTTGCTTTGCGAATAGGATGGGGGTAGTATGGGAACCGTATAAAAATTTGGGAACCTGAAACTGTTAAGTTTAAAAAAAAAAAAAAAAAAAAAAAAAAAAAAAAAAAAAAATTAGAAAATAAAATATTGTTTTAATTTCAAACTCAAAATCCACCACTAAGTAGATGTAATTTTTATTGGAATCTAATCTCTTAAGTAGTCTCGGCTACTTGTACAATTTCGTTACCTGACCGAAACAACAACATGAAATAATTTAATTACTAAAATTTGCATCAAAATATTAAGACTTAACTCAAAATATAACAACTTTGACCATCAGTGAAACTTCTATTGAAACTAACATAAATAAATAAAAGGAAACATAAAAATAAATTGATTTTGTGTTAACAAATTTTAAAACGTATAAGCTATCATAGTGACAACTTAATAACAATAATAGTAATTGCATGATACCTCAAGTTACTTAATTAAACATTACTATCTTAAATACACAATGAAAATAATTAGAAGCTATGCCTTCAGTATCATAACTCTAACCATTAGCTAATAGGATTATGAACATACAAAAATTGGAGTTATAAAATAAATACATCTAAATATAAAAATTTGTTTAACTTTTCAAAAAGCTAACAACAAATTATGAAAATAGAAATTTCTTAGTAAAGCACCTAGTAAAATCTGAACTACAATTTTTGAGAAATATTTGGAAAACTTTTTGTGGCACCTGTAAATTATTTATAAGCCACTAGTTTCGAATTATTTGTCCATAACCTATTCCATTAAGGCCTGAATTTTTGCTGATCCGAATTCTTTTGATCGTTTGATTCAATTCCAAAATTCCTAAAATTTGGCTGTTGAATCTATGGGTCCTTTTGCTCACTATTGTATTTCATTTGGATCTAAGTCTCAAACCCTTGATCCGGCTAACTGGTTGTACTTGATCTTATTGTCTGACTTGGTGTTTGGACTCCTTAAATCTACCTTGATATTTAACTTTTGTGCTCCAATCGTGGTTGTTGAATTCACTAATTTAAAATTTTCCTTGTGCTCACACAAGTTGGTTTCCTTCCTTTTTGATAGTATATAACCAAACGAAACTGACTAATCATCTGATCTGTTGATCAATTTAATATCAAATGTATTCTTTCCTCCTTTGACTGATCACCAATGAAGTACAGATAAATTTTGATAAACAACATTATTCGAATTTAACTTTGACAAAGTACTCAGCACTTGATATAATTCCGTTTGAAATTGACTTCATTTGATTAATGTCTTGTAGCTTGAAATGAAATTTTCAAAATCATCCGAATTGACTTCTCTTTGAACTCCTCCCCCGTTTCTCTGACTCGTACCTCATTTTGAATTTCGAGGACGAAATTCTTTAAGGGGGGAAGGCTGTAAAAACCCAGAAATTATAAATTGTAAGTTAAATTAATTAATTAAAAATCTTCAAGCAAACAAATAAATATAAATAAATATTAATAATAATCACACAGTTAATTAGCGGATTATCAACTCTCATTAATTTAGAAGCCGATTGCGTTTCGAATCCGACATAAAAATTTAAATTTCGGCCATGTACAAAATTCTATGAAAAACTATTTAATCGAATGACTAGTTTATACTATAAAAATTTCATATATCTATTTTACAAAATTATTATGAGTTGAATTTGTATTAGAACCTGGTTTCCACTGCTTGATTTAATCCTTTCTTAAAATCCCTTTGATCTGGACCTTTGGATTGAGTTTAGAAAATTTGTTTTTCCTCAGCCGTCCGATCCATCTCCTGATCTCTCCTATATCTCTCCTCTCCCTCTCCTTTTTCTCCGAAACGGGTCATCCCCTTCACCCGTTCCCCTCTTTTCCGCTCTTCCTTCGCTCTTCTCGAAGGATCCGCTCGATCCTTCTCTCTCTCTCGCCCCTGACCGAGGCACTCGACCCCATCCCTGGCTCTCTCCCCAAGTAGTTCCCTCCTCTCTCTCGGCTCTGACAGGAGCTCTCGACCCCACTTCCCTGGCTCTCTCCCCAAGCAACTTTCACTCTCTCTCGCCTATCACAGTTCGACCCCATCCCCTCTCCTCTCCTCAAATCACTCGAACCCCCACAGCAGCCCCTTAAAACCCTGGTTTTCCGCTTCTGGCTTCTCCTAGTCGAATGGAAGCGTGCCACTTGTCCCTCTCCTGACATTGACCTAAACCCTATCACCGCCCCTCTCGTCCTCTCCCTCTGCCACCTCAGCAGCTCGACCCCTCCTCTCCATTCCCATTCCATTTAAGTCATCCCTCTCTCCTCTCTCTCTCTGCTCAGACCCGTTACAAACTGATAAGAACATAAAAGAGAAAGAAAGAGAGAGAGTGAGATAGAGAGGTGGAGGCTGTTGGACTGGAATGGAGACGGCGGCGATCGGCGAGGCTAGGTGGTGGTGCTGACGGCGAGGGCAGTGGTGGACTGGCGGTGCTCGATTCCCCCTTCCCTGCTTGCTTTCTTTTTCCCTTCTCTGTTGGTAACCCCTTTTCCTTCTTCTTTGTTTCTGTGTGCTTGACTGTATGTTTGATTGAGGCATTGTGAGGCTTGTTATGTGGCTGGAATGGATTTTGACGCCTCAAGTTGAGAATGTGTATTTGAGCTCTTGATCTGTCTGTGTCCTTGTGTCTGTAGTGAAAAACTCTGTGATGTGCTTGTTGTCTGATCTGTTGAGCGTTTGATGTCTTAAATGCCTTGTTTATGCTTGTCATGGATCTGTTTGGTAGTTTAGATACTAAGAATCTGTGTTTTACTCTTCCTATCTGATCTGTTGAAGTTGTTGTTGAGGAGTAATGCTTGATCTGACCTGTTTAGTAGCTTAGAACATTTAAATATCTGTTCCTGTGATGTTTATGAGTCATTTAGGCCTTTAATGTGTTTATTCAGGCTTGTACAGTGTTGTTTGATGCTTCTGGTACAAGGTACAGGGCTGGTTCAGGCCCTTGTACCAGTCTGGTACACGTTTTGCTATGACCAGGGACCAGTATGTAAAGTATTTTAGCTACCAGGGACTAAATTGTAAATTATTTTGAACTGCTTTTGGGGCTTTTAATAATAAATGCTGTTATTAGGGTCTGTTAGAAAATACTTAAGTAAATACAATTGATTTGAGGTCCTTAGTGTAAAAGTGCAGTGTTAAAGGGTCGGACTTGATTTTCTTGTTTGGGTTTCGGATTTGATCCCCGGAACCCATTTGTATCCGGATCCGCTTGGATCCTTGTTTCCGTGTGGGCTTGCGTGTTTCCCTCTCTGGGCCTATCGGACCTGTTTCTTCTTGGGCCTTTTCCTCTGTTTGAATCCGTGTGGATTTTTCTTGTGGGCTCTGTGATTTTATTTGTGCGTGGCCCATTTTGTGTTGTTGGCTGAGGGAGTTTTAAACCGAATTATATAAGTTGGATTTGAGATGAATAAAACTAGAACTTGGAAAATAAAACTAGAACTATTTGATAGCATGAAATAAATAGTTTGATATTAAAGTGGATGCTTTGGACCGAGAAATAATTATGTCGGATTCGAAAATAATTTTGTTGGCTTTTAAATGGGAGATGATTAAAATGTCCGCAAAACAATCCTTACAGATACTATGATATATAATCGGACAATATATGATCCCAAAACCAAATCATTTAAATTGAGTTTATTTTTCTTATTTCCTAATTTAAGTTTTATCTTTATGGATGGTTTAATTTAGGAATTTAATTTAGAATAATTTCATACTTAATTAAAACGATGTTAGAAAAATTATTAAACTTATTAAATGATTTCAAAACCAAATTAATGTGACACGTCCTTAATCGTTGTAGTAAAGACTTATAGGATTCGTCACATACGTCTATCTACACATTGGTTTTATAATCAAATCTTAACAATTAAATTACAAATATATTTATAATATTATCAAACTTTTCTAAACTCTAATTTTATAAAACAAACTATAGCAATTTATTTCTAAAAATGTCTTTAAGGATAGTGTTTCTTCACAGTCAGTTTCAGATTGAATTCTGTCAATTTGTTTCTAGAAATTAACTATTTAAATTAATATATTTTAAAACAGAATCCCTTATCAATAATCCAGAAACTTCAATCCAAATAGAGGGTTAACTTAGTGATCGTTAGAATGAGTGTTTAGGTCTTAGCTTCTGTTCTGATTAGTCGATCTTTCGTCAGGTGAGCACGAGGACTACCCAGGAGTAGCAGACGAGTTCTACCCAGAGTACGAGGCCAGTGAGGCAGGACGGGATTTCACCGACCATCCGGAGGAGTAGTCGCTTCACCTTTGACTTTTCCAGGTGTGGCAGTCTTTTTATGACTTGTGGATGCCTTAGGTTTTGTTTAATCTTTAGTTAGCAATTAAATCATTAATTAATTGTGTGCACATCATGTCATTAACATTAAGTAAACAGTTAAGCGCATGACATTAATTAAAGATTAGTTCTGCATTTATAGGATATGCATTCATATTAAAAATGTGAATAATAAACCTAAAAGTGCTTAAATCAACACTTGCATCTGGTGCGGATCAGGATAGTGAGACCGAGTGAGATAAGAGCGTTTTGCACGCGGTTTCCATTATCGGGAGCTTGCACCCCAGCCATTGCCGGTGGGCTCCTTATGATAGCGATCTCGAGCAACGCGTTTCTGATGATCACTCAGCAGACCGACCGTCAGGCGGTACTGCGGTCACTTGATGGTTATTTGTGTTACTATTATATCCTTTGACTTGTGCTATTATATTCCTTTGGCTTGACATTGAACTAAGAGCTGAGTGTGCCATTATATCAGACTACTTCTCGATCCCCATGAGTCAGTTGGCCGGTACCGTGTTTTACTGCCCACTTCTTTAGCGGGAATGTGGGAATAGGGGCAAGGTTGAGTAATCGAGCAAGGCTGAGTTAGGTAGATCTGTAGGTACGGTTCATGTCATTTATTTATTGGGACTTGTGAGTTGATTCTGGATTTTATGTGACTTATAATTTGACCATTGAGTGTGGGTGTTTCATTCTCGTATTATTATAGTCCGTATGTTATTATACTATTATCTTATCCTCTTCTCTAGATACTTTTCAGATTTTATTTTGGCATATCATTACTTGTTGATTAGTGACTTCATTAAATTAAATTTACACTTAGATATTGCATTATAGGATTTAATATGATCCAACTAAGTATGGTTAAATTTCTAATTAGACTTAACCAGAACCTTAGGGCTTTCTTTTACCACCACTGAGTATTCGCGTACTCAGCCCACATAATTGCTTGTGGAGCAGGTTCAGGTTTGGCAGTCTTAGCAGAGGAGATCTTTTCAGAAGACCAAGCCGAGCTGGAATATTCACTATCCGCTGTGCATTATTATTTTGTTTTGTTTGTATGATGACTGGAAATTTTGATATGTGTATAATTTACCAGTCCTTTGTTGTATGAACAAACAATGCCTTTGTTATGTGATTTTCTGTTTATTTGTGATTATTTGTTTCTGTGACACTGTTTTATAGCCTTACGTGTGCACAGTAGAGTGTGTACGCGTGGCGGGGTTGTCCATCCTGAATTATGGCTTGGTTCGGGGTGTGACAAATATAGCTCAATTGATTTTAATAATTATTTATGTTTCCATTTGATTTCTTTAAATATTTTAACAAAATTAACTACAGCAAAAAATAACTTGATAAGAGTGCGTCTATACATTTTAATGGATTCACCTAGTACAGTATCATGTAATTATTTATGGGTTAAAATTGATGTATTGATGAAGTCTTAGAACCTAGGAATCAAATAAATTTGTAAACCTAGAGCTAATCTCACTAATCGTTCGGAATATAGATTTAGGGTCGAACCCAAGGGACGGATTTATGAATACTGGACTTATTCTTTCTTAAAATCTAGACATAAATATTTTTATGAAGATTTAAATAAAAGAAAACTAAACGATGCACTAGGTAAATATTTTTTGTTGGTTTTTAGAATCGAAATAAGATAAAATAAACTAAATAGTAATTAAAATAAGTAAAGCGGTGTTTTGTGGTTTAAACAGAGAATAAAAATGTCCAAGGAGTCAGGTTTCGCTTGTGTTTGGACGCTAAAACTCGAAACTAAGCACTTTCGCACTAAATTTCGCATTTTAGCTACTGTTGCCACCCTGTTCGGTCCGAACAGAAGGCAAAGGTGGGCTTAATTGGCCCGTTATGCTAACTAATGCTTTAAGTTAGGGTTTATTGGTCAAACCTAGATATTCAAAACCTCAGCTTTCGCTTGTTGGGATAGATTCTGGTTTAATCACAACCATACCTAATTAACTTGATTGGTTTGCAACATTTGGTATAGAATTCAATCAATTGAACTTGTTTATTGGAGTTCGTAAGGATATTTAGAGGTCTTTTGGACTGGTCTAAAAGTTACACTTTTGGTGTCAACTAATCTATCCTTTCGGATCTACAATTTATCCCAAGTACTTGAATTAAACGTGATTTGTTTATCCTAACTTAGACTAACTAGATGTGACTGTTCGACTAGAAGGTAATTAGAGATTTAAATAAGTATTTTAACTCAAGTAACAGATATAATTCGTAATAAACAAATCTCAAAGCATAGTATAACATAACAAGTCAAATAAATGTCATCCAAACATCAAGTTCCTTCCCTAATCCTAAGACAACATAAAAACTAGCCTAACATAGTAGCAAGACACGCAATAAACATAAAATAATAGTAAAGATACAAGCCCATCGAATCAAGAGAAAGAAACATAAAAGAATAAACCAAATACTCCTTTTTGCTTCTGTCTTTCGGTCTTCAAGGCAGTGGGGTATTGCTGGATGGTCTCCAAACTGATCACCTTGCTGCCGTCGCTTCAAGGTTGATGATCTCCAAAGAGAGTAAACGCCTTTGGAAAGGTGGAATTAGGTATGGAGAATCAAAGATGACTTTCCTCAGGCGTGTAGAGGTATATATGGACGTCCCAGGTAGCAAGAATGGAAGGCTAGGGCACCAGGGCGCAAGAAAATGCCATAAAGATCAACTTCCATGTAAAGAACATTGCCATATGTGACATGGCCGCAATATGTTCGGACCGAACGGATGAGAGGTGCGCTGGTCTGGCGGCTACAGTGCGTTCGGACCGAACAGATAGTCATTCGGTCTGAATGGGGTGTTGAGATAGGCCTCTACTGCTAGGAATGAGTCGTCTAGCGTGCGCGAAACGTCGGAAATCCATCTATACGCTCCAAAATCATCAGAAATCATCAAAACCTGTACAGAGAAGAGAAGAAACGACGGCAGAGCCAAATCCTGGAAAAATATGACAATTTATTAAATAATTTGTTGGTTCGAGTGTATTTTGAATGCCAAGTACGGTCCAAATACCAATGAAATACAATGATATCAAATCGCCCCAAACTTAAACTTTGCTTGTCCTCAAGCAACACCCTAAGCTTAGAATTTTGGACTGTACTCACAACTAAAATCAAGTCGTTTCCCAAACCAATAAAATTTGTCATGAATAATCAATTGCTTAAGCCTAAAATTTTCTCACACTTAAATCAAATGAGTCAAATAAAAATTCCTAAAACCAAGTCTTGTGTTCTACAATTCAATCCATGCAACTCTTGGTTCTAATGAAATTCTTTTCCTCAAACTCAAGAACTCTAGCTTCTTTTTGTCAATTCAATTGCTATCTCAATTTCAATTACCCGTTCTTTTTCATATTTCACAAAAATTTGTAAAGTCCTTTATCAAAATCGGAAATTTTATAATGAACTCCTCTTAAAACCAATTTCAATTTTTCACCAATTTTTCTTTGTGTAAGTCGAGTCGTGGGGGTTTGCACCCTAGAGGATTTTTGTGCGAGTCATTGACCTTGTAGAAGCAACTGGCACAAGTCGCACCAGGGAGGTTGGTCCGGTTTTTACACATTTTTTTTCGCTACAGACCACTACGGACTCAAGCATTTTGCTAAGTACCTTAAGCCTCCAATTTTGTGGTTGAGTTGGTGGAAAAAGGCCTCGACGCGTCCTTATTTTCACAACTATTTGATTTTATTGTCCCTTTAAATTTGTTTTTTCTTTTTGCTCGTAGGTGATTCAAGCGATTAAAACAAATGAAGTTCATTTCATAATTTCCCAAGTTGATAAATTTCTTTTTGAACAAAAGTTTGTCAAATATAAATCCGTTCACTCGGTAAAAATTTGTGAGAACCGACTAAAACTGATTTAACAATTGTAAGCATCCAAAAATCGAGTCCTATTTTTGCAAAAATAATTTCATTTCGTCCATTGGTGCAAAAATCAAATCGAGATATCAAAACATTCTAGGGTCCTTTGAGAAAATTCTTCTTTGACTCAAAACAGGTTCAGGTAATGTGAGTTTTATCATTTAAAATCCAAATCGAGAGAGTTTAGGCCAAATCAATTCAAATCCAAGTCAAAACAGTTGAAAATTTCAGTTTTTGAATGTCTGTTCGAACCGAATAAAGACTGTGCATTTTTTCAGAAGTCCAGAACTGTGACACCCGTCAAATACTGTACTTAGACAGCACGCAACAGAGTGCCCGCCGCGGATGCCTGCTGCACCCGCAAGGCTTACT
This sequence comes from Rhynchospora breviuscula, assembly GCA_027562975.1. Taxonomy (NCBI): domain Eukaryota; kingdom Viridiplantae; phylum Streptophyta; class Magnoliopsida; order Poales; family Cyperaceae; genus Rhynchospora; species Rhynchospora breviuscula. The sequence goes on from CM050399.1 coordinate 157,839, forward strand.
AATGCTTATTTTACCAGTTAACATGGATTAAACACAATTAATATAGATGTTAAATATAAATTTACAATTAATTACTTAATATAAAATAAATCATACAATAATCTGGTTCATAAAGGTGATTAATCACAGTACCCAATGGCTCACTACTCGTCCTGCTGTCCTGCCCTTGATCTGAAACCTGGAACCCACAACCAATTGTGGAAAACAATGCAAAAGCATAGAATGAGATAAATAAAATTTATCTCAGTACGGTATTCAGTTCCAGCCACTTGAGTTTTGATTATCATGCGTTGGAACTAAATACAAGACTGAGTCAAATTAATTCCAAATCAAATTCCATTTCTTTTTATTTCAAATAACATTAAAACTAGACTTTCGATCAAGCAATCCAGTTAGACAAATAAATTCAGTACTATTCAAAATCATTTAAAATTCAGAATATGCCAATTGTCATTTCAATTCCTTAGAAAAACAATTAATCGTTATGTATCAATTATCGTGTAAAAACATTCACCTCTTGTTCAAAACAGAAATAACAGTGTCAAATTAATTAAATCAATACAGTATGCAATGTGAGTTCGGCAATCAATTCCATAACAATTCAAATTCCAAAGTATAACAAATACCGACTCATTTGGTTGGACAATTTTCTAGTATGCAAGTCTGGTTTCTTTTCTAATTATCAAAGTCAATATGTCGCGAGCACCTTCTACGAGGGGCTACCCCGACCAATTCAATTCAAATCATATGTCGCGAGCACCTTCTACGAGGGGCTACCCCGACTAATTCAATTCAAATCACATGCAATCAATAAATACCAAACGTACAAGCAAGCTGGGAACACTCACACTCCGGTCCATTCTAGACTAGACCTACTGAGTCCCGGTACATAAGCGCTTATTACACGGTGCTTGGTAGGATGGGTCATGACTCCACCTCCAAACATTACGAGTGTCTATCTCAACCACACAAGCTTTACTTACCTCAATCAAATCACATTTCAATCGGATACCATTCAATATGCCACTATACAATCATGCATCATTTACATTTTCACAAGAAAGATACATGAATGCAACAATTAACGAAAACAACATGTATGCCATCAATTAAATCTTATATAAAATATAATCAAAATTCAAGTGGAACCCGTACCTCATAAATAAAATGCAGCAGCAAAACGCAAGACAAGGCAATCTTATTAACTCTTAGTCGTATCGACTATCCTCGGTTTCAATACTCGACCGTCTGACTCTAATTAAAATAGTTTACTAATAAGTTCTAATAACAACTTGGAAGATAAAAAGTTTAATTCCAACAATTAAACAACCAATGAAATATTCCCTATATAGACATGAAATCCCTTAGTACCACATGGTACCAAGTGTTACCACACCTCAATAAACCCTGTTTTGACCACAATTTAAAACAGAAAATAAAAGATAGATATTATCCGTTATGATTATCATGGCTTAAGGTCGGTTGGGTTATTTAACCAATAATCTCCTATGCAAAACACACATCACCCAATAAATAGCTACAGAAGTAAAATGAATGATTTCAAAGACTAGATAGTGGTTAACAATGCTAGAAATCAGTACACAACGGTAAAACAATAGTGCTGGATAATTTCTGGTAAAACCAGTGAAGGGCATTTTCGGCAGTTCACAAAATTATTTTTATTTCATGAACGGCTGAACGGAATCAAATGAAAATTTAACTGTGAATGAAACACGATAAGATGTATCTCCTGTAAAAATTTCAAAGCTTTTGGACATACGGATTAATTATAACGAATTTTCGAAATCAGACAAAAATCAGGTTTTAGAAAATCTGTTCCAGCAAAATGCCAGCAACTATGTCTGAAAGTTTATGCCTTGAAACCCTTCAAATAAACCTCTAAAAATTTTGTAAAAAATCACAGAAGCTGTATCTGGAAGTCTACTTTCATATCTAAAAGTTTCAAGTTCCAATTGCAACCAGAGAATAAATGAAAAATCAGAAACCGCACTGATGTCTGTCTGTTCCAGAAAGCTGTTTTCAAAACTTGCCCTGGTTTCGAAAATCATGTAAAAATACTAACTAATCTCAGAAAAATTCATATCATATACCAAAATTTTCGTTTGGAAGTCTAGTTTCAAACTAAACAATTCTCATGTCCAAATTCAAAACAGAATAACAGCAGTTACCTAAAAACTGATGCAAGGTCACAGCGGTAACAGAAAAATTGCAAATGACTTTATTCAATTTGACCCTTCGAAATTAATTTGAGGAATAACAAAAGGTAGGAATCTAATACAAATCAACAAATTTACTTACTCAATCTCTATGCCAAATCAGATGTGTGCAAAATTTGGACGAGAACCCCACCCCCCCAGACTTTTCCGATTCTGCCACCGGAAGCACTAGAGAAGCTTGTTCTTGGGACAAATTCTGATTTTGAGTTTTTTTTTTTTTTTTTGCCTATGAGTTTAGCTTTAATTTTGGATGAGCTTTGATGTATAATATAGGAGATGGAGCAGCTTAGTTGAGAGGCGAAAATGGGAAGAAAGTAGAGGAAGATGGAACAGCTAGGACCAGATCCGAAAATCACGGTACAAAAAGTTTTTCCAAAGTCCTTTATTCCTAAACCATATTTGCACCTGGTGCAAGAATAATTATGTGGACTTAAGACTTGTATGACCAGTGGGTCCTGCTAGTAAGAAGAACTATGCTAAAACGAATACCCAACTTAAGAAAACAATTTGATTTAAGAAGTATTGTATCCATCATATTTCAATTGACCAACAACACACTTTATACAGCAGCCCAAAGCAAATATTAATAATATATTTATATTATTTTCTTTTACTCTTTTTTTTTTTTCCAAAATACTAGTATTTCACAGAAACTTATGATGCACAGTAGAAATTTTATAATGCAAAACAAAATTTCAGAATTTTGCATTCTCAATCCAAATAGCAGTGAGTATAAACATCAAACTTTAATTTAATAAGACAAAATTACTCAAACAAAACCAAGCAAGTGCATCTAATTTTTTTATTAAAAACAATTTCGAAAACAGTAAAAAAAATTCAGGATGTCACATTCCTCCCTCCTTAAAAAAAAATTTCGACCTCGAAATTTATCTAAATACATAACAATCATACAATCAATAATACAATCAAATGGTAAGAACATATTATGCAACAATTACAGGTTTATGCAATGCAACTGAGCCCGACATTTTATTCAATTCAAAATTCAAATACAAATGCTAGAATATCGACTCAATTTTTTGGTCACTTTCAATGCAAGGCTAGCAATCATAAGTCACAATCACAAATCAATCAGTTCAGAGTCAGATAGTCAGATACTGTGTCTACTTCTTAAAGGGTTGCCAACGGTTACAAAATTCAAAGACCATGAATCACCTTCGAAGAGGGTTGCCAACGGTCATTCCATTCCATTTACAATTCAGACCATTCCGTATCATCTCATTATAACAATTCAAATAACAAAGTACTACAAGCAAAGAACACTACCACTCCTTATGTGGTCATAAAAAAAAATCTTTCAATTCTTGTAACTAGTAACATTTTGAAAGGTCTCGTTCATTTCTTATCTTTTAGGAAGCACGGTAATATCAAAATTATTCTTGGCTGCCTTGGAGATCAGTCAAGGAAGTAAGAATAATTCTGGTATTATTGAGATTCAATTAACAAGTCAGATGATCAGTCAGCTTGTTTGATTCTTGTGCCAACCAAAAATAAGAAGATCTTTACTTAAATAAGTACAAAAGTTTTAAAATAACTCAAATTCTCACTTTCTGTAGAAGATGTGACATGAAAACCTCGTACAAAAAGTATCTTTACATCTTTCCCAATAGCAAAAGTATATTTTTCAAAACATCAACAGGTATTTTATGGAACTATACCATGAAAACTAAAATCTAAACAAACTCTGAATTTTCCGTACTAGATCCTTAAATTATCTTAATTCAAATTATACACGATAAAACAATTTATGAAAGTTCAATTTATGTTCCCTTTAACTCAAAAGAGTCACACTCGACAAACAATGCGCATGAAAGAGTATATATAAATATATAACAGAAAATATCATCTTGAGTTGTGACTAACTTAAAATTATAACATATCACGCCAAAATTTTTAGAACCAACATATGCAGTCAAAATATCAAAGAGTTTCGAACTACCTCATATAAAATATTAAACTATGAATTCATATATTTTATAGCTTAAAACTATGCAATACAAGCATCAAACTTAATTTAACTATTTAACATGCAAAAAGAACAATCCTCAAGGAAAGTTTTCAAGAATCCAATTTAGTTGCTAAGGTAAGCACTAATTAAAGCACTAGAGAAGCATGGTAATTAAATATAAAACAATCAATCAATATATATCCTACTATATACAAATACAAATCATCATTAGTATATCATAGTGATAAATAAGCTAGACAAATGCAAAGCATTCTCACATGAGCAGTCTTATCAATAAGTCAAACAAATTTTAAATCTATTGTCACAAATACTATGGCATAAAATCTACTTACACGAACAGCCCATTAGACCTACCCCACTCACGTGTCCTATTGGTCTGGTTAAGTCGCTGAACCATTCTCTGATACCACCTGTGACACCCGTCAAATACTGTACTTAGACAGCACGCAACAGAGTGCCCGCCGCGGATGCCTGCTGCACCCGCAAGGCTTACTAATGCTTATTTTACCAGTTAACATGGATTAAACACAATTAATATAGATGTTAAATATAAATTTACAATTAATTACTTAATATAAAATAAATCATACAATAATCTGGTTCATAAAGGTGATTAATCACAGTACCCAATGGCTCACTACTCGTCCTGCTGTCCTGCCCTTGATCTGAAACCTGGAACCCACAACCAATTGTGGAAAACAATGCAAAAGCATAGAATGAGATAAATAAAATTTATCTCAGTACGGTATTCAGTTCCAGCCACTTGAGTTTTGATTATCATGCGTTGGAACTAAATACAAGACTGAGTCAAATTAATTCCAAATCAAATTCCATTTCTTTTTATTTCAAATAACATTAAAACTAGACTTTCGATCAAGCAATCCAGTTAGACAAATAAATTCAGTACTATTCAAAATCATTTAAAATTCAGAATATGCCAATTGTCATTTCAATTCCTTAGAAAAACAATTAATCGTTATGTATCAATTATCGTGTAAAAACATTCACCTCTTGTTCAAAACAGAAATAACAGTGTCAAATTAATTAAATCAATACAGTATGCAATGTGAGTTCGGCAATCAATTCCATAACAATTCAAATTCCAAAGTATAACAAATACCGACTCATTTGGTTGGACAATTTTCTAGTATGCAAGTCTGGTTTCTTTTCTAATTATCAAAGTCAATATGTCGCGAGCACCTTCTACGAGGGGCTACCCCGACCAATTCAATTCAAATCATATGTCGCGAGCACCTTCTACGAGGGGCTACCCCGACTAATTCAATTCAAATCACATGCAATCAATAAATACCAAACGTACAAGCAAGCTGGGAACACTCACACTCCGGTCCATTCTAGACTAGACCTACTGAGTCCCGGTACATAAGCGCTTATTACACGGTGCTTGGTAGGATGGGTCATGACTCCACCTCCAAACATTACGAGTGTCTATCTCAACCACACAAGCTTTACTTACCTCAATCAAATCACATTTCAATCGGATACCATTCAATATGCCACTATACAATCATGCATCATTTACATTTTCACAAGAAAGATACATGAATGCAACAATTAACGAAAACAACATGTATGCCATCAATTAAATCTTATATAAAATATAATCAAAATTCAAGTGGAACCCGTACCTCATAAATAAAATGCAGCAGCAAAACGCAAGACAAGGCAATCTTATTAACTCTTAGTCGTATCGACTATCCTCGGTTTCAATACTCGACCGTCTGACTCTAATTAAAATAGTTTACTAATAAGTTCTAATAACAACTTGGAAGATAAAAAGTTTAATTCCAACAATTAAACAACCAATGAAATATTCCCTATATAGACATGAAATCCCTTAGTACCACATGGTACCAAGTGTTACCACACCTCAATAAACCCTGTTTTGACCACAATTTAAAACAGAAAATAAAAGATAGATATTATCCGTTATGATTATCATGGCTTAAGGTCGGTTGGGTTATTTAACCAATAATCTCCTATGCAAAACACACATCACCCAATAAATAGCTACAGAAGTAAAATGAATGATTTCAAAGACTAGATAGTGGTTAACAATGCTAGAAATCAGTACACAACGGTAAAACAATAGTGCTGGATAATTTCTGGTAAAACCAGTGAAGGGCATTTTCGGCAGTTCACAAAATTATTTTTATTTCATGAACGGCTGAACGGAATCAAATGAAAATTTAACTGTGAATGAAACACGATAAGATGTATCTCCTGTAAAAATTTCAAAGCTTTTGGACATACGGATTAATTATAACGAATTTTCGAAATCAGACAAAAATCAGGTTTTAGAAAATCTGTTCCAGCAAAATGCCAGCAACTATGTCTGAAAGTTTATGCCTTGAAACCCTTCAAATAAACCTCTAAAAATTTTGTAAAAAATCACAGAAGCTGTATCTGGAAGTCTACTTTCATATCTAAAAGTTTCAAGTTCCAATTGCAACCAGAGAATAAATGAAAAATCAGAAACCGCACTGATGTCTGTCTGTTCCAGAAAGCTGTTTTCAAAACTTGCCCTGGTTTCGAAAATCATGTAAAAATACTAACTAATCTCAGAAAAATTCATATCATATACCAAAATTTTCGTTTGGAAGTCTAGTTTCAAACTAAACAATTCTCATGTCCAAATTCAAAACAGAATAACAGCAGTTACCTAAAAACTGATGCAAGGTCACAGCGGTAACAGAAAAATTGCAAATGACTTTATTCAATTTGACCCTTCGAAATTAATTTGAGGAATAACAAAAGGTAGGAATCTAATACAAATCAACAAATTTACTTACTCAATCTCTATGCCAAATCAGATGTGTGCAAAATTTGGACGAGAACCCCACCCCCCCAGACTTTTCCGATTCTGCCACCGGAAGCACTAGAGAAGCTTGTTCTTGGGACAAATTCTGATTTTGAGTTTTTTTTTTTTTTTTTGCCTATGAGTTTAGCTTTAATTTTGGATGAGCTTTGATGTATAATATAGGAGATGGAGCAGCTTAGTTGAGAGGCGAAAATGGGAAGAAAGTAGAGGAAGATGGAACAGCTAGGACCAGATCCGAAAATCACGGTACAAAAAGTTTTTCCAAAGTCCTTTATTCCTAAACCATATTTGCACCTGGTGCAAGAATAATTATGTGGACTTAAGACTTGTATGACCAGTGGGTCCTGCTAGTAAGAAGAACTATGCTAAAACGAATACCCAACTTAAGAAAACAATTTGATTTAAGAAGTATTGTATCCATCATATTTCAATTGACCAACAACACACTTTATACAGCAGCCCAAAGCAAATATTAATAATATATTTATATTATTTTCTTTTACTCTTTTTTTTTTTTCCAAAATACTAGTATTTCACAGAAACTTATGATGCACAGTAGAAATTTTATAATGCAAAACAAAATTTCAGAATTTTGCATTCTCAATCCAAATAGCAGTGAGTATAAACATCAAACTTTAATTTAATAAGACAAAATTACTCAAACAAAACCAAGCAAGTGCATCTAATTTTTTTATTAAAAACAATTTCGAAAACAGTAAAAAAAATTCAGGATGTCACAAGAACAGTTCATTCGGTTCGAACAGGGACTTCTTCGGACCGAACAGAGAAGCCAAAAATGCGAAAATTTTACCCATTGCATCCAGAAATCAACCATTTCGTCCCAGAACACCCTTTTTCTCCTATGCCCCCCCCGCAAACTTATATAATGCTTGTCCCTGGCATGCATTCACAGAGAAATTTAAATAGGAGAAAAAAAAAGTTACCGTTTTAGTAGGGAGGAGGTGGAGGTCCCCGAGAAGAGGAGCCTTGGAGGAATCCACCGTCATAGCCCGGGAAGATATCGAAGAGGTTATCGGGGTGGTCCTGTGGCTGTTGCACCTCGACTTGGTTACCCAAGTATGGGTAGAAGTTAGGATCCGATCGGGCTGGGTGGTGAGGACCTTGCCATTGCACCCATTCAAATTGCGGTTGTGCTCCTTGTGGTGGCACGGGCTGCTGCAACTGCATTGGCGGCTGTGGTGACTCGTAAACTTAATTACCCATGTATGGGTAAAAGTTCGGATCCGAAAGGGCCTCATGTGGTGTGGCTCGGCGCGGTGGAGATCGTGGCGGTGAAGCATGGCTATGCACTGATGGCACTGAGGAGCTCAAATTCGGATCATCTTCATCACCGGGCCAATATCCCATCCTCAAGAAGAAGTTGTTGTCATAGGTGATGTTGGAGACATTGTCGAGTTTATTTCCAAATCGATCGAGCCTCTCGCCATATTCCTTAAACTCGCTCGATAGCCGGCTCAATTGCATCCCATAGTCGGCTTGTGCCTCTGTGCTCTTTCTTACTTCATCCTTTGTCTCCATGGTGAGTTTTGTAAGATCACCTACCATATTCATGAGGTTTAAAGCCCACCGTGGCACTTGTGGGTCACTTGCATAGGAAGAAGAAGCATGGAGACAAGAAGCATGTTAGCTGATATCATCATATTTTATTGGTATTTGGACTGTACTTGGCACTCAAAACACACTCGAACCAACAAATTATTTAATAAATTACCATATTTTTCCAGGATTTGGCTCTGCCGTCATTTCTTCTCTTCTCTGTAAAGGTTTTGATGATTTCTGATGATTTTGAAGCGTATAGATGGATTCCCGATGTTTTGCGCACGCTAGACGACTCATTCCTAGCAGTGGAGGCCTATCTCAGCACCCCATTCGGACCGAATGACTATCTGTTCGGTCCGAACGCACTGTAGCCCCTAGACCAGCGCACCTCTCATCCATTCGGTCCGAACCGATCCTGTTCGGTCCGAACAGATTGCCGCCATGTCACATATGCTAATGTTCTTTACATGAAAGTTGATCTTTATGGCATTTTCTTGCGCCCTGGTGCCCTAGCCTTCCATTCTTGCGACCTGGGACGTCCATATATACCTCTACACGCCTGAGGAAAGGCATCTTTGATTCTCCATACCTAATTCCACCTTTCCAAAGGCGTTTACTCTCTTTGGAGATCATCAACCTTGAAGCGGCGGCAGCATGGTGATCAGTTTGGCGACCATCCAGCAATACCCCACTGCCTTGAAGACCGAAAGACAGAAGCAAAAAGGAGTATTTGGTTTATTCTTTTATGTTTCTTTCTCTTGACTCGATGGGCTTGTATCTTTACTATTATTTTATGTTTATTGCGTGTCTTGCTACTATGTTAGGCTAGTTTTTATGTTGTCTTTGGATTAGGGAAGGAACTTGATGTTTGGATGATGTTTTTTTGACTTGTTATGTTATACTATGCTTTGAGATTTTGTTTATTGCGAATTATATCTGTTACTTGAGTTAAAATACTTGTTTAAATCTCTAATTACCTTCTAGTTGAACAGCTGCATCTAGTTAGTCTAAGTTAGGATAAACAAGTCACGTTTAATTCAAGTACTTGGGATAAATTGTAGATCCGAAAGGATAGATTAGTTGACACCAAAAGTGTAACTTTTAGACCAGTTCAAAAGACCTCTAAATATCCTTACGAACTCCAATAAACAAGTTTAATTGATTGAATTCTATACCAAAAGTTGCGAACCAATCAAGTTAATTAGGTCAGGTTGTGATTAAACCAGAATCTGTCCCAACAAGCGAAAGCTGAGGTTTAGAATATCTAGGTTTGACCAATAAACCCTAACTTAAAACATTAGTTAGCATAACGGACCAATTAAAACCACCTTTGCCTTCTGTTCGGACCGAACAGGGTGGCAACTGTAGCTAAAACGCGAAATTTAGTGCGAAAGTGCTTAGTTTCGAGTTTTAGCGTCTAAACACAAGCGAAACCTGACTTCTAGGACATTTTTATTCTCTGTTTAAACCCCAAAACACTGCTTTAGTTATTTTAATTACTATTTAGTTTATTTTATCTTATTTCGAGTCTAAAAACCAACCAAACATATTTACCTAGTGCATCGTTTAGTTTTATTTTATTTAAATCATCATAAAAATATTTCTATCTAGATTTTAAGAAAGGATAAGTCCAGTATTCATAAATCCGTCCCTTGGGTTCGACCCTAAAGCTATATTCCGAACGATTAGTGAGATTAGCTCAAGGTTTACAAATTTATTTGATTTCTAAGTTCAAAGCCTTCATCAATACATCAATTTGAACCCATAAATAATTGCATTATACTGTACTAGGTGAATCCATTAAAATGAATAGACGTACTCTTATAAAGTTATTTTTTGCTGTAGTTAATTTCGTTAAAATATTGAAAGGAATCAAATGTAAACATAAATAATTATTAAAATCAATTGAGCTATATTTTTCCATTTCTATTTCTAGCAAAGCACTGTACAGACTGTCTACAGACCAAACAGATGTAGATAGTTTTATGACTGTTATTTAATATTAACGGTCACAATGTTTCCAGAAAAATTTATTTTTTCTTTTTCTCATGCTTAAGTTTAGCAATTGTTTTAATTCAAAACAGTTGTAAAGATTTGAACTTATATTACGACAATGCCATAGATTTTGTAGGTGACTGTTATTATAAAAAGCAGTTACTAATCTCCAGTTGCAAAAGCCTGTTTCTGTGGTAGTGCTAGTTATGGTTTGTTAGGGCTACGTACCCTAGGTAGTTAGGGCTAGATAATATCATTTAGGGGCCGTTTGGATCGCTTAGGAATAAGAGGAATAGCCTATTCCTAGGCGGAAAACATTGGGAAGTGTGTAACTTTGTGAGAGAGATTTATGCCTAGGAAGAGGCTATTCATAGCCCCATCCAAACGGCCCCTTAGGGTTAGTATTAGCTAGGGATATGTCTTAACTCTACCAAGATTTGTTAGGTTTTGATTAGTTAGCGTTAGTTAGGTCTAGCCTAAGTTAAGGTAGGGCTAGAGTTAAGGCTATCTAGGTTTTGTTAGTTACTAGGGTAAGCAAGAAATATACAGTTACCTAAGGCATGCTACTACCTAAGGTTAGCCCAAGGTAGACTACCTAGACCTAATTTAGGATTAGCTATGGTCAAGTTTAGCTAATCTGTTAGGTAGGGCCTAACTAGGTTTAGCTAGGGTGTAGAGTTAGTTATGGTTAGTTAACCTTAGGGATAGCTAACCCGGTCTAAGCATAGGGCTAAATAATCCTAACAAACCCTAACTCTTAACTCTAAACCCTAAATAGTTATCCCTATCTAAACCTACCATGGTTAGAGTTACTAATCCTAGCTAATAAGTTAAGGTAGGGTTACCTAGGATTAGAGTTAGGGCTCGCGAGGGTTGGAGTTAGGATTGTTAACTATGGTTACCTCGGGATACCTAGTACAAAACATAGAATTACCAAGTTAGGTTTGTTAAAACTGATCTCGACCCTAGGTAACCCTAACTAACCCTTGCCAACTCTAAACCTAGCCCTACATAGGTAACCCTAGGTAAGCCTAACTAACTTACCTTAGGTAGCCCTAACTAACCATTGCTAACCTTAACTCAAGATAACCCTAACTATAGGATTAGCTAGGGTTAGTCCTAGCTAAGCCTAACCCTAGGCGAGCTCTGACTCTAATTCTAACCATATATGGCGTTATATAGATTTAAGGTTAACTAACTAACTAGCTATGGCTTAAGTAATCCTAACTAACCTTAGATATCTTGGTACTTAGTAACCCCAAGGGCTACCTACTTAACTGGATTAAACTAAACTCTAGATAATGCTAACTCTAACCATACCTAACTAGTCCTAACTAACCATATATTAGCTATTAGGTTTAGCTAAAAGATTTGGGTGACCTAGGGTTAGAGTGAGGGTTACCTAGCAACTACCATTACTCTAACATAAAGTAGCTATACCTAAGTTAGGATTAGGGTCAGAGTTAGGGTTTGCTAGGATTAGTTAGGGCAACCTAAGGCTATCTAAGGTTAGAGTTAAGGTTAGCTAGGGTTAGTTTGGATTGTCTAGGGCTAGCTAGGTTTAGCTAGAGTTTGAGTTAGAGTTAGTTGGGGTTACCAACAGTTAGCTAGGGTTAAAGTTATGGTTAACAAGGATTTCTGAGGGCTGTTTAGTGTTAGCTTAGGTTAGCTAGCGATAGCTAGGGTTAGTAAGAGCTACCTAGGGATAGTTAGGGATAGCTAGGGTTAGTAAGAGCTACCTAGGGATAGCTAGGGCTAGTTTGGGTTGGCTAAGGTTAGGGTAACTAATTAGTGTTAGCTGGAGTTAGAGTTAGGATTAGCTGGGGTTTGTTGCTAGGGTTAGATATGGTTAGAGTTAGGGACGTCAACTTGGGTTAGATAGGGCTACCAAGGGATAGCTTAGGTTACCTAGTGCTAACTAATTCTAACTAACCCCAACTAAGCTTAACTCTAACCTTAGCTAGCCTTAGGTAGCCCTAGCTAACCCTAACTTGTCCTAGGTAGCCCTAACTAACCATAACTAACCTAACTAATCCCGAGTAAGGGTTAGTTAGGTCTATGTAAGGCAAGCTAGGTTTAGAGTTAGGGTTGGCTAGGGCTAGTTAGGTCTTCCTAAGTAACCCGAACCCTAACCTAACCCTATGTAGCCCTAACTAACTCTAGTTGTCCCTAACTCTGACCCTAGCTAGCCCTAACTAGCCCTAACTAACCCAAACTCCATAGGTCACGCTTACCCTTGCCCGAGGTAGCCCTAACAACAAGAATGCTAGGTTAGAGTGAGGTAACCTTAACTCTAGCCCTAACTAACTCAAGGTACACTAGAGTAAGGGCTAATAATTCCTAAGTTAGTTAGGGTTAGCTATGGTTAGTTTGGGCTACCAAGGGCAAGTTAGGGTTTTTTAGGGTATGTGTTACGGTTACCTAGGATTAGTAAGGGCCACCTTGGGATCCCTAGGCTTAGCTATGGGTAGCCCTGGTTAGGGTTAGAGTTAGGGTTAGCTAAGGTTATGTAGGGCTACCTAGGTTTGCTAGGGTTAGTTATGGTTAGTTAGGACATCCTAGAGTTAGAGTTAGGTTTACCTTGAGTTAGGATTAGATTAGTTAGCTACTTAGTATTAGTTAGGGCTCGTCAACCCAAGCTGGTCATGCTACTAGGGTAGACCTAAGGTAGCCCTAAATCCTAAGCCCTATATAGTCCAAAGCAAACCTAGCTAACCTTAGCTAGCCTTAAGTAGCCCTAACTAATCCTAGCAAATCCTAGCCTTAGGTAGCCCTAACTAATCCTAGCTATGGTTAGTTAGAGCTAACAAACCCTAACTAACCGTAGTTAGAGTTAGCCCTAACAAACCCTTGTCAAAAGTAACCTTAGATTATTAGCTCAATAGTAACCTTAGGTAAGTCAAACTATGATATGATTAATCCTAATTAGGCTAGTTAACCCTAGCATGGCCTAGTTAAACTCTTGTAGGATTAGACTTACTCTAGGTTAAAAACAAGGGTTAGTTAAAATCCCAAACTATGGGCATTGGTTAGAGATCTACATAGATTTAGCCCAAACTAACCCTAGGTAAGAGTTACCCATAGGTATTACCCTAACATGGTAGCCCTAGAATTAGCCCTAACTGACCGTAAGTTAGGTCACCCTAAGTAGTAGACTAACTCTAGGACTACCTAGGGTAACCCTAGGGTTAGGCTATTGTTAGTAACCCTATTAAACATGCCTAGGCGTGCTCTTACTAACCCTAACCCCAAGGTAGCCCTAACAAACTCAAGGTAAACCTAACTCTAACACTAGGTAGTCCTAACTAACCATAACTAACCTTAGCTAACCATAGGTAGCCCTACATAACCCTAGCTAAAACTAACTCTAACCCTATCCAGGACTACCCACAGCTAAGTCCAGGGATCCTTAGGTTGCCTTTACTAATCCTAAGTAACCGTAACATTAACCTTAACTAGCCCTTGCTAACTAACTCAAATTAGAATTTGGTAACCCTAACTAATTCTAACTCAAACTCAAGCTAAACCTAGCTAGCCCTAAATAGTCCAAACTAACCCGAACTAACCTAAGATTCCATAGGGTTAGTTATGGTTAGTTAGGGATACCTAGGGTACAATCCTAACTAACCCTTAGAGTTAAGGTTAAATAAGGTAGGGTTTGAGTTAGTTGGGGTTAATTAAGACTCCTTAGGGCTAGATATGGTTAGTTCGGGTTAGAGTTAGGGTTACATAGGGTTAGATATTGTTAACCCTAACCAGGATTAACCTCAGCTAACCCTAGCGAGGTTTAGTTAGGGCTACGTAAGGCTAACCCTAATTCTAACCCAAGCTAACCATAACTAACACTAGCTAGGGTTAGCTTAAGTTAGAATTAGGGTTTGGTAAGGCTACCTAGCTAACTATAGCTAACCCTAGCTGACTAAGGAAGACCTAACTAACCCTAACTCTAACCCTAGCTTGCCTTACGTAGCCCTAACTAACCATAGCTAACCAGGACTAGGGTTAGTTAACCCTTGTTAGAGTCCACCTAGGGCATAGCTAACCATAACTAACCTTAACTAACCCTAACTATGGTTAGTTAATTCAGATTAGCTATCCCTAGGTAGCCTTAGGGTTAGTTAGGACTAATTAGAGTTGCTAACCCCTCGGACAAGCTAACCCTAACCAAATTACTCTAACCCCTAACCCTAACATAGGTATCCCTATAGCATGTTAGCTAGAGTTATTTGGAGCTAACTTAGCCCTACCTAGAGTTAGATAGGGTTAGGTTAGCTTGGGTTAACTTATTAGCAAGTAAGGCAATCTAACCCTAGTTAAGGTAGCCCTTACTAACCTTAGTTATCCCTAACTAATTTAGGGTTAGAGTTCGGATTAGTTAGCTAATCATAAGTAATCCTACCTGGTTAGGTTAGCCCTAACTAAACTTAGAGTTTGGGCTAAACTATAACTAAGGTTACCTAGGGATAGCTAGCCCTATGTAGCCTTAGCTAGGGTTAACATAGTTAGCTAACCCAAAAAATAACACTAGCTAATTATCTAGGGCGAGCTAGGGTTAGTTAAGACTACCTAGGACCAGATATGGTTAGTTGGGGTTAGAGCTAGGATTTGTTAGGATTAGTTAGGGCTACCTAAGGCTAGTTAAGGTTAGAGCTGAGGTTAGCTGGGGTTAGCTAAGACTACCTTGGGATATATATGGTTAGCCCTAAGTAATCCTAAAAAATCGTAACTCTAACCCCAATTAATCATATCTAGTCCTAAGTAGTCTTAAATAATCATAACTACCCCTAGGTTGCCCTAACCCACCCTAGGTAACCCTAACTCTAATCCTAGGTAACCTAAGCTATCCCTAGGTATCCCTAGGTATCCCTAGGTAGCCCTATCCCTAGGTATCCCTAGGTAACCCAAGCTACGGTCAGCTATGGTTAAATAGGGCTAAAGTTAGGGTTAACAAACATTTGTTAGGGCTAGCTAACTCTAACTAATCCTAAGTAGATGGCTATGGTTAGAACTAGTGTTAAGTTAGGGCTACTTAGAGTTAGGGTTAGCCCTAGGTAGCTCTTACTAATTACTTAGGGATACCTAACCCTAGCTACTGTTAGTTAACAAGGGTAACCCTAACTAGTTGGGGTTAGTTAGTACTACCTACGGCTATCTAGAGTTAGCAAGGGTTAGAGTTAGGGATAACTAGGGTTAATAAGAGCTACCTAGGGATTAGCAAACTAGGGATAGCTAGGGTTAGTCCTAACTAGGGCTACCATAACTAACCCTAGTTAGCCCTACATAACCTTAACTCTACTTAGAGTTAGATTGGATTGTAAGAGATATCTTCCTAAGTTAGGTTAGTATACGATTAGGCTAACTAGGGTAACTTAACTAATTAGCCGTAATTAACCATAGCTAACTAGGTAGCAAAACTATTTAGAGATAACTAACCCTAAGTAGAGTACCTAGCATAGGGTTTAGCAAACAGATTCTAACTAAGGTAGCTAACCCCTAAGTTAGGTAATTAACTTAAGGTCCTAACCTACCTAGCGCTAAGGTTAGCAAGGGTTTAGCTAGTTAGCCCTAACTTAGGGTTTGTTAGGATTAGTTAGGGCTAAGGTTACCTTAGGTAGCCCTAACTAACCAACCGTAAGGCAAGCCCTAACTAATCAATTAAGTAGTCCTAAGGATATCCCTCGGTAAAGTTTTGGTATAGGGGCTACCTAGTTAACCCTACCATTGTAAATATTAAGGTAGGGTTGAAATTGGGGTTAGTAAGGGCTAAGTTAGACTGCAATTTCAACCCTAGGTAGTCCAAACTTAGGGAGTTAGCTAAACCCTATCATAGCTAGTTATAGCTAATTCTAGCAAGGGTTAAGTTATCTAACCCTACCTAGGGCTATACGAACCAATTAGCTAACCCTAGGGTTACCCAAAGCTAGGGGTTGGTAGAGTAATGTCGCTTAGGTAGCTCTAACTAACCCTACCTAATCATAACTCTAACCCCAGTTATGCATAGCTAGGGTTAGTAACCAAACAAGGGTTAGTTAGGGTAACCCAATTAGGACTAACCATAGAGTTAGGTAGCTTTAGGTAATCTTAACCATCACTAACCCTAATTTCAACCCTAGCTAACCCTAACTCCAACCCTCGTCCGCGCTAAGTAGTCCAAACTAACCCTAAATCTAACCTAAACTAACCCTAACTCTAACCCAAACCAACCCTAGCCAGCCAAAGATAATCCTAACTCTAGCCCTATCCAACCCTAGCTAGCCATTGGTTAGCCCTAATTAACTCGGATAACTAATCCTAATTAGGGTTAGTTAGGTCTACCTAGAGCCAGTTATAACTTATCCGAGCTAGGATAAAACAATTACTAACCCTAAAGATATGGTTAGTTAATTACTTGGCTACCTAACTCTAACTATAAGTGCATTCAGCCCTAGGTAGGTCACCAGCTAACCTTAATGGATTAGGGTTAATCCCTAGAGTAACTAAATTATAGGGTTAGTTTGAGCATAAACCAAGGTTCGGATCGCTGGGGTAACCTAATTATGGGTTAGTTAAGCTAGGTTAGTTTTAGTTAAGGTTAGGGTTAGTTAATTTTAACCCTCACTAGGTAATAACTATAACCCGGAAATTATGGCCTAGGGCTATCTAACCTAATTAGGCTAGGGTTAGTTAGGGTCTTCCTAGCTAATCCTAACTTAGACCTAATTAACTAGAATTACTAATCCTAACAAATCCTAGCTAACCCTAAGTCGCTAACTAACCTAGCTAACTAGAGTTAGTTAACTAGCTAGGTTTAGAGTTAGGGTTGTTAATGGATAGTTAGGATTACCTAGGATTACCTATGTAGGACTAGGTAGGTTTGTTAAAATCGATCCCGACCCTAGGTAGCCCTAACTAACCCTTGCTAACTCGAGACTACCTTGAGCAATCTTGGGTTAAATAGCTACCATATCCTAGCCTAACAAATCCTAACTAGCCCAAGATAACCCTAGCTAGCCCAAGGTAGCCCTAGGATTAGTTATTTAACCTAAGAGTTAGCTACGGTTAACTAGCCAAAGTTAGGGTTGTTAGGAACTCATTCCATGTACAATTTAAATTTTTATTACTTATTAACAAACAATTTACAATTGCTATTATACGGATCTAGATAATTATGCAAGTTGACACTTTAAGAGAACGGTAGAAGGATTTACCTCTTCTAGTCTCGTAACTAGAAGGCTCGACCTTTGCTTAGGAGTCGATGGGTAGCACACCACCACCACCTCGTCACCTCGAGTCCACCTAGAAAATTAACCAAGATCTCAAGACAAGTGCTAGCTTGTCCGAGACGATAACTAATTCCCTTTGAATTCCTTCGCACGATTAACTGTTTAACTGGAAAGGAAATCACTCAATGCATGAGCTAGAGATGGAATTAAGAGCTTAAAATCGGAGAAACCAATTTTTTCCGCTGTGAACAGTGCGTGAATAGTGTGGCCACAGAGAGAAAAGAGAGAGAATTAAGTTTTTCTCCGACTTATTCCCAAAGAAAACAATCAATATATATATGGAACGTTTTCCATAATTAGATTTCTCTCTTCCTATTTTCTCTTGGACACAAATGTCCCTCTATGGCCGAAATTTTCAGAGATTAAGTGGGCCAAATCCATATGATATAGTGGCCCATTAATTCACTCTTTCAATTCGTCTCATATCGGGCTTTTAGTTAACCGATTAACTAAAAGGCCAATTAGATCAGTATAATAAATATGCGTTGAACTAACTAAATTATTAACATATTAATAATTAATTTGGGATTAGCATATACATTATATTATTTCTATATGATCCATTTGAGTTAATTAATTATAACGGTTCGCAACGGTATATAATTAATTAATCAACTTATCATATATTCGCAGTACTCGCTACTGCAAATAAATAAATAATGCACGTTTGGTTAAAGTCCTATTTGTGTGACCCTTTGAGGATTTATGCTATGTTGGCTATGAAAATAAATCATCATTTATTTCCATTAATCATAAGCGGTATCTAGCAACACGTTATGATTCCCAATTCACATAAATTAAATACTGTACCAATACAGTACTTCAATCCTGTATAAGAAATAGTATTTTATTATTTTGATTCTTATGTCACATGAGATCCTTGTATAATCCAAAATAGGAATGTGTCATTCTTGCAGATTATACGTTTCTTGATCTAGAGATGATTGCACAAGTTGCTAGCAAGCAATCCATCTCCATCAAGGGGCCCGGTGGATATCATCACTCGTTAGGTGAACTAACGAGGGACATACGGTTGTCTTGATGACCAGTTTCTCCCCGCACAATTCAAGAGAACATAAATAAAGTCCGTATAGTAGCCTTTATCAGGAATCAGCGTTAGACGATATTTATAGAACCTATCCTCATGTGGAGAAACTATCTCAAACTCAGAATCAAACACATATGAAATAAATAATGACACATAACACAATCATATATTTATTTCATTGGGTCATGTCATGTACTATGTTCCAGTAACATATACATATACAATTAAGTTAGTAACTCCTTACTTATGATTTGTAGAACTTAATCATCACTTAACTTGTATACTAGTCTTGTCTGATAATTAATGTTCCTTGTTAATTATCAAGACTATGGACAGATTTGATTTATTATTGTCATTTAATCATAAATGAAACACAGTGATCCACAATTCAGATCCTCAACCTGAATGAACTGTCAATAATAAAATCCAGGAACAAATGATCAAATATCATCAATAACATAAACTATAGAAGTAGCCATAAAATGATTGGCTTGTAGGACATATCTCTAACAATCTTCCACTTGGCCTAGAGTCAATCAATAGTGACTTCTAGCAAGTGCATAGTACTCAATGCAATATCAAAATATACATGTCTCATACTAAAACCTCAAATGTAAAAGATACAAATCAATGCCACTCAGGCATACGTCTGATCCCCATGGATGCAACATGCAACTCATGCACGGCTCCAGACAGAGGCTTTGTCAGAGGGTCTGCTGTGTTCGCGGCACCGTCCACCTTCTTGACCTTGATCCATCCGTCGTTCACAAACTGACGGATAAGATGGAATCGTCGTTGAATGTGCCTAGTCTTCTGGTGAGACCTAGGCTCCTTGGACTGAGCTATGGCTCCCGTATTGTCGCAGTAGAGATCCACTGGACCTGAAATGCTTGGAACCACCTCCTGCTCGGTCAAGAATTCCTTGATCCAAACTCCTTCCTTCGCTGCTTCACCAGCCGCTAAGTATTCTGCTTCGGTGACAGAATCGGCTGTGGTATCCTGTTTGGAACTCTTCCAACTCACAGCACCACTATTGAGCAGAAATACAAAGCCGAACTGTGACTTTGAGTCATCTCGGTCGGTTTGGAAACTAGCATCGGTGTAAGCACTTACAACGAGCTCTTGGTCTCCACCATACACGAGAATGCTATCATTTGTTCTCTTTAGATACTTGAGGATATTCTTGACTGCGGTCCAGTGTGACATGCCAGTGTTGGCTTGGAATCGACTAGTCACACTAATCGGATATGCTACATCGGGGCGAGTACATAGCATGGCGTACATAATCGAACCGACTACAGAAGGGTACTTGAATTTCTCCATGTACTTCCTATCTGCTTCGGTTGAGGGACACTGAGTCTTACTCAAGTATATGCCATGTGACATAGGCAAGTAACCCTTCTTGGAACTAGCCATATTGTGTTTTACCAACACCTTGTCAATATATGTATCTTGGCTCATACCCAACATCCTTCTAGACCTATCTCTATAGATCTTAATTCTTAGGATGTAGGCGGCCTCGCCCAAGTCTTTCATTGAGAACACCTTCTTCAATGAAGTCTTGACTGCATTTAATTCGGGAACATCATTCCCGATCAAGAGTATATCATCAACATACAGAACAAGAAACACAACCACGCTCCCACTAAACCTCTTGTAAACACAAGGTTCCTTTTCGCTTTGGATGAAGTTCAACTTCTTGACCTCTTCATCGAAGCGCTTGTTCCAACTCCTCGATGCTTGCTTCAATCCATAAATGGACCTTTGAAGCTTGCATACCTTGTTAGCATTCTTTGGATCCACAAAATACTCGGGTTGTGTCATGTACACATCCTCTTCTAAATTTCCATTTAAGAAGGCGGTTTTGACATCCATTTACCATATCTCATAGTCATGAAATGCGGCAATTGCTAACAAGATCCGAATTGACTTGAACATGACAATGGGCGAGAAGGTTTCTTCATAGTCAATACCATGAACTTGTCGATAACCTTTCACAACAAGCCGTTCATTGTATACAGTCAAGTTGCCATCCATGTCGACCTTTCTCTTAAAGATCCATTTGTTCTCAACGGGTTTTACTCCGTCAGGAAGATCAACCAAGGTCCATACCTTATTGTCATACATGGATTGCATTTCGGATTCCATGGCTTTAAGCCATTCCTTGGAGTCGGGTTCTTTCATCATGTCTTTAATGGTCAAAGGCTCGCCATTCCCAATGACGAGGACATCGTGCAAACCCAAGTATCTTTCGGGTGGACGACATTCCCTCGTTGACCTTCGTAGGATTGGTGCTTGAGGTTCTTGAACTTGTTCCACAACAGTTTGTGGAGTTAGTTCTTGATCCTTTATTGTAGGAGTAACTTGAACACTTTCGACTCTCGAAATGTTCGAGTCCTCATTTGAGGGAGCATTCTCTTGAACTTGTTCCTCAACAACTTGTGGAACTGGTTCAACTACAACCTCATTTGGCACCACATTGGGAATCGCTAGATTTCCTACTTGAGGCATATCTTGCGGTGGTTCGTGAACTTCTTCAATAACCACATCACTCCCACTACTTCTTCTTGCGAGAAACTCTTTCTCCAAGAACACACCATAGCGAGCAACAACTATCTTGTTCTCGTTGCGGTTGTAGAAGTAGTAACCCTTCGTTTCCTTAGGGTATCCTACGAAAAGACATTTGTTCGATTTGGGTCCAAGCTTATCGCTCATTAGCCTTTTCACATAAGCTTCACAACCCCAAATCTTGAGAAACGACATACTTGGTTTCCGACTAAACCAAAGCTCATAAGGCGTCTTCTCAACGGACTTTGACGGAACACGATTTAGTGTAAAAGCAGCGGTTTCTAGTGCATAACCCCAAAACGACTTAGGTAAATCTGCTTGGCTCATCATCGATCGAACCATGTATAGCAAAGTTCGATTCCTCCTTTCGGATACACCATTCCATTGTGGTGTTCCCGGTGGAGTGAGTTGTGGAACGATTCCACACTCCTTTTGATAATCACCAAACTCATGGCTCAAGTACTCACCACCTCGATCGGAACGCAAGACTTTGATTTTTCGATTAAGTTGGTTCTCAACTTCATTCTTGAATTCCTTGAACTTTTCAAAGGATTCAGACTTATGCCGCATCAAGTAGATATATCCGTATCTACTATGATCGTCGATGAAAGTAATGAAGTATGAGTAACCTTCATGTGCGCAAACACTCATAGGTCCACATACATCGGTATGTACGAGATCTAATAAGTCATTTGCCCTTGTACCTTTGTTGGTAAAAGGCGCTTTGGTCATCTTTCCTATCAAACATGACTCGCATGTGTCAATTGGCTCGAAAGCGAATTGATCCAAGAGACCAACAGTTTGTAATCTCTTGATGCGTTTCTCGTTGATATGACCTAAGTGGCAATGACACATCAAAGTTGTATTCTCGTGTGAAATCTTACGTTTTCTATTGTCATTTTCAACACTCAAAACATGTTCATTAGAAGTATCAAGCACATAAAGACCATTCAATAAATACGGAACACCATAACAAACATCATCACGAAATAAAGCACAACATTTGTTCTTTATTACAACAATAAATCCATCCATGTCCAAACAAGAAATAGAAATAATATTCCGAGTGATAAAAGGAACTACAAACACATCTTTGAGTTGCAAAACAAAACCAGAAGGTAAAGTTATTTCCACGTTCCCAACGGCCATAGCAGAGATGCACGTGCCGTTCCCGACGCGAAGTTGAACTTCACCTTTCTCAAGCCGCCTCCTATTCTTTAGAACCTGCACATTTCGATAAATGTGAGCACATGAACCAGTATCAAATACCCAGTCAGTGCTAGAGGTAGCGAGAAGGGTTTCAATGACAAATATACCTGAGGTGGAAGGCTGGACAGTTCCGGCCTTCTTGTCTGCGAGGTACTTGGGGCAATTTCTCCTCCAATGCCCCTTGTTACTACAATAGTAACACACGGTCTCGGAGTTGGCCGGGTTCTTCTTTTTCTTAGAACTTGCGGGAGCTCCCTTGGCCGAACCTTGGGGCGTCACCGGGCCATTGCCTTTCTTCGTTCTGCGGGCCTTTTTCTTATTCTTTTTGCTCTTATCACTTACCGCAAGAACATCTCTCGGCCCTTTCTCTTTCTTTAGGCTTTCCTCAGTTTCGACAAGCATGTTCTGGAGGTCGTCCAGACTCTTGTCCATGCCATTCATGCGGTAGTTCACAATGAACCCCGTGAAACTTTGAGGAAGAGAATTAAGAAGGAAGTCTTGAACCGCCCCTGACGGGAAGGGCGTGTCAAGCCTATCAAGCTACCGAAACAACCCCGCCATCTTCATGACGTGTGGCCCGACTTCATGACGGCAAAAGAACCAAGACTCAAAGATCTACAATCTCCAATAAGATAGAAAAAATTCCAGAGAGATTTACATCACGAAAAATAAGCAGTAATACGGAAAACAGCTTTTTCCAGAACAGCAAGCACACACATCACTAATTAACTTAGTTAATTATTAATTTCTCAATTAAAAATGTCAAAAAAGCATAATTATCGACCAGCGCTCTGATACCACTGTTAGGAACTCATTCCATGTACAATTTAAATTTTTATTACTTATTAACAAACAATTTACAATTGCTATTATACGGATCTAGATAATTATGCAAGTTGACACTTTAAGAGAACGGTAGAAGGATTTACCTCTTCTAGTCTCGTAACTAGAA
The DNA here is from genome assembly GCA_027562975.1 of Rhynchospora breviuscula. Classification (NCBI taxonomy): domain Eukaryota; kingdom Viridiplantae; phylum Streptophyta; class Magnoliopsida; order Poales; family Cyperaceae; genus Rhynchospora; species Rhynchospora breviuscula. The sequence continues at coordinate 181,502 of CM050399.1, forward strand.
GGCTCGACCTTTGCTTAGGAGTCGATGGGTAGCACACCACCACCACCTCGTCGCCTCGAGTCCACCTAAAAAATTAACCAAGGTCTCAAGACAAGTGCTAGCTTGTCCGAGACGATAACTAATTCCCTTTGAATTCCTTCTCACAATTAACTATTTAACTGGAAAGGAAATCGCTCAACGCATGAGCTAGAGATGGAATTAAGAGTTTAAAATCGGAGAAACTAATTTTCTCCGCTGTGAACAGTGCGTGAATAGTGCGGCCATATAGAGAAGAGAGAGAGAATTAGGTTTTTCTCCGACTTATTCCCAAAGAAAACAATCAATATATATATGGAACGTTTTCCATAATTAGGTTTCTCTATTCCTATTTTCTCTTGGACACAAATACCCCTCTATGGCCGAAATTTTCAGAGATTAAGTAGGCCAAATACATATGATATAGTGGCCCATTAATTCACTCTTTCAATTCGTCTCATATCGGGCTTTCAGTTAACCGATTAACTAAAAGGCCAATTAGCTCGGTATAATAAATATGCGTTGAACTAACTTAATTATTAATATATTAATAATTAATTTGGGATTAGCATATACATTATATTATTTCAATATGATCCATTTGAGTTAATTAATTATAACGGTTCGTAACGGTATATAATTAATAAATCAACTTATTATATATTCGCAGTACTCGCTACTGGAAACAAATAAATAATGCACGTTTGGTTAAAGTCCTATTTGTGTGACCCTTTGAGGATTTATGCTATGTTGGTAATGAAAATAAATCATCATTTATTTCCATTAATCATAAGCGGTATCTAACAACACGTTATGATTTCCAGTTCGCATAAATTAAATACTGTACCAATACAGTACTTCAATCCTCCATAAGAAATGGTATTTTATTGTTTTGATTCTTATGTCACATGAGATCCTTGTATAATCCAAGATAGGAATGTGTCATTCTTGCAAATTATATGTTTCTTGATCTAGATATGATTACACAAGTTGCTAGTAAGCAATCCATCTCCATCAAGGGGCCCCGTGGATATCATCACTCGTTAGGTGAACTAATGAGGGACATACGGTTGTCTTGATGACCAGTTTCTCCCCGCACAAAACCTAACTCCAACCCTACCTAACCTAACTAACTCATGGTGAACTAACACTAAGGTTATTGCCAGGGTTAGCTATGGTTTAGCTTGACCTAGGTAGCCCTAACTAACCATAGCTAACCCTAGCTAACATAGAAAAACCTAACTAACCCTGGCCAACCCTAACTCTAACCCTAGTTAGTTAGCTAGCTAGTTATTGCTTGGGCTACCAAAACTAAGCCATAGCTTATACCTAGGTAAGTAGACTAGGGATAACTAGGGTTACTTAGGGATAGTTAATACTAGCTTGAGTATGATTAGTTAAACTAAGGTTAGAGTTAGCCTAGGGATTAAGGTTAGCTATAGTTACTAGGGATAGAGGTTAGTTAACTAATCCTAAGGCTAACCCTAGCAAGGATTAACCTAGCTATCCCTAACTATGGCTAGGATTTAGTTATTACCTTGTTAGACCATAACTAACCCTAGTTACCCTTAGGTTAGCTTTAGTTCGGCTAACTAGTGTAGTTAGGACTACCTAGGGCTAGCGACCACTACCTAGGGTAACCATATCTAATCCTAACTAAGATATGTCATAATACTACCTAGGGTTGTTGGAAGTAGCACTAGGGGTTAACCATATATATATGTAAGGTTAGAGTTAGGTTTACTAGGTTAAAATAAGGTTTGCAAGGGTTAGTTATGGTTAGGATTACCTAAGGCTACCTAACTAACCTTGGGGTTAATAGCTATGGTTAGAGTTAAGATTAGTTTTATCCAACTTAGGCTAGCTTATCCTAGGTAGCCCTAACTACCCTTGCTAACCCAAAGTAGCCTTAACTAACCCTTGCCAACCCTAACTAGCACTAGGTAGTCCTAATTAACCCTTTTTAACCCTAAAACCCTCGCCAACCAAAGCAGGTCCTAGGTAGCACTAACTAACCATAATTCTAACCCTAACTAAACCTAGCTAGCCTTACGTATCCCTACCTAACCATAGCTAACCCTAGCTAAGATAGGAAGATATCTCTTACAATCCTATCTAACTCTAACTAGAGTTAAGGTTATGTAGGGCTAACTAGGGTTAGTTAGGGTTAGCCCTTACTAACCTTAGCTATCGCTAGCTTGCTAATGCCTAGGTAGCCCTTAATAACCCTAACTATCCCTAACTCTAACCCTTGCCGGCTCTTGATAGCCCTAGGTATCTAACTAACCCTGATACCTACCTAGGTTAAGGACTACCTGAAAGTAACCCTAAGTATGGCTAATAGGGTTAGTTAGTTATGGTTAACTCTAAATTAGTTTGGTTAGTTATGGTTTGCTACCTCGGGCTAGCTAAGGTTAGCTGGGATTTGAGTTAAGATTTGATTAACTAACCGTAGGTAATTCTATCCATGGCTACCTAAGGCCTAACTAACCATAACTAACCCCGACAAGCCTTAGCTTGCCCGAGGTTGCCCTAACTAATTCTAGTTAACTCTCATTAGTTAAGGTTAGCCTTAACTACGGTTGGTAAGGGATAGCTAAGGTTAAGATTAGAGTTAGGGTTAGTTTTAGCCTAGGTTTAGTTAAGGTAGTTTAGATCTTGGGATAACCTATGGTCTTCCTAAGTTAGCGTTACCCTAACTAATCCTAGGGTTAACCATAGCCTTAGCCATAGCTAGCCCTAGGGTAACCCTTACCTTAGATAAATAGGGGATACCTAACTCTTAGCTAGGGTTACCCGAGGGCTAGCCTATGTTGTATTAACTCTAATTAGTTATCCTAGGTAACACTAATACCTTAGCTAACCCTATCCCAAGCTCAACCTACTATCATAACTTACCTTAGTTATGCTATTTAACTTAGTTCCCTAGGTATTTCTAACCATAACGTGACTAACTATGGTCTTAGGCTAATCCTAAGTAGCAAGTTAAGGTTAGCAAGGTTAGTTATCCTAGGTAACCCTAATTAGGCTAACCCTAGCTTGCCTTACGTAGTCCTAACTAACCATAACTATCTGTAGCTAATCCTACTTATTAGACCCTAGCTTTTTTAAGTGTAAACTAACTAATCTCAACTCTAACATTAACTCAAAGCTAGCCTAGAGTTAGGTTTACTATTTAGGGTTAATTAAGGTTAGAGTTAGGTTACCATAGCTAATCCTAACTCCAACTCTCGCCAGCCCTAAGTAGTCCTAGCTAACTCTAAATCCAACCCAAACTAACCCTAACTCTAACCCAAACCAACCCTAGCTAGTCAAAGGTAATCCTAACTAACCCTAACTAATCCTAACTCCCTAGCAAGCCCTAGGTAGTACTAACTAACCTTAGCTAATCTTAATATGAATTAGATGTGGTAAACTAACCCTAACTCTAGGTACACCTAGTTAACCCTAGCTAGGATTAGAGTTAGGTTAGTAACCTTAGCTAGATGTTACCTAATTATTGTCTAGGGTCTAACTACTTAGGGTTAGTACATAATTAACCTAAGGACTACATAACTAGTTAGTTAGGGCTCTAACCCAGCTAATTAGGTACATCAGTAGGTTAGCGATGGTACAAACTAATAGTACTCTAAAATGTCCTAAAATGTACCTCAAGCGTACGGTATATCGTTGGATCTGGTTAGGGTTTGAACCACAGGGACGGATTAGTTGAGTATTAGGTTTACCGGTTCACAAAATCTAGGTCGGTCAATTGAGATGTTTTTTTTGTCTTAGAACAATGGCAAAATGATGACCATAGCTAGGGTTGAAATTGGGTTACCCTAACTAACCCTTGTTTGGTTACTAACCCTAGCAATGCATAACTGGGGTTAGAGTTATGATTAGGTAGGGTTAGTTAGAGCTACCTAAGTGAAGTTACTCTACCAACCCCTAGCTTTGGGTAACCCTAGGGTTAGCTAATTAGTTCGTATAGCTCTAGGTAGGGTTAGATAACTTAACCCTTGCTAGAATTAGCTATAACTAGCTATGATAGGGTTTAGCTAACTCCCTAAGTTTGGACTACCTAGGGTTGAAATTGCAGTCTAACTTAGCCCTTACTAACCCCAATTTCAACCATAGCTTAATATTTATAATGGTAGGGTTAACTAGGTTGCCCCTATACCTAAACTTTACCGAGGGATATCCTTAGGACTACTTAGTTGTTTAGTTAGGGCTTGCCCTAAAGTTGGTTAGTTAGGGCTACCTAAGGTAACCTTAGCCCTAACTAATCCTAACAAACCCTAAGTTAGGGCTAACTAGCTAAACCCTTGTTAACCTTAGCGCTAGATAGGTTAGGACCTTAAGTTAATTACCTAACTTAGGGGTTAGCTACCTTAGTTAGAATCTATTTGGTAAACCCTATGCTAGGTACTCTACTTAGGGTTAGTTATCTCTAAATAGTTTTGCTACCTAGTTAGCTATGGTTAATTACGGCTAATTAGTTAAGTTACCCTAGTTAGCCTAATCGTATACTAACCTAACTTAGGAAGATATCTCTTACAATCCAATCTAACTCTAAGTAGAGTTATGGTTATGTAGGGCTAACTAGGGTTAGTTATGGTAGCCCTAGTTAGGACTAACCCTAGCTATCCCTAGTTTGCTAATCCCTAGGTAGCTCTTATTAACCCTTGTTATCCCTAACTCTAACCCTTGCTAACTCTAAATAGCCGTAGGTAGTACTAACTAACCCTAACTAGTTAGGGTTACCCATTGCTAGGGTAGCTAGGTAGCCCTACCTTGTTAACTAACGGTAGCTAGGGTTAGGTATCCCTAAGTAATTAGTAAGAGCTACCTAGGGCTAACCCTAACTCTAAGTAGCCCTAACACTAGAGCTACCTAAGGGTTGTTATGATTATTTAAGACTACCTAGGGCTAGATATGATTAATTGGGGTTAGAGTTATGATTTTTTAGGATTACTTAGGGCTAACCATATATATCCCAAGGTAGTCTTAACTAACCCCAGCTAAGCTTAACTCTAACCTTAGCTAGCCTTAGGTAGCCCTAACTAATCCTAACAAATCCTAGTTCTAACCCCAACTAACCATATCTAGTCCTAGGTAGTCTTAACTAACCCTAGCTCGCCCTAGGTAATTAGCTAGTGTTATTTTTAGGGTTAGCTAACTATGTTAACCCTAGCTAAGGCTACATAGGGCTAGCTATCCCTAGGTAACCTTAGTTATGGTTTAGCCCAAACTCTAAGTTTAGTTAGGGATAACCTAACCATGTAGGATTACTTATGATTAGCTAACTAATTCGAACTCTAACCCTAAATTAGTTAGGGATAACTAAGGTTAGTAAGGACTACCTTAACTAGGGTTAGATAGCCTTACTTTCTAATAAGTTAACCCAAGCTAACCTAACCCTATCTAACTCTAGGTAGAGCTAAGTTAGCTCCAAATAACTCTAGCTAACATGCTATAAGGATACCTATGTTAGGGTTAGGGGTTATAGTAAGTTGGTTAGGGTTAGCTTGGTTAGCAACTCTAATTAGTCCTAACTAACCCTAAGGCTACCTAGGGATAGCTAATCTGAGTTAACTAACCATAGTTAGGGTTAATTAAGGTTAGTTATGGTTAGCTATGCCCTAGGTAGACTCTAACAAGGGTTAACTAACCCTAGTCCTGGTTAGCTATGGTTAGTTAGGGCTACGTAAGGCAAGCTATGGTTAGCTAGGGTTAGAGTTAGGGTTAGTTAGGTCTTCCTTAGTCAGCTAGGGTTAGCTATAGTTAGCTAGGTAGCCTTAACAAACCCTAATTCTAACGTAAGCTAACCCTAGCTAGTGTTAGTTATGGTTAGCTTGGGTTAGAATTAGGGTTAGCCTTACGTAGCCCTAACTAAACCTCGCTAGGGTTAGCTGAGGTTAATCCTGGTTAGGGTTAACAATATCTAACCCTATGTAACCCTAACTCTAACCCCAACTAACCATATCTAGCCCTAAGGAGTCTTAATTAACCCCAACTATCTATAACCCTACCTTAGCTAACCTTAACTCTAAGGGTTAGTTAGGGTTGTGCCCTAGGTATCCCTAACTAACCATAACTAACCCCATGGAACTTTAGGTTAGTTCGAGTTAGTTTGGACTCTTTAGGGCTAGCTAGGTTTAGCTTGAGTTTGAGTTAGAATTAGTTAGGGTTACGAAATTCTAATTTGAGTTAGTTAGCAAGGGCTAGTTAAGGTCAATGTTACGGTTACCTAGTATTAGTAAGGGCAACCTAAGGATCCCTGGACTTAGCTGTGGGTAGTGCTGGATAGGGTTAGAGTTAGGGTTAGCTAGGGTTATGTAGGGCTACCTATGGTTAGCTAAGGTTAGTTATGGTTAGTTAGGACTACCTAGAGTTAGAGTTAGGTTTACCTTGAGTTTGTTAAGGCTACCTTGGGGTTAGGGTTAGTAAGAGCATGCCTAGGCATGTTTAATAGGGTTACTAACAATAGTCTAACCCTAGGGTTACCCTAGGTAGTCCTAGAGTTAGTCTACTACTTAGGGTGACCTAACTTACGGTCAGTTAGGGCTAATCCTAGGGCTACCATGTTAGGGTAATACCTATGGGTAACTCTAACCTAGGGTTAGTTTGGGCTAAATCTAGCTTTATGTAGATCTCTAACCAATACCCATAGTTAGGGATTTTAACTAACCCTTGTTTTTAACCTAGAGTTAGTCTAATCCTACAAGAGTTTAACTAGGCCATGCTAGGGTTAACTAGCCTAATTAGGATGAATCATATCATAGTTTGACTTACCTAAGATTACTATTGAGCTAATAATCTAAGGTTACTTTTTTGTTAGGGCTAACCCTAGCTACGGTTAGTTAGGGTTTGTTAGCTCTAACTAACCATAGCTAGGATTAGTTAGGGCTACCTATGGCTAGGATTTGGTAGGATTAGTTAGGGCTACTTAAGGCTAACTAAAGTTAGCTAGGTTTGGTTTGGACTATATAGGGCTTAGGATTTAGGGCTACCTTAGGTCTACCCTAGTAGCATGACCAGCTTGGGTTGACGAGCTTTAACTAACCCTAAGTAGCTAACTAATCTAATCCTAACTCAAGGTAAACCTAACTCAACTCTAGGATGTCCTAACTAACCATAACTAACCCTAGCTAGCCATAGGTAACCCTACATAATCCTAGCTAACCCTAACTCTAACCCTAACCAGGGCTACCCATAGCTAAGTCTAGGGATCCCAAGATGGCCCTTACTAATCCTAGGTAACCGTAACACATACCGTAACAAACCCTAACTTGCCCTTGGTAGCCCAAACTAACCATAGCTAACCCTAACTAACTTAGGAATTATTAGCCCTTACTCTAGTGTACCTTGAGTTAGTTAGGGCTAGAGTTAAGGTTACCTCACTCTAACCTAGCATTCTTGTTGTTAGGGCTACCTCGGGCAAGCTAGGGTTAGCTAGGGTTAGAGTTAGGGACAACTAGAGTTAGTTAGGGCTACCTAGGGTTAGGTTAGGGTTCGAGCTACTTAGGAAGACCTAACTAACTGTTCCATCTGTTAAGGTCTACACACGTAGACCAAGGCAACAACTACAAAATGCTACAATTGAGAATAATCTCCATAATTAGCACTATGTAATAATAAGGGATTTTCATGTCCTTAACCATATTTAATTTTCTGTCCTTTAGATAGTTTCCTTAGATTGAGAAATTACTATATCTTTATTATTCTTCTTATTTATATGTAAGAGGCTATGAGAAAAGAATATAGAAAAAGTTTCCAATTTCTCTCTCTTTTCTTTCTCTTTCTCTCCTTCCTGTCTCTCTTCTCCTTCCCCCCCCATCTGTACCCTTACAATTGGTGCTTTCGTTCTGCCCTCATCCTCCACCATGCCTAAAAATCGCTCCCAACACTCTGAAGATCCAAAACCTGATAATCCTGAAGTTTCTTTTCTCCAGCAACAAATTGCAGACCTTAATTCTAAATTGGCAGATATGTTAACACCTGCCTCTCTACCTACCTTCCTGACCACATTACGGGAGGAGTTGCATACGGACATGCAACAACAACTTAATACGGTCCTAGCAAACCGTCCGACCAGCAGTGTCCTCGGGCCCCACCCACAACCAACCCTTCATGCTGACCATAAACTTCGACTCCACTTTCTCCATTTTGCATCAAGTGACCCCACAGATTGGATTTTTTCTGTGCAACAATATTTCACCTATTATGCAACACCACCATCAAATTGGCTTCTCATTGCATCTATGCATCTCGATGCACCTGCTGCCCGTTGGTATCAAGGATTAGTAGAGGACACACATCTCTCTTCATGGCAGGAGTTCACCACAGCATTGCAACACCGTTTTGGCCCATCCGAATACGAGGATCCAATCGGACAGCATTAACGTCTTACACAGATGGGTTCTGTACTTGATTATCAATCCTCCTTTGAAGAACTCGCTAGTCGTGCTTGTTCCTTCTCTCCAGAACAATTGCAGAGTATCTTCATTGCAGGATTACAACCTCGTATTCGTCGAGCTATCCAATGTCAGAGGCCTCGTGACCTCCATGACGCCTTTGCTTTAGCTCGTCTACATGAAGCACAACTTGCTGAAACATACACTTCATTTAACCGACCTTTGAACCCACGAGCTTTAGCCCCAAACCCAACCAGACAGCCCCAAGCGTTGCCTACCCCTATTACAACGCCACCAACACCTTCGCGCCTTCCGGTCAAGCGATTAACATCCGAGGAAATGCAATCACGTTGCCAACAAGGTCTGTGTTTTAACTGTGATGAGAAGTTTACACCAGGTCATCGCTGCAAAGGTCGACCATCATTGCTTTACTTGGAAGGTATAGAGGACGACCCGGGTGATTTTGACAACCATAGCTCCAATCTCTCAGATTCTGAGCCAACAGAACCAGAAATTAGTTTAAATGCTCTTCTTGGTCGCTGTGGTGCTAAATCAATGCGCATGCTTGGCTATGTTCAATCCCAACCTGTTCAGGTCTTGGTTGATGGAGGCATCACCAACAATTTCATTTCTCGTCGGGCTGCTCAGTTCCTTAACCTAACATCTACTCCTACACATCTATTTCGGGTTCGTGTAGGAAATGGTGAGGTGCTTCAGTGCACCGCCTGTTGTCAAGCTGTTCCTCTTTACATTCAATCCCATCTATTCACTATAGATCTCTTTATTCTGGATTTGGAAGGCTCTGATGTGGTTTTAAGGGTACAGTGGTTGGAAACACTTGGACCAATTTTAACAAATTGGTCTCAGCTCACAATGAAATTCACATATAAAGGCAACAATATTCATTTACAAGGCAATGCCTCCCTTCAGGCACAAGCTATTTCACCTGCTGCCTTGCATAAGTTAATTGCTACAGATGGTATTGGGTCCTCTTACATGTGCCTCACTGTTGAACCTACTGACCACAACAAGTTGATCCCTAACTTCACTGCTTTACCACTAAAAGTGCAATCTACCATCACAACCTTCTCTGACTTATTTGCTGATCCACAAGGCTTACCACCATCTCGACCTATTGACCATCGCATTCCATTAAAGTCAGGCACAGATGCAGTAAATGTTAAACCATATTGCTACCCTCATTTTCAAAAAAGCAAAATTGAATGCTTGGTTGCAAATCTCCTAGAATCTGGAGCAATTTGCTCAAGCTGCTCCGCTTTTAGTTCCCCGGTCTTACTCGTCAAAAAGAAAGACGGTACATGGCACTTTTGTGTGGACTACAGGGCCTTAAATGCAGTTACAATCCGTGATCACTTTCCAATCCCAACTGTGGATGAATTGTTGGATGAACTAAATGGTGCCACTATTTATTCTAAATTGGATTTGCGATCCGGGTACCATCAGATCCGAGTACATGAGGCTGACATCCACAAAACTGCCTTCCGGACTCATCATGGTCACTTTGAATTTCTGGTTATGCCTTTTGGGCTATCCAATGCACCCTCGACATTTCAGGCTTTGATGAATGAGGTATTTCGCCCACTGTTACGCAAATTTGTGGTTATTTTTTTGATGATATTCTTGTGTATAGTTGCAGCCTGGAGGCTCACATTGATCACCTTTCATCCGTTCGGTCCGAACAGATCCTGTTCGGTCCGAACAAATTGCCGCCATGTCACATATGGCAATGTTCTTTACATGAAAGTTGATCTTTATGGCATTTTCTTGCGCCCTGGTGCCCTAGCCTTCTATTCTTGCGACCTGGGACGTCCATATATACATCTACACGCCTGAGGAAAGGCATATTTGATTCTCCATACCTAATTCCACCTTTCCAAAGGCGTTTACTCTCTTTGGAGATCATCAACCTTGAAGCGACGGTAGCAAGGTGATCAGTTTGGCGACCATCCAGCAATACTCTACTGCCTTGAAGACCGAAAGACGGAAGAAAAAAGGAGTATTTGGTTTATTCTTTTATGTTTCTTTCTCTTGATTCGATGGGCTTGTATCTTTACTGTTATTTTATGTTTATTGTGTCTTGCTACTATGTTAGGCTAGTTTTATGTTGTCTTAGGATTAGGGAAGGAACTTGATGTTTGGATGATGTTTATTTGACTTGTTATGTTATACTATGCTTTGAGATTTGTTTATTGCGAATTATATCTGTTACTTGAGTTAAAATACTTGTTTAAATCTCTAATTACCTTCTAGTTGAACAGTTGCATCTAGTTAGTCTAAGTTAGGATAAACAAGTCACGTTTAATTCAAGTACTTGGGATAAATTGTAGATCCGAAAGGATAGATTAGTTGACACCAAAAGTGTAACTTTTAGACCAGTCCAAAAGACCTCTAAATATCCTTACGAACTCCAATAAACAAGTTTAATTGATTGAAATCTATACCAAAAGTTGCGAACCAATCAAGTTAATTAGGTTAGGTTGTGATTAAACCAGAATCTGTCCCAACAAGCGAAAGCTGAGGTTTAGAATATCTAGGTTTGACCAATAAACCCTAACTTAAAGCATTAGTTAGCATAACGGACCAATTAAGCCCACCTTTGCCTTCTGTTCGGACCGAACAGGGTGGCAACTGTAGCTAAAACGCGAAATTTAGTGCGAAAGTGCTTAGTTTCGAGTTTTAGCGTCCAAACACAAGCGAAACCTGACTCCTAGGACATTTTTATTCTCTGTTTAAACCCCAAAACACTGCTTTAGTTATTTTAATTACTATTTAGTTTATTTTATCTTATTTCGAGTCTAAAAACCAACCAAAAATATTTACCTAGTGCATTGTTTAGTTTTCTTTTATTTAAATCTTTATAAAAATATTTCTGTCTAGATTTTAAGAAAGGATAAGTCCAGTATTCATAAATCCATCCCTTGGGTTCGACCCTAAATCTATATTCCGAACGATTAGTGAGATTAGCTCTAGGTTTACAAATTTATTTGATTCCTAGGTTCTAAGCCTTCCTCAATACATCAATTTGAACCCATAAATAATTGCATGATACTGTACTAGGTGAATCCATTAAAATGTATAGACGTACTCTTATAAAGTTATTTTTTGCTGTAGTTAATTTCGTTAAAATATTAAAAGGAATCAAATGGAAACATAAATAATTATTAAAAACAATTGAGCTATATTTTTCCATCTCCATTTCCAGCGAAGCACTGTACAGACTGTCTACAGACCAAACGACCGTAGACAGTTTTAGGAAAACCTAATTAAATAATCTACTTTTGGTTTTACTTGAAAACAGTCATTAAAAATGTTCTGCAACAATTATAAAGTAAAAAAATCATAAAAAGACGGGGAAAAAATGCTGCAACTGTAATTAAGTAAAAACTATCATAAAAATTTGGGACCCACCTGCCATACCACAATTCACCCCAATAATGACTAATATTGGAAGGAATTTATGGCGACTGTTATTTAATGTTAACAGTCATTAAAGACTTTTATGACTGTTATTTAATATTAACGGTCACAATGTTTCTAGAAAAATTTATTTTTTCTTTTTCTCATGCTTAAGTTTAGCAATTGTTTTAATTCAAAACAATTGTAAAGATTTGAACTTATATTACGACAATGACATAGATTTTGTCGGTGACTGTTATTATAAAAAGCAGTTGCTAATCTCCAGTTGCAAAAGCCTATTTCTGTGGTATTGCTAGTTATGGTTAGTTAGGCCTACGTACCCTAGGTAGTTAGGGCTAGATAATATCATTTAGGGTTAGTATTAGCTAGGGATATGTCCTAACTCTACCAAGATTTGTTAGGTTTTGATTAGTTAGCGTTAGTTAGGGCTAGCCTAAGTTAAGGTAGGGCTAGAGTTAGGGCTATCTAGGGTTTGTTAGTTACTAGGGTAAGCAAGAAATCTACAGTTACCTAAGGCATGCTACTACCTAAGGTTAGCCCAAGGTAGATTACCTAGAACTAATTTAGGATTAGCTATGGTCAAGTTTACCTAATCTGTTAGGTAGGACCTAACTAGGTTTAGCTAGGGTGTAGAGTTAGTTATGGTTAGTTAACCTTAGGGATAGCTAACCCGGTCTAAGCTTAGGGCCAAATAATCCTAACAAACCCTAACTCTTAACTCTAAACCCTAAATAGTTATCCCTATCTAAACCTACCATGGTTAGAGTTACTAATCCTAGCTAACAAGTTAAGGTAGGGTTACCTAGGATTAGAGTTAGGGCTCGCGAGGGTTGGAGTTAGGATTGTTAACTATGGTTACCTAGGGATACCTAGTACAAAACCTAGGATTACCAAGGTAGGTTCGTTAAAACCGATCCCATCCCTAGGTAGCCCTAACTAACCCTTGCCAACTCTAAACCTAGCCCTACATAGGTAACCCTAAGTAGGCCTAACTAACTTGCCTTAGGTAGCCCTAACTAACCATTGCTAACCTTAACTCTAGATATCCCTAACTATAGGATTAGCTAGGGTTAGTCCTAGCTAAGCCTAACCCTAGGCTAGGTCTGACTCTAAATCTAACCATATATGGAGTTATCTAGATTTAAGGTTAACTATCTAACTAGCTATGGCTTAAGTAATCCTAACTAACCTTAGATATCTAGGTACTTAGTAACCCCAAGGGCTACCTACTTAACTGGATTAAACTAAACTCTAGATAATGCTAACTCTAACCATACCTAACTAGTCCTAACTAACCATATGTTAGCTATTAGGTTTAGCTAAAAGATTAGGGCGACCTCGGGTTAGAGTGAGGGTTACCTAGCGACTACCATTACACTAACATAAAGTAGCTATCCCTAAGTTAGGATTAGGGTCAGAGTTAGGGTTTGCTAGGATTAGTTAGGGCAACCTAAGGCTATCTAAGGTTAGAGTTAAGGTTAGCTAGGGTTAGTTTGGATTGTCTAAGGCTAGCTAGGTTTAGCTAGAGTTTGAGTTAGAATTAGTTGGGGTTTCCAACAGTTAGCTAGGGTTAAAGTTAGGGTTAACAAGGATTTCTTAGGGCTGTTTAGTGTTAGCTTAGGTTAGCTAGCGATAACTAGGGTTAGTAAGAGCTACCTAGGGATAGTTAGGGATAACTAGGGTTAGTAAGAGCTACCTATGGATAGCTAGGGCTAGTTTGGGTTGGCTAAAGTTAGGGTAACTAATTAGTGTTAGCTGGAGTTAGAGTTAGGGTTAGCTGGGGTTTATTGATAGGGTTAGATATGGTTAGAGTTAGGGACGTCAACTTGGGTTAGATAGGGCTACCAAGGGATAGCTTAGGTTACCTAGTGCTAACTAACTCTAACTAACCCCAACTAAGCTAACTCTAACCTTAGCTAGCCTTAGTAGCCCTAGCTAACACTAACTAATCCTAACTTGTCCTAGGTAGCCATAACTAACCTAACTAATCCCGGGTAAAGGTTAGTTAGGTCTACGTAAGGCATGCTAGGGTTAGAGTTAGGGTTGGCTAGGGTTAGTTAGGTCTTCCTAAGTAACCCGAACCCTAACCTAACCCTAGGTAGCCCTAACTAACTCTAGTTGTCCCAAACTCTAACCCTAGCTAACCCTAGCTAGCCCTAACTAACCCAAACTCCATAGGTCACGCTAACCCTAGCTTGTCCGAGGTAGCCCTAACAACAAGAATACTAGGTTAGTGTGAGGTAACCTTAACTCTAGCCCTAACTAACTCAAGGTACACTAGAGTAAGGGCTAATAATTCCTAAGTTAGTTAGGGTTAGTTATGGTTAGTTTGGGCTACCAAGGGCAAGTTAGGGTTTGTTAGGGTATGTGTTACGGTTACCTAGGATTAGTAAGAGCCATCTTGGGATCCCTAGGCTTAGCTATGGGTAGCCCTGGTTAGGGTTAGAGTTAGGGTTAGCTAGGGTTATGTAGGGTTACCTATGGCTAGCTAGGGTTAGTTATGGTTAGTTAGGACATCCTAGTGTTAGAGTTAGGTTTACCTTGAGTTAGGATTAGATTAGTTAGCTACTTAGGGTTAGTTAGGGCTCGTCAACCCAAGCTGGTCATGCTACTAGGGTAGACCTAATGTAGCCCTAAATCCTAAGCCCTATATAGTCCAAACCAAACCTAGCTAACCTTAGTTAGCCTTAAGTAGCCCTAACTAATCCTACCAAATCCTAGCCATAGGTAGCCCTAACTAATCCTAGCTATGGTTAGTTAGAGCTAACAAACCCTAACTAACCGTAGCTAGGGTTAGCCCTAACAAACCGTTGTCTAAAGTAACCTTAGATTATTAGCTTAATAGTAACCTTAGGTAAGTCAAACTATGATATGATTAATCCTAATTAGGCTAGTTAACCCTAGCATGGCCTAGTTAAACTCTTGTAGGATTTAGCTAAACCTATCATAGCAAATTAGCTAGGGTTTATGCAAGTTAACCCTAGCTAACCTTAACTTTAACCTTAGCTAACCTTAGGGCTAACTCAACAAAATAGAGTAGCTCTATGGTTAGGCTAGCTAGGGTCATAATCCTAGGGTTAGTAGTCATAATCCTAGAGTTAACCATACTTAGGCTAGAGTTACTACGATTATCTATAAACCTATGGTTAACTCAGAATTTACCATAGCTAACTCTAGATATGGTTAACCTCAGTTAACCTTAGTTAACCTCAGCTAACCCTAGCTATCCCAACTCTATTCCCGCTACTATGATTAGTTAGGTAGGTAGTTAGGGATAGCTAGGGTTAGTAAGATAGATTAATCCTAGGTCTACCTAACATAACTCTATTAGTTAGGATTAGCTAGGGTTAGTTAGGGTTAGTAAAAATCATATTGCCTAGGATTAAAATTAGGGCGAGGGATAATCTTACCTAATATAACTTAGCCCTAAACTAAGAGCCCTAACTCTAATCCTAACTAATAGTCTTTACTAGCCCTAGGTAGGCCTATCTAACCGTAACTACCATAGCTATCCCTAGCTAAGGTAACTACCTAGAGTTAGAGTTTGGTACTCTAGTTACCCAAGCTAACCCTAACTAATAAGGTTGCTCTATATATGCTTTCCATATGTAGCCCTAGCTAACCCTAATCCTAGCTAACCCTAGCAAATCCAAGATAGTCCTAACTCTAACCTGACCCTAGGGATAATTTGGGTTAACCGTAGAGCTAACCCTAGCTACTAAGTTAACCTAAAGTAGTTAGGATTACTTAGTTATATCTTGCCTAACTAACCAAGCTAACTGATATCACACATTTATATATATGTTTTGACCGGACTTTACCCTCAATCACAACTCAATTCTTTTGGTTTATGTGTGTTTTAGTTTATTTCTGTAGGAATTTGGTACTTCTTGGGTCTATATTCATTTTGTAGGAACTTGGAGGAAATTTGGTGAAATTTGGCCCACAAAACATGAAGAAATGCTCCCGTGCGGGGTGCATAGGGTCCAGCCAGCACGCCAGACAAGCGAAATGGGCCAGACGACTCATTCCTGGCCCATACGACCCGCACCCGCTTTCCCGAGCCACGTTCCAACCACCATTCCACCGCCGATCGACCCAAGCAGCCATATCTCCGGTCTAGAGGCAAGGAAGAGGCTTGATTAGGGTTTAGGGTTTAGGGTTATAGGTGTAGGTGTATGGCCACACTTATTCTTGGTTATAGGTGTAGACTAATTGATTGAATTGAGTAAGCGACTTGAGGTAGGTTCGGAGCCGAAAGGTGACCAATTGGTATCCCAAAAGGAGAAGATATCTAATTAGGCGAAAGTCGGTTAGATACCTTAGTAAACCAACTTGTGGACTTAGGATAGTTAAGCCAACAACCGAAACTGAGGGTTAACTAGACTAATGGGGGCTTTAGACTAGGTTCTGGTCACGATACCATGACCAACATACGACAGTTGAGGTCTAGGGAGTCCAAGTCCGGCTAGATCTGTCCTAAACCAGTTAGGAACTTAATTACCATGCATTGCACCATCAACTAAGGGTTATGTCGCACCAAGTACTACCTGTGCGGGTCACATGGAATCCCGTGCGGGTCGCACAAGGCCTCACTGGTGCAGCACGGGTCAGCATTTCTTGCGACAGCACACGTGTTGGCATCCCGAAGCCTAACCAAGGTAAAAACAAAAACCCTAGGACGCTTTATTATTAGAAATCACCAGAAAACAACCAAATTGTTACTTACTTTAGTTTCGTTTTAGTTTGATTGTTTGTTTATCTCATTTTGCCATTGTTCTAAGACAAAAAAAAACATCTTAATTGATCGACCTAGATTTTGTGAACCGGTAAACCTAATACTCAACTAATCCGTCCCTGTGGTTCGACCCCTAACCATATCCAACGATATACCGTACGCTTGCGGTACATTTTAGGACATTTTAGGGTACTATTAGTTTGTACCATCACTAACCTAACATTTTAGGGTCTAACTGATTTACCTAATTAGCTGGGTTAGAGCCCTAACTAACTAGTTATGTAGTCCTTAGGTTAATTATGTACTAACCCTAAGTAGTTAGACCCTAGACAATAATTAGGTGACATCTAGCTAAGGTTACTAACCTAACTCTAATCCTAGCTCGGGTTAACTAGGTATACCTAGAGTTAGGGTTAGTTTACCACATCTAATTCATATTAAGATTAGCTAAGG
Organism: Rhynchospora breviuscula; assembly: GCA_027562975.1. Lineage (NCBI taxonomy): Eukaryota > Viridiplantae > Streptophyta > Magnoliopsida > Poales > Cyperaceae > Rhynchospora > Rhynchospora breviuscula. The sequence continues at coordinate 198,545 of CM050399.1, forward strand.
TTAGTTAGTACTACCTAGGGCTTGTTAGGGAATTAGGATTAGTTAGGGTTAGTTAGGATTACCTTTGGCTAGCTAGGGTTGGTTTGGGTTAGAGTTAGGGTTAGTTTGGGTTGGATTTAGAGTTAGTTAGGACTACTTAGGGCTGGCGAGAGTTGGAGTTAGGATTAGCTATGGTAACCTAACTCTAACCTTAACTAACCCTAAATAATAAACCTAACTCTAGGCTAGCTTTGAGTTAATGTTAGAGTTGGGATTAGTTAGTTTACCCTTAAAAAAGCTAGGGTCTAATAAGTAGGGTTAGCTACAGATAGTTATGGTTAGTTAGGACTGCATAAGGCAAGCTAGGGTTAGCCTAATTAGGGTTACCTAGGATAACTAACCTTGCTAACCCTAACTTGCTACTTAGGACTAGCAGGTAGAACTCGAAGGAAGAAATTCCCACCACCCAAGGTCAGGAAGTACTTCACTCGGCGGTTCGAAACAGATCCAGAACTCGCCCAGCCCTCCAATTCGACCCCTGTTCGGACCGAATAGGACCCTGAACAGAGAGAAGAAAGCCCCGTAATGGCCGTCGCACTTACTCCGGAGGCCATTGCCCAGCAGACGCGCGAACCGGAGGCTCTCCGCCTTCAGTTAGACGAAAGGGCGGCTCGTCTCACAGCAGAACAAAACACTCTTGCCGGCCAAAGAAGAGATTTTGAGGCCGAGCGACGGAGATGGGCACACGAAGACGAGGCGAGCGTCCACAACTCCAAGGATGAGGAAGGAGATAACAACAATCGAACGCTCGGCGAATTCGGAGCACCAAATGCAAAAGACGTGGGAGGACCGTCGGTGATTCCAGGCATCGAAGCCAACAACATGCAAATCGCCCCCAACCACGTCACACTCGTGTAGCAAAACCTGTTTTACGGAGATGACAAAGAGGATCCCCATGCTCACCTACAAACCTTTATTGATTGCACAAAATTAATTAAGTTCAATGGGGTTCCTCAACAAGCAATTAGGCTATTGTTATTTCATTTCACCCTTAAGGATAGAGCCCAAAAATGGTACAAAACATTGAAAAAAGGGTCAATTCGGTCCTGGGATCAAATGGCACAAACATTTTTGGATAGATATTTTCCCGCAGACCGTTCCGATGCGATTAGAAAGGAATTAAATAATTTTTCTCAAAAGGAGGAGGAATCAATGAGGGACGCTTGGGAAAGATTTAGGGATTTAGAGAATTCTTGCCCACATCATGGGATCCAATAATGGATGTTAATTAAATCTTTCTATAGCGGACTCTATGATAATATAAAAATTAATATTGATTCTCTTTCAGGTGGGGCATTCAAGAGGCTCGACGCAACCCAAGGGCGTGATTTGCTCGATTATTGCGCAAGGAACTACACTTGGTACCCGATTCCATCTCACCGCTGATCTAGCCATTCTAAGCATCATATCCATGAGATTACGTCCAAGAATGAGAGGATCGCGGAGTTAGAAGCCGAACTTGCCGCCTATCAATCCGCACAAGGGACCCACCTCAATTCCAACACTTGTGGCGCGTGCGACGAAGAAGGGCACACCTCGATTAATTGCCCGCTCGCAAAGACTGGCAACGGAGGGCATCAAGTGAACTCGATCAACAACGAGCCCTCCTATTTTCCAAGACACATATTTAGTCGAAGTTATTCATTAAGTGATGGGGAACAAGCAGATTGGGAAAACATGAACCATCCCAAATACCATAACAATGTGACAAATAGACCATATGTGCCAAGGAACCAGTACAAAAGTAGCAACCAACCAGCTGTGTTTAAAAATGCATAATTTAACAACAACAATCGTGACCAACCCTTTCTAAAGAAATCTGTTTATAATAGGGAAGGTATACCACCAGTTGTTCAGGACTTTATGCATGAACAAGGCAAATTTAATCAAATGTTGATTGAAGGGATGGAAGAACTTAAGACTAATGCAAGTACCTTGACCAGGTTCGAGCAAATGATGGAGTCGCACTTTTCAAGGCAACCCGGGAAGCTTCCAGGGCAACCTTTGGTGAACCCTAATACTGAAATCAAGGCACTGCACGTTCTGAGGAGCGGAAGGAAGTATCGGGACCCGCCAATGCCGGCTAATGCCGAAATCCAGCGCTCTGTTCGGTCCGAACAGGAGCCCATTCGGTCCGAACAGAGAGGTCCAGATGAGGTGGAGCCAATCCTCGAGCATATTTTTCCTTTCCCTCCCCTCAAGAAGGCATCCCAGGAGAAAGAAGTAACATCGGAGCCTCAAGATGCCGCTGAACCGACACCCGACCCACCTGTTCGGTCTGAACAAACATCTGTTCGGTCCGAACAAGGTACTAAGGAAGCTGAATCGAAGGGCAAAGGCAAGCCGGAGCGTTCTGTGCAAGCATACAGGCCCCCTGTGCCTTTTCCTCAGCGATTGGTGAAGACTAAGGAGGATGCTCAGTTCAAAATCTTTTGGGACATACTCAAGCAAATGCGAATCACCATCCCATTTACCGATGCGATAGCTCAAGTTCCCATCTATGCCAAGTTCATGAAGGAGTTGTGCACAGGCAAAAGAACCATGGAGGAACTGAAAACGGTGGTGCTAACATACAAGAGCAGCGAAGCCTTGAAGAGCAATATGCCACCTAAGCTCGCGGATCAAGGTCGGTTTGTTCTTCCTTGCACTATTGGTAATGCCATTATCAAACAAGCTCTATGTGACATGGGTGCAAGCGTTAGCCTCATGCCCAAGACGGTCTATCAGAAGATCGGGTTTGGCGAACTTCTACCCACAAGCATGACTCTAAGACTCGCCGATTCCACAATCTGAATACCGATGGGGGAATTGAAGGACGTACCTGTACAAGTCGGCAAATTTCTGGTGCCCGGCGATTTCGTGGTCATGGACATAGAAGAAGATAAGGAGGTGCCTATCATCTTGGGACGCCCCTTTCTTAGAACTGCCGGTGTGATAATTGATGCCCGAGACGGGACAATTTTGGTCAGAGTGGGGGGGGAGCAGCTCTTATTTTCAATCAACCATGCTATGAGATGCCCCGACCCCAAGGAAACTTGTTTCATGATCGAAGAAGTGCCCGAAATTGAAGAATCTCTTGAAGAACAGTACCAAACAGCCCTGGAAACCTACCAAACCCTTCTCTGTGACATGCAAGAGGCAATTGGAGTAGAAGAGACCATGGAGATCGAAGAAGAGGGCGAAACCACACCAACAGAACCCTGTTCGGACCTCTGTTCGGTCCGAATGGAGGCCCGAACAGATCATCTGGAGAGCCCTGGCGCTCTGTTTGATCCGAACAGCTCTGGTTCGGTCCGAACAGAGCCCCCAAAAGTCGAACTCAAACCTCTTCTCGCGTCCTTAAGGTACGAATTTCTAGGCCCGGATCAAACATACCCAGTTATTGTTAATTCGGAGCTAGATGCAGGTCAAACGGAGAAGCTCTTGGTGGAGCTAAGGGCCCATAGAGGTGCAATAGGCTATTCAATTGACGACTTGAAGGGTATCGATCCCTCGATTTTCACGCATCGAATTCTAATGGAGGAAGACCACAAGCCGACTCGAGAGGCGCAAAGACGGCTAAATCCCAACCTCAAGGAAGTGGTCAAGAAGGAGATTCTCAAGCTCCTTGATGCGGGCATCATCTATGCAATCTCCGATAGCAAATGGGTGAGCTCGGTCCACGTGGTTCCGAAGAAGGGAGGCACAACGATGGTCAAGAATGACAAAGACGAGCTGATTCAAATCCGAGTGGTGACCGGATGGAGGATGTGCATCGATTACCGCAAGCTCAATGCGGCAACATGCAAAGATCACTTTCCTCTTCCTTTCGATGATCAATTGCTTGAAAGATTGGCTAATCACTCGTATTTTTGTTATTTAGATGGTTATTCGGGTTTCTTTCAAATACCAATCCATCCAAATGACCAAGAAAAAACCATCTTTACTTGCCCATATGGTATATATGCCTATAAAAGAATGCCTTTTGGTCTTTGTAATGCACCCGCAACCTTCCAACGTGCTATGATGACAATTTTTTCGGATTGTATTGAAAAAGAAATGGAAGTGTTTATGGATGATTTTTCCGTTTACGGTACTTGTTTTGATTCTTGTCTTGCTAACCTCTCTAAAATCTTACAGCGATGCGAAGAGGTTAACTTGGTTTTGAATTGGGAGAAATGCCATTTTATGGTGCAAAAAGGAGTTGTGCTAGGCCACATGGTGACTTCTCAAGGGATCGAAGTCGACAAGGCAAAAATTGAGGTGATCGAGAAGCTTGAAGTGCCAAAGAATGTCAAGGACGTGCGAAGCTTTCTAGGACATGCCGGATTCTATCGCCGATTCATCAAAGACTTTTCAAAAATTGCAAAACCATTAAGTAATCTTCTTGTGAAAGATAATGACTTTATTATTGATGAGGATTGTCTTAATGCATTTAATAGGTTGAAAGAAGCTCTCGTCTCCGCCCCGATCTTGCAACCGCCCGATTGGACACAACCATTCGAGCTCATGTGTGACGTAAGCGATTTCGCTATTGGAGCGGTGCTCGGGCAAAGGAAAGACAAGAAGCCGGTCGCCATCTACTACGCAAGCAAGGTGCTCGACCCGGCTCAATTGAACTACACAACCACCAAGAAGGAACTCCTCGCCATCATGTTTGCTCTATATAAGTTTCGATCTTATTTGATGGGTTCCAAGGTGATTGTTTTCACAGATCACGCGGCAATTAGGTATCTCTTGAGCAAGAAAGACGCCAAGCCACGACTCATACGGTGTCTAAGTTAGGATAAACAAGTCACGTTTAATTCAAGTACTTGGGATAAATTGTAGATCCGAAAGGATAGATTAGTTGACACCAAAAGTGTAACTTTTAGACCAGTCCAAAAGACCTCTAAATATCCTTACGAACTCTAATAAACAAGTTTAATTGATTGAATTCTATATCAAAAGTTGCGAACCAATCAAGTTAATTAGGTTAGGTTGTGATTAAACCAGAATCTGTCCCAACAAGCGAAAGCTGAGGTTAAGAATATCTAGGTTTGACCAATAAACCCTAACTTAAAGCATTAGTTGGCATAACGAACTAATTAATCCCACCTTTGTCTTCTGTTCGGACCGAACAGACTCCTGTTCGGACCGAACAGGGTGGCAACTGTAGCGAAAATGCGAAATTTAGTGTGAAAGTGCTTAGTTTCGAGTTTTAGTGTCCAAACACAAGCGAAACCTGACTCCTAGGACATTTTTATTCTCTGTTTAAACCCCAAAACACTGCTTTACTTATTTTAATTACTATTTAGTTTATTTTATCTTATTTCGAGTCTAAAAACCAACCAAAAATTTTTACCTAGTGCATCGTTTAGTTTTCTTTTATTTAAATCTTCATAAAAATATTTCTGTCTAGATTTTAAGAAAGGATATGTCCAGTATTCATAAATCTGTCCCTTGGGTTCGACCCTAAAGCTACATTCCGAACGATTAGTGAGATTAGCTCTAGGTTTACAAATTTATTTGATTCCTAGGTTCTAAGCCTTCGTCAATACATCAATTTGAACCCATAAATAATTGCATGATACTGTACTAGGTGAATCCATTAAAATGTATAGACGTACTCTTATAAAGTTATTTTTTGCTGTAGTTAATTTCGTTAAAATATTGAAAGGAATCAAATGGAAACATAAATAATTATTAAAATCAATTGAGCTATATTTTTCCATTTCCATTTCCAGCGAAGCACTGTACAGACTGTCTACAGACCAAACGGCTGTAGACAGTTTTAGGAAAACCTAATTAAATAATCTACAACTGGTTTTACTTAAAAACAGTCATTAAAAATGTTCTGCAACTATTATAAAGTAAAAAAAAGTCATAAAAAGTCGGGGAAAAAATGCTGCAACTGTAATTAAGTAAAAACAGTCATAAAAATTTGGGACCCACCTGCCATACCACAATTCACCCCAATAATGACTAATATTGGCCGGAATTTATGGCGACTGTTATTTAATATTAACAGTCATTAAAGACTTTTATGACTGTTATTTAATATTAACGGTCACAATGTTTCCAGAAAAAATTATTTTTTCTTTTTCTCATGCTTAAGTTTAGCAATTGTTTTAATTCAAAACAGTTGTAAAGATTTGAACTTATATTACGACAATGCCATAGATTTTGTAGGTAACTGTTATTATAAAATGCAGTTGCTAATCTCCAGTTGCAAAAGCCTGTTTCTGTGGTAGTGCTAGTTATGGTTAGTTAGGGCTACGTACCCTAAGTAGTTAGGGCTAGATAATATCATTTAGGGTTAGTATTAGCTAGGGATATGTCCTAACTCTACCAAGATTTGTTAGGTTTTGATTAGTTAGCGTTAGTTAGGGCTAGCCTAAGTTAAGGTAGGGCTAGAGTTAGGGCTATCTAGGGATTGTTAGTTACTAGGGTAAGCAAGAAATCTACAGTTACCTAAGACATGCTACTACCTAAGGTTAGCCCAAGGTAGACTACCTAGACCTAATTTAGGATTAGCTATGGTCAAGTTTAGCTAATCTGTTAGGTAAGGCCTAACTAGGTTTAGCTAGGGTGTAGAGTTAGTTATGGTTAGTTAACCTTAGGGATAGCTAACCCGGTCTAAGCTTAGGGCTAAATAATCCTAACAAACCCTAACTCTTAACTCTAAACCCTAAATAGTTATCCCTATCTAAACCTACCATGGTTAGAGTTACTAATCCTAGCTAACAAGTTAAGGTAGGGTTACCTAGGATTAGAGTTAGGGCTCGCAAGGGTTGGAGTTAGGATTGTTAACTATGGTTACCTAGGGATACCTAGTACAAAACCTAGGATTACCAAGGTAGGTTCGTTAAAACCGATCCCGACCCTAGGTAGCCCTAACTAACCCTTGCCAACTCTAAACCTAGCCCTACATAGGTAACCCTAGGTAGGCCTAACTAACTTGCCTTAGGTAGCCCTAACTAACCATTGCTAACCTAAACTCTAGATAACCCTAACTATAGGATTAGCTAGGGTTAGTCCTAGCTAAGCCTAACCCTAGGCTAGCTCTGACTCTAATTCTAACCATATATGGCGTTATCTAGATTTAAGGTTAACTAACTAATTAGCTATGGCTTAAGTAATCCTAACTAACCTTAGATATCTAAGTACTTAGTAACCCCAAGGGCTACCTACTTAAATGGATTAAACTAAACTCTAGATAATGCTAACTCTAACCATACCTAACTAGTCCTAACTAACCATATGTTAGCTATTAGGTTTAGCTAAAAGATTAGGGCTACCTTGGGTTAGAGTGAGGGTTACCTAGCCACTACCATTACTCTAACAAAAAGTAATTATCCCTAAGTTAGGATTAGGGTCAGAGTTAGGGTTTGTTAGGATTAGGGTCAGAGTTAGGGTTTGTTAGGATTAGTTAGGGTAACCTAAGGCTATCTAAGGTTAGAGTTAAGGTTAGCAAGGGTTAGTTTGGATTGTCTAGGGCTAGCTAGGTTTAGCTAGAGTTTGAGTTAGAGTTTGTTGGGGTTACCAACAGTTAGCTAGGGTTAAAGTTAGGGTTAACAAAGATTTATTAAGGCTGTTTAGTGTTAGCTTAGGTTAGTTGGCGATAGCTAGGATTAGTAAGAGTTACCTAGGGATAGTTAGGGATAGCTAGGGTTAGTAGGAGCTACCTAGGGATAGCTAGGGCTAGTTTGGGCTGGCTAAGGTTAGAGTAACTGATTAGTGTTAGCTGGAGTTAGAGTTAGGGTTAGCTGGGGTTTGTTGCTAGTGTTAGATATGGTTAGAGTTAGGGACGTCAACATGGGTTAGATAGAGCTACCAAGGGATAGCTTAGGTTACCTAGTGGTAACTAACTCAAACTAACCCCAACTAAGTTTAACTCTAACCTTAGCTAGCCTGAGGTAGCCCTAGCTAACCCTAACTAACCATAACTAACCTAACTAATCCCGAGTAAGGGTTAGTTAGGTCTACATAAGGCAAGCTAGGGTTAGAGTTAGGGTTGGCTAGGGTTAGTTAGGTCTTCCCAAGTAACCTGAACCCTAACCTAACCGTAGGTAGCCCTAACTAACTCTAGTTGTCCCTAACTCTAACCCTAGCTAACCCTAGCTAGCCCTAACTAACCCAAACTCCATAGGTCACGCTAACCCTAGCTTGCCCAAGGTAGCCCTAACAACAAGAATGCTAGGTTAGAGTGAGGTAACCTTAACTCTAGCCCTAACTAACTCAAAGTACACTAGAGTAAGGGCTAATAATTCCTAAGTTTGTTAGGGTTAGCTATTGTTAGTTTGGACTACCAAGGGCAAGTTAGGGTTTGTTAGGGTATGTGTTGCGGTTACCTAGGATTAGTAAGGGCCACCTTGGGATCCCTAGGCTTAGCTATGGGTAGCCCTGGTTAGGGTTAGAGTTAGGGTTAGCTAGGGTTATGTACGGTTACCTATGGTTAGCTAGGGTTAGTTATGGTTAGTTAGGACATCGTAGAGTTAGAGTTAGGTTTACCTTGAGTTAGGATTAGATTAGTTAGCTATTTAGGGTTAGTTAGGGCTCATTAACCCAAGCTGGTCATGTTACTAGGGTAGACCTAAGGTAGCCCTAAATCCTAGGCCCTATATAGTCCAAACCAAACCTAGCTAACCTTAGCTAGCCTTAAGTAGCCCTAACTAATCCTAGCAAATCCTAGCATTAGGTAGCCCTAACTATTCCTAGCTATGGTTAGTTAGAGCTAACAAACCCTAACTAACCGTAGCTAGGGTTAGCCCTAACAAACCCTTGTCAAAAGTAACCTTAGATTATTAGCTCAATAGTAACCTTAGGTAAGTCAAACTATGATATGATTAATCCTAATTAGGCTAGTTAACCCTAGCATGCCCTAGTTAAACTCTTGTAGGATTTAGCTAAACCTATCATAGCAAATTAGCTAGGGTTTATGCAAGTTAACCGTAGCTAACCTTAACTTTAACCTTAGCTAACCTTAGGGCTAACTCAACAAAATAGAGTAGCTCTATGGTTAGGCTAGCTAGGGTCATAACCCTAGGGTTAGTAGTCATAATCCTAGAGTTAACCTTTCTTAGGCTAGAGTTACTACGATTATCTATAAACCTAAGGTTAACTCAGAATTTACCATAACTAACTCTAGATATGGTTAACCATAGTTAACCCTAGTTAACCTCAGCTAACCCTAGCTATCCCAACTCTATTCCCGCTAATATGATTAGTTAGGTAGGTAGTTAGGGATAGCTAGGGTTAGTAAGATAGATTAATCCTAGGTCTACCTAATATAACCCTATTAGTTAGGATTAGCTAGGGTTAGTTAGGGTTAGTTAAAATTATATTGCCTAGGATTAAAATTAGGGCGAGGGATAATCTTACCTAATATAACTTAGCCCTAAACTAAGAGCCCTAACTCTAATCCTAACTAATAGTCTTTACTAGCCCTAGGTAGGCCTATCTAACCGTAACTACCATAGCTATCCCTAGCTAAGGTAACTACCTAGAGTTAGAGTTCGGTACTCTAGTTACCCAAGCTAACCCTAACTAATAAGGTTGCCCAAGATATGCTTTCCATATGTAGCCCTAGCAAACCCTAATCCTAGCTAACCCTAACTAATCTAAGATAGTCCTAACTCTAACCTGACCCTAGGGATAATTTGGGTTAACCGTAGAGCTAACCCTAGCTACCAAGTTAACCTAAAGTAGTTAGGATTACTTAGTTATATCTTGCCTAACTAACCAAGCAAACTGATATCACACATTTATATATATGTTTTGACCGGACTTTACCCTCAATCACAACTCAATTCCTTTGTTTTATGTGTGTTTTAGTTTATTTCTATAGGAATTTGGTACTTCTTGGGTCTATATTCATTTTGTAGGAACTTGGAGGAATTTTGGTGAAGTTTGGCCCACAAAACATGAAGAAATGCTCCCGTGCGGCCCGCACCAAATCCTGTGCGGGGTGCACAGGGTCCAGCCAGCACGCCAGACAAACGACATAGGCCAGATGACTCATTCCTGGCCCATACGACCCGCACCCGCTTTCCATGCGCCCTGCACGTGACTTTGAACCCTAGTTTCGCTTCTATTTAAAGCCCCTGAAGCGTCAAAATTAGGGCATCCTATCTTCTTTCCCATCCAAGGCGGCGCCACAATGAAAACCTACCCAATCTACCTCTTCATCTCACCCATGCACCCCGCACAGCCACCCTGTGCGACCAGCACAGGGAATCCTGCCGCCTTGCGAGCCAAGTTCCAACCACCATTCCACCGCCGATCGACCCAAGCAGCCATATCTCCAGTCTTTGGTTATGGAGATTGTATCTTTCCCTTTCTTGCATTTTGATTGTGTTTCTATTATGGTAGGCTAGATTAGTTTGTTTTAGGGTCATGTTTGAACCAAGGTTAGGATTGATGTAATGGATGAATGATTAAGTTTCTATGGTTTATCACTTGTTGGTTGTTTATTGTTTATGCTTGCTTTGTGTTTGATGAATTGTGTTGAACCTCCTACTAGGTGAATGGCCACACTTATTCTTGGTTAAAGGTGTAGACTAATTGATTGAACTGAGTTAGCGACTTGAGATAGGTTAGGAGCCGAAAGGTGACCAACTGGTATCCCAAAGGAGAAGATTTCTAATTAGGTGAAAGTCGGTTAGATACCTTAGTAAACCAACTTGTGGACTTAGGATAGTTAAGCCAACAATCGAAAGTGAGGGTTAACTACACAGAAACCCTAGGACGCTTTATTATTAGAAATCACCAGAAAACAGCCAAATTGTTACTTACTTTAGTTTCATTTTAGTTTGATTGTTTGTTTATCTCATTTTGCCATTGTTCTAAGACAAAAAAAAACATCTCAATTGACCGACCTAGATTTTGTGAACCGGTAAACCTAATACTCAACTAATCCGTCCCTGTGGTTCGACCCCTAACCATATCCAATGATATACCGTACGCTTGCGGTACATTTTAGGACATTTTATGATACTATTAGTTTGTACCATCACAAACCTACTGATTTACCTAATTAGCTGGGTTAGAGCCCTAACTAACTAGTTATGTAGTCCTTAGGTTAATTATGTACTAACCCTAAGTAGTTAGACCCCAGACAATAATTAGGTAACATCTAGCTAAGGTTACTAACCTAACTCTAATCCTAGCTAGGGTTAACTAGGTTTACCTAGAGTTAGGGTTAGTTTACCACATCTAATTCATATTAAGATTAGCTAAGGTTAGTTAGTACTACCTAGGGCTTGCTAGGGAGTTTGGATTAGTTAGGGTTAGTTAGGATTACCTTTGACTAGCTAGGGTTGGTTTGGGTTAGAGTTAGGGTTAGTTTGGATTGGATTTAAAGTTAGTTAGGACTACTTAGGGCTGGCGAGAGTTGGAGTTAGGGTTAGCAATGGTAACCTAACTCTAACCTTAACTAACCCTAAATAGTAAACCTAACTCTAGGCTAGCTTTGAGTTAATATTAGAGTTGGGATTAGTTAGTTTACCCTTAAAAAGCTAGGGTCTAATAAGTAGGGTTAGCTACAGATAGTTATGGTTAGTAAGGACTACGTAAGGCAGGCTAGGGTTAGCCTAATTAGGGTTACCTAGGATAACTAACCTTGCTAAACCTAACTTGCTACATAGGATTAGCCTAAGACCATAGTTAGTTACGTTATGGTTAGAAATACCTAGGGAACTAAGTTAAATAGCATAACTAAGGTAAGTTATAATAGTAGGTTGAGCTTGGGTAAGGGTTAGCTAAGGTATTAGTGTTACCTAGGATAACTAATAAGAGTTAATCCAACATAGGCTAGCCCTCGGGTAACCCTAGCTAAGAGTTATGTATCGCCTATTTATCTAAGGTAAGGGTTACCCTAGGGCTAGCTATGGCTAAGGCCATGGTTAACCCTAGGATTAGTTGGGGTTATAGTTAGGGTAACTCTAACTTAGGAAGACCATAGGTTATCCCTAGATCTAAACTACCTTAACTAAACCTAGGTTAAAACTAACCCTAACTCTAATCTTAACCTTAGCTATCCCTTACCAACCATAGTTAAGGCTAACCTTAACTAATGAGAGTTAGTTAGAATTAGTTAGGGCAACCTCGGGCAAGCTAAGGCTTGTTGGGGTTAGTTATGGTTAGTTAGGCCTTAGGTAGCCATGGATAGAATTACCTACGGTTAGTTAATCAAATCTTAACTCAAATCCCAGCTAACCTTAGCTAGCCCGAGGTAGCAAACCATAACTAACCAAACTAATTTAGAGTTAATCATAACTAACTAACCCTATTAGCCCTACTTAGGGTTACTTCAGGTAGTCCTTAACCTAGGTAGGTATCAGGGTTAGTAAGATACCTAGGGCTATCAAGAGCCAGCAAGGGTTAGAGTAACCAGCTATAAGTCCTAGGTTAAGGACTAACCCTAACCCTTGCTAATGCCTAGGTAGCTCTTACTAACCCTAGCCAGCAAGGGTTAGAGTAACCAGCTATTAGGTAGACCTAACTAACCCTAATTAGGATTAGTTATCCGGGTTAATTAGGGCTAACCAATGGCTAGCTAGGGTTGGGTAGGGCTAGAGTTAGGATTATCTTTGGCTGGCTAGGGTTGGTTTGGGTTAGAGTTAGGGTTAGTTTAGGTCAGATTTAGGGTTAGTTTGGACTACTTAGGGCGGACAAGGGTTGGAGTTAGGGTTAGCTAGGGTTGAAATTAGGATTAGTTATGGTTAAGATTACCTAAAGCTACCTAACTCTATGGTTAGTCCTAATTGGGTTACCCTAACTAACCCTTGTTTGGTTACTAACCCTAGCTATGCATAACTGGGATTAGAGTTATGATTAGGTAGGGTTAGTTAGAGCTACCTAAGCGAAGTTACTCTACCAACCCCTATATTTGGGTAACCCTAGGGTTAGCTAATTGGTTCATATAGCCCTAGGTAGGGTTAGATAACTTAACCCTTGCTAGAATCAGCTATAACTAGCTATGATAGGGTTTAGCTAACTCCCTAAGTTTGGACTACCTAGGGTTGAAATTGCAGTCTAACTTAGCCCTTACTAACCCTAATTTCAACCCTAGCTTAATATTTACAAGGGTAGGGTTAACTAGGTAGCCCGTATACCTAAACATTACCGAGGGATATCCTTAGGACTACTTAGTTGATTAGTTAGGGCTTACCCTATGGTTGGTTAGTTAGGGCTACCTAAGGTATGAAGGGTTTGCTTTAAAGCCAAAGGGAATAAACAATTCTAACAAGTCAAATAAGCAACCCAGAAAACATGAACTCGCAGAACCAGCAGTGGAACGGTCCGTTCCAGACTTGGACCGGTCCGTTCTAATACACCGAAAACTAAATTGTGAGCGGTAGCTTACCTAATTCCATCGCTATGGCCTAAATCTTGTATCTCCTCGAGTTCTTGATGTCTCGTGATGTGTGTGCACCATACATCATCTGTTCCACGTACCAAAGTCGGGAGAGAGGTCTTCCAAGAGAACAAGACACGCCTTGGTACCCTTAGCCTTAACTTAGGACACCTTCTCAAGCTATTTGATGGAAGAATAGAGAGAGAGGCAGAAGATGGCTGTTATCAACTCATGTATACAGCCAGCAACGTGGTTGTCTTGTCCCTTGGGGACCAACCCCTTTATATAGAGAGCCAATGGCTTCTTGGCCTCCAGACAATACCTATTTTACCTATCAGAAAATAGTCAATGTTTCTAAATATAACCACCTATAAAAGGCATCACATCCCTGTACAAAATCTTGCTTTTCTTCTCAGCCACGTTTAGCCTATTACCATATAACTTAATGACTTGGAAACTAAGCAAAATCAGCCCACCTAAAATAGATTGTTTCCTAATCTGGCGCAGGATCTGGAACGAGCCATCCCAGGGTTAGGACGGGCCGCCCCAGATCTAGGACGGACCGCCTCAGTCCACTAGAACTGGCCATCCTAGAATTAGGACCGGCCGTTCCAATGCCAGTTTTTGCCAAATAATCTTGCAATCTCCCACTTGGGCTATTATGCTTAGTGTTATCCAACTTCCTTGACTTAATAAGCTCATATTTTCATGGTAATAAATTTTGTGCCTCAAATTCCGTCTATCATTCATAATGATAAAAGACCAGTGAAGCTTTCATTGCATTATAGCCATTACAGGCCTCTAATCCTGTAAAGCCGGCACAACTAAACCCACAATGATCACAATATCATTATAAATAAACGACATCGAATTAAGATGTGTATAAGTGGTGTGGAAAATACACGTAAGTGTGACTGTCACGTGTCTATTTTCAACTTTATTGGTCACCCAAAACTGAGGTGAGGTCAACTTAATTAGAGTTAGAATGAAAACTAAAACTGAAAACTGAATCTTTATTCATTTCTGCAGAAATTCTTTACATGCTGAGTAAACTGAAAAACTGAATATATGTCCAATCAAGCACTCCCACTGAACACAAACTCTCACTGAAGTCATAAACCCTCAACTGAATTAACACCCACAGAAGCAACATGCTTCTGTAACTGTATTGGGTGTTTCAAGATTTTGTGAGCAGATCTGCATTTTTGGAGTTTTGTTCTAATGTGCTAGATTAACATTAAATTATTCTTAACTCTTTCATTTACAACAAGAAACTTGAAGTTTTAATGTGCCTTAACTTATTTAAGTTTCTGTTGTTGGAGTATATATTTAATTATTGTCACATTATCCATAGTGATGCTTAAGTAGCATCCATTATGCGCAACCTAGTGACAAAATTCATAATCATACTCCCTAAATTTGAATGCTTTATAACATACTATAAAACTTATTTCCATTGTGGAAGATGCTAATACATACCTGCTAAGCGTTCTTCATGGAATTATCCTTTTGCATGTTATTACGGCATTCACTAAAATCGAAGTCAGAATATTAAAATGACCTCAACCTATTTTTGACATCCGAACTGTAAGTACATACTTATTTAATAACTAATTTTGGTTGCATTCCAAAGTTCTGTACTCATATTGTACAGATATTGACTTTGCATCTTTATAATGTATATAGTATCCACATGTATACAATCTTAATTTAAATTCTTTATAACCAAAATGAATACTTTTATTTCCAACTTTACTTAATCAATATTTATGGGGTATATCATGTATATATGCCTTAATCACAGGGTATCCAATAGTTTGCATTTAATCTTATCGTACTACTTGAGAACCTAATTGATGTTTATTATTTGTTAAAGGCCCAAGAATCTTGAGGGCTAGTACAAATGATAATATCATTTCAAATAGTAATTTATATCTTAATGCAAAAATATTACTCCCACTGAACCTGTGATATATACAATAATTAATCAAGTCAATCTCGAAACCAAATGATATAATCACTTGATGAAATTTGTAATATCACTGTCGAGACGCCTATTTTGAGTTTATAAATAGATGTTAAAATTTATAACCGTTTTATTTGTATCATCCGATTCAAAATGGGATGGTTACATTTATCATCAATGTCTCCATTGAAGAACATAGTCTTAACATGAAACTCAAGATCCAAAATGTGCTACAAGTGTTATGATTACCCTAAAAGAGTCTTTCAGTAAGACTAGAGAGAAAGTCTCTTTATAGTAAATTCATTTCTTTTTTTAGGTGAACGTCTTAGTGACATGATGTACCTTAGGTATTTTCACATTGTCTTTAGAATCCCCTTTTGGTATTAAATGTCCATTTGCAACCAATGAGTTTCTTACTTTAAAGCAATGTTACTAAGTCTCAAATATCATTATCACACATGAACTTCATCTCTCCATTTATGGTATTTAATCCACTTTTATGAGTTTTGACTTGATGAAGACTTATAGAATCTTTCGTTATCCTAATGTCAAACTCATAAAGATAGACAACATAATCATCCGATAATGTTTGTCTTTTCTCCCTAGTGGATCTTATAAGCACCAGTTTTTGAGGTGTTTGCAGTTGTAGATTGACAACATTATCTTCAATTTAATCATTACTAGGATCTAAGTCTATAGATCCAAAATGGGGTTTAATTCATTAGCACTTAAGGTTTTACATTGAAGATAATATCCTAATGTGTCATCTCCCCTCCTCAACCAGAACATCCTCAAGGAACCAATTTTTATTCGTCTCTATTCTCAATCTTTAGTTGTGGGATATAATAATTTGGTTACGCTTGGATCTTTGGGCATAATCAACTAAACAACTATTTATCCTTTCATCCAATTTCTTCTCATGTTGCTTATAAAGCCGAGCTTTGTTGGATATCCCCAGATATAAATGGTGAACTTTTCAGTCTACACATTTATATGGGGTTTTATTAATAGTTGTCTTAGTTGATATAAAATATAAATTGCTATCCTTATGAATTGAGAATTATAATTTTGTACAAAACATATTATCCCCTTAAGAGATATAACTTGAACTTTTGTGCCAAAGTATACTTGAATTCTCAATCGTCAATTTATGCATAAAACCTTTAGTATCCTTTTATAAGCTATTATGTCCATACAAGATTATTATAAACTAAATAAGAAATGGATCTCCCCGATTTTGGACTATGAGACATAACCAAATTTTTATTCTTATATGAACAAATATATCCTTAGTTGTTGATTAGAGGTAGAACAAAAATTTTATTTAAAAGAATTTATAAATGTCTCATGTAAGTCCAAATATATATATGATCCATTACTAAATAACAATCCACGGACGTTATAGCCTCCAAAATTGATTGTCTTATTGTCACCACTACAAGGATGTATCTTTCACCATCATTTGACTTTTGACAATCAAAGGAAATTTTAGAAATACAACGTAGGTAGGTTCATCAAAATCTATCCACTACGTATATATTGATACTAAAATCAACTTATGCATGTACAAGAAACATAATATTATTCTTGGTACTCAAGTATAATATTTTCTTAAATGCTCTTGTTTTCATAGAAGAAATACCCTTCAGATTCCGACCTTTTTCAATCAGTTTCCGAACTTTAACTTTATTGGGATTCTTTTATGATCCAAAATTTACAATTTTAATCTTAAACTTTATATATATGTTTCTAATTTTCTTTTATTCTTGGAACTAAAAGCAACTCAAGAATTATATGTCATATCTTCAAATCATTTTCTTCCTATACCATATTCAAGTTGAGTTTATTGAGGGTCTCATAACTCATCTTGACTGAACCAAATAAGAAAACATAAGCACTAAATAACCTTATTATCTTACGATATATTTTAGTGCTTATAATTTGAAGCATAAAATGGCATCTCCAAATTTACTCCCTTAATGTTGATTTTATATTTATTTAGGTGTCTGAAGTGTTTCTGCAATGAATGTCTGAATGTAATTACTATCCATCTGTGAGTGCTCTTTGGAGTCTTCTCACAGATTTCAAATAACAGCCTTTTATTCTTAGCAGATACATTTCCTAAATTTTCTTCCAAGAATTCTTAACTATATTGAGGTACCTAAGCATTTTGCCATGAAATACATATATATCTAACCACTATCTATTTGTTAGTGCTCTTTGGAGTCTCCTAACAGATTTTAATTGGTTAGCCTATTCATTCATGCAAAATAATATTTCCTCTTATGAATCCTTTAGCCTTAATGAAATTAGAAACTATGCCCCTTAAATGTCTCAAAAATAGTTTTCACTTTTATTTGAGTTGTCAAACTCTGATTTATGACCTTAATGGAAATATTAGTCCTTAACACATGGTCAAGATCAAACCAACCTGAGAGCCTTAAATTTTAAGTTGGAATATTAAAGATGATCATAAGACACCGTATAGTAATAAATCACAATATAAAGGTCCAAATCCCATCTACTAGTCTTTATTCATTTGCAAGTGCTCTTTGGAGTCTCCAAGCAAACTTCAATCAACTAGGTGTAGTATCAAATGTAACGATTCATAACATATCAATTAATTAACCTTCCTTTGGGTCGATTAATTAATCACATGTAAGACCTTATAATCATTACCCATTTGATTCTACCAAAACATTGCACATATAGCCCTTTAAATTATGTCCTTCCTTTGGGCCGATCCATAATTTAAAAGTTACATGTACCTTAATATACTTTGTATTTGAGCCTTTGAAACAACCATTAATATGAGAGCCCACTTTGGCGGGTTGATATTAATATTGGTTCAATTCTCAAATGCATCTCAAGTTACCTTTATATTAGACTTAAAGTATAACTAATCCTAGACTTTTCATTATACACATCAATCCTAATATGAAAAGCCTAACTAAATACTGACCTAGGATGATATAGACTTAGGACCCAGTTGCAAACCCTAAGGTATACATACATTGGATCGCATGGTACTTCATACGAACCAACAAACTTGAAAACGGACCATTTTAGTGAAAGAACGGTCCGCCCTAAATAGACCAGAAGAGAACCAAAGAGAGATATGACCATACAAGCCAGTACGAGTCATATTAAGGTAAGAAAAGAAAGCGGTGGTCTCCCGTTCAGCCAGCAGCCATTGAAATTACACCATATCTAGGCAAGATTCCCAGAAAAGGCCAGGGTCATATGGACACTTTAGGCGCCGACCTTATTTTCTGCGACAAAACTTGTCCTCATGACAACATGGTGTAACCCAACGCTTACAGCTCTTACTAATGAAAACCACGGCAGAGAAAAGAAGAGGAGGGATGCATAAAGCGTTATTTGTACCTAACCAGTACAAACAACCTTAATTTTGGCTTAAAACTTAACAATTCTGGTTGTGGAACGGACTGCCCTGGTTGTGAAACGGACCGTCCTAAACTCTGGTCAATACCTAACAGTTTGCAACTAAAAAACTGAAGTGGAACGGGCCGTCCCGGAGTGGAACGGACCGCCTGAAAACCACAGAGAAGAGTAGAAAATGTCGTCCTAATCTAGGTCGAGAAACCCTAATAATTTCTCTCCTAACCTGACAATAGATCTACTCGAAATCTAAGTCATCCAAAATTTGGTCAGATTTTAAACGATTTTGAATTTCCAAAACTTTAACTTAATTTTCAAAATCTCTTCAAACAATTGCAAATTCATAATCAATAATTCTGGCACAAATCTCAATCATAACGAATCATAAACAATCCAAAGTTAAAGGAACGGTCCGTTCGAGCCATGAAACGGACCGTCCAAATGCCAGATAATTTAGAAACAGTTCAAAAATAGTTCAGAAAAATTTCCAGAAAAAATCTGAAACGGGCCGTCCCAGGATTAAGACGGGCCACCCCAGAACTCTGGAACGGGCCGCCCCAGATCTAGGACGGACCGCCCCAGTCCACTGGAACTGGCTGTCCCAGAATTAGGACCGGCCGTTCCAATGCCAGTTTTGGCCAAATAATCTTACAAGGTAACCTTAGCGTGACGCCCCAGAACCGGGGGATGCCGTAGCCGCCACGAGCGCACGCTTACCATTCGCACGCCCGTAAGGCTTACTAACTATAACACGAAAATTTATGGACGTGTAGCATCACAAATCAAGACAAGTCTAACATGTAATATCAATACAACAAAATTAGTGGTTTTACAACTTGTTTTCAAAATATTACACACGGTCATTTCAACAACAAGTCATGAGTTCCCATGCTACACACACACCTAACAACAAAAGTGATGGCCTAATTCTTTCCACATGCCCGCGCTCGCCTAGAACCTGGAACCCACAAAGTGGAAGAATGAGATAAATAAAGATTTATCTCAGTGCGGTATTCAGTTCCGGCCACACGAACCTTGAGTACATGTTTTGGAACTAATCACCGACCGAGTTTAAAAGCAACAATAAGCAATACATATTTTAAGATATGATAATAATAAAATAACACTTCCATTAACAAAATACATTCGTGTAAGTCCATATATAAATACAATTCATGCAATGCAATGAGCTCGGCAATTCATTCAAGTATCAAGACAATCTCAACTATCAAGTAGCAATACAAATGCCGGCTCGATTTTGTATTATTAAAATACAAGTCTGGTTTATTGATATCACAAGTCATTTGGTTCCTCCCCAGAAGCAGGGATCAGAATCGGTCTCTCCCCAGAAGCAGGGATCAAGACCCTAAAATAGTATCAATCAACTGGTTCCTCCCCAGACATAGGGATCAAAACCTACTCCTCCCCAGACACAGGGATCAGAGTAAAATTTAGAGTCAATTGGTTCCTCCCTAGACATAGGGATCAGAACCTACTCCTCCCCAGACACAGGGATCAGAGTAAAATTCGGATTCAATTCAGACAAATTGAACTTTCAACAAGTACCTCAAGACGTAACACTGTAGACCTCGGATTAAGCATAACCACACCGATTGACACGCCGGGTAGCTAGCTTGCATACAAACGAAACCAGTGCCATTCAACCGTACAAGAGTACTCAACCATTCATATCAATTCCATTCAGATTAATCGAGTAACCATTCAATATGCATACATAATATTTATATCATAATAACAATATGGTAAAATACAAATATGCTTGCAATTCAATCAATTCAAATATGCTATGCAAGTAATAAGTTCTAACAATAACTCAAGATAGGTGTGGAATCTGCACCTGTAAACAAAAGCAGACACAAACAGTCAACAAGCAATCCTAGTTACCACGAGCGATATCGGCCTCCTCGAGTCCCGATACGTCCTTATCCAGATCTATACAATAAAACTATTCTAAGTACTTACTCAAATAGATCACACAATCAATAAGTAAAAGCAAGCAAGATAAACAAAGTACAATATCAAATTTCGACACAATATGTAGTCGGGTTAAGGTTTACCATAACTTAACACAAACAAACATGACACGAGTAAGTTTAAGGCTTAAACCATAATTTTCTGATCTAAACTACATCAAAAGGATCATATGATGTTGTAGAGCTCTTCAAGAGCTTTCCAACGGTCTTTGATTCACCTAAAACGGACTCCGGATGACAAAGTTATGGTCAAAAGAAAATATGTTCTCAGAGGGAACAATTCGGACCAAATTGTTAGAAGCTGAAATTTCCAGGGACACTAATTCGGACCGAATTATAACAATTCGGACCGAATTGTCAGAAGCTGAAATTCGTTTTTCAACAAACCATAGAGCTAAAATGCTCAAAACTTCAACAAAATGAACCAAACTCAAAATGAAGCTACTACAGTGTACTACTAACTTAAATCAACAAGAAATTTCACTTTTACACTTGATTTTAAAATAAATTTTTAAAAATTCATTTTAGAACAAAAATCCCTTCTTGCATGCAACCAAAAACTCAGCCTAAAACCCAATTTTCACAAATGTACCATGCATGCAACTATTTCTCCTTTTGAAATCCAGTTTAATGCACAAATCATTCAAACATTTCCTCGAAAGTTCAGAAATTTGTTTCAACCTTGAAGCTTAGTTCATGCATGACCAAAACCTCACAAAAATCGAATGAAAAGTTAAATGCACTTAATAATACCTTGCATGCAACTAAACTCATCATAAAACTCTATTTTAAACCTTTATTTAAACAAAAACTTCAGAAAACACTTGAGAACCGAAATGAGTTGGAGAAAAATGAAATCTTACAATAATGGTGCTCAAATTCGAAATTTGCTGGCTTGCATGTACTCTCCTAGTTCTCCTCTTCCTATTTCTGATTTTTCCTGAATTTTTGGACTATTTTATCTATTTTCTATGGAGGGCTTTAGGGAGTTTTGAGCTTGAAGAGAAAGAGAGGAAAAATTTTTGTAGAGGAGAAAATGAAAGGGGGGAGAGAGAAAAATGAGCTGTGGTATTGGGTTTTCTTTATTTGAATAAAGTGGAGGTGTTTAGTGTACCCCAACATGTCCCCAAGATGCACTAGATGCAATGCTCAATAGAAATTTAATTAAACATGACAATAACAAGTCCAAATAATGCACAGTTCAATTAACTATATAACTAAATTCATTTTGGATTACTAACTTTTAAATTGCACTCTAGAAATATAGAAAAACAACACATAAATAAGAATTAAACCCAGATTTCAAACAAGCAAATAAAATATAAAAGAAAAAGTTCAACAAAAATTCTAAGGACTCAAAATTTGAAAATACTAGGTATTACACTTAGCCCTAACTAATCCTAACAAACCCTAAGTTAGGCTAACTAGCTAAACCCTTGCTAACCTTAGCGCTAGGTAGGTTAGGACCATAAGTTAATTACCTAATTTAGGGGTTAGCTACCTTAGTTAGAATATGTTTGCTAAACCCTATGCTAGGTACTCTACTTAGGGTTAGTTATCTCTAAATAGTTTTGCTACCTAGTTAGCTATGGTTAATTACGGCTAATTAGTTAAGTTACCCAAGTTAGCCTAATCGTATACTAACCTAACTTAGGAAGATATCTCTTACAATCCAATCTAACTATAAGTAGAGTTAAGGTTATGTAGGGCTAACTAGGGTTAGTTATGGTAGCCCTAGTTAGGACTAACCCTAACTATCCCTAGTTTGCTAATCCCTAGGTACCTCTTATTAACCCTAGTTATCCCTTGCTAACTCTAGATAGCCGTATGTAGTACTAACTAACCCCAACTAGTTAGGGTTACCCATTGCTAGGATTTTTAGGACTACTTAGAGCTAACTTAGCCCTAACTTTAGGGAGCCCTACCTTGTTAACTAACGGTAGCTAGGGTTAGGTATCCCTAAGTAATTAGTAAGAGCTACCTAGGGCTAACCCTAACTCTAAGTAGCCCTAACATAACGCTAGTTCTAACCATAGCTATATACTTAGGATTAGTTAGAGTTAGCTAGCCCTAACAAATCCTTGTTAACCCTAACTTTAGCCCTAACTAACCATAGCTGACCCTAGCTATCCCCAGTTAGCTTGGGTTAGAATTAAGGTTAGTTAGGGTTAGTTAGTACTACCTAGGGCTTGCTTGGGTTTGATATGGTTAGAGTTAGGGATAACTAGGGATTGATAGGGCTACCTAGGGATAGCTTGGGTTACCTAGGATTAGAGTTAGGGTTACCTAGGGTGGGTTAGGGAAACCTAGGGGTAGTTATAATTATTTAAGACTACTTAGGGCTAGATATGATTAATTGGGGTTAGAGTTATGATTTTTTAGGATTACTTAGGGCTAACCATATATATCCCAAGGTAGTCTTAACTAACCCCAGCTAACCTTAACTCTAACCTTAGCTAGCCTTAGGTAGCTCTAACTAATCCTAACAAATCCTAGCTCTAACCCTAACTAACCATATCTAGTCCTAGGTAGTCTTAACTAACCCTAGCTCGTCTTAGATAATTAGCTAGTGTTATTTTTAGTGTTAGCTAACTATGTTAACCCTAGCTAAGGCTACATAGGGCTAGTTATCCCTAGGTAACCATAGTTATGGTTTAGCCCAAACTCTAAGTTTAGTTAGGGCTAACCTAACCAGGTAGGATTACTTATGATTAGCTAACTAATTCGAACTCTAACCCTAAATTAGTTAGGGATAACTAAGGTTAGTAAGGGCTACCTTAACTAGGGTTAGATAGCCTTACTTGCTAATAAGTTAACCCAAGCTAACCTAACCCTATCTAACTCTAAGTAAGGCTAAGTTAGCTCCAAATAACTCTAGCTAACATGCTATAGGGATACCTATGTTAGGGTTAGGGGTTAGAGTATGTTGGTTAGGGTTAGCTTGTCCAAGGGGTTAGCAACTCTAATTAGTCCTAACTAACCCTAGGGCTACCTAGGGATAGCTAATCTGAGTTAACTAACCATAGTTAGGGTTAGTTAAGGTTAGTTATGGTTAGCTATGCCCTAGGTGGACTCTAACAAGGGTTAACTAACCCTAGCCCTGGTTAGCTATGGTTAGTTAGGGCTACGTAAGGCAAGCTAGGGTTAGCTAGGGTTAGAGTTAGGGTTAGTTAGGGTTAGTTAGGTCTTCCTTTGTCAGGTAGGGTTAGCTATAGTTTGCTAGGTAGCCTTAACAAACCCTAATTCTAACGTAAGCTAACCCAAGCTAGTGTTAGTTATGGTTAGCTTGGGTTAGAATTAGGGTTAGCCTTACGTAGTCCTAACTAAACCTCGCTTGGGTTAGCTGAGGTTAATCCTGGTTAGGGTTAACAATATCTAACCCTATGTAACCCTAACTCTAACCCCAACTAACCATATCTAGCCCTAAGGAGTCTTAATTAACCCCAATTAACTCTAACCCTACCTTAGCTAAACTTAACTCTAAGGGTTAGTTAGGGTTGTGCCCTAGGTATCCCTAACTAACCATAACTAACCCTATGGAACCTTAGGTTAGTTCGGGTTAGTTTGGACTATTTAGGGCTAGCTAGGTTTAGCTTGTGTTTGAGTTAGAATTAGTTAGGGTTACCAAATTATAATTTGAGTTAGTTAGCAAGGGCTAGTTAAGGTCAATGTTACGGTTACCTAGGATTAGTAAGGGCAACCTAAGAATCCCTGGACTTAGCTGTGGGTAGCCCTGGATAGGGTTAGAGTTAGGGTTAGCTAGGGTTATGTAGGGCTACCTATGGTTAGCTAAGGTTAGTTATGGTTAGTTAGGACTACCTAGAGTTATAGTTAGGTTTACCTTGAGTTTGTTAAGGCTACCTTGGGGTTAGGGTTAGTAAGAGCACGCCTAGGCATATTTAATAAGGTTACTAACAATAGTCTAACCCTAGGGTTACCCTAGGTAGTCCTAGAGTTAGTCTACTACTTAGGGTGACCTAACTTACGGTCAGTTAGTGATAGAGGTTTCAGAACCTAGGTCAAATAAAATTGTTTCCTTTGTTCTACCCTACTAGTCGTCTGGGATAAAGCTAAGGGTCGAACCCAAGGGACGGTAAAAATGAGTACCGGACTTAATTTTTCTTAAAAGCTAGACAATAAAGTTTTGTGGGTTTTGAACTAAAAGATAATACTAAATAGCAATTAAAAATAAGAGAAATAAATGATACAATATTTTTGGATTAATTTTTATATTTTTCTGAACTCAAACAAATGCAAGTAATGTCCTAGGGTTGTGTGTTCAATTAGTTTAGCTCTAAAGCACCTCTGCCTTCAGTTTTCACCTGGACAGAGGCACATTTCAGACCGAAATGCATGGATTTCGGACCGAAATCCATGCTATTCGTGCCAAAACTTGCTTTAGACCTTTTGTTCCGACTTGATATTTTTACACAGTACTATGTGAAGGTTACTAAACAACCAGACCTAAGTCCTAACCTCAGCTGTCGCAATTTCGGTTCTGACTTGGTTTGGAACTTGGTTTTTACCACGTAAACAACTAAACCTAAACTTTCGTGTCGGATATTAGTTGTTTAAGAATGTTTGGCTGGATTTCCAGAGGTATTTAAAGTCCTGTCGGATCAGTAAAAGCTACACCTTTCAGTCGTAAACTAACCTCCTCTTTCGAGCGATTGGCTTACCTCAAGTACTTAATTATCTAATTATTTGTTCTAGTTTAATGTCCTAATGGTGCTGCAGTTCATCAATAGGTAAACAATCAAACAAACAATTAAAATAACAAGCAAGATATAATTCTCAACAAAACATATCACATAGCACAATATAAAGTATCAAGTCATCACAAAATACTAAACTAACCTACTAACTACCCCTAAGACATCATAAAAATCTAGCCTAACATGTTTACGAGATAACACACAAATATCATGTAAGTAATAAAGATACAAGCCATAGAATTTAGAGATAAAAGCATGAAAGATTAAACCAAATTATCCTTTAGCCTTTACTCTTTCTTCTAGGGCAGGGAATCGATGGAGAGTCGCAAGATTGCTGCCGTCGCACGCTAACACTGCTGCTCCTCAAAGAAAACCCGCGGAAAGAGCCAAAAACAAAGCAAAACGATGGAGAATAATGGTGTCCAAGAGAGGAATAATGTGGCACCCCTTTCTGCACGAAAATACATGCCTAAATACCCCTATAGAAGGTCAGGGAGGCGGCTAGGGCAAGGAATTCCCTTTCCTTTCTCGAAACTTTCCAAAATCCACTTTCCATACATGGATTTCGGACCGAAATGGGAGCATTTCGGACCGAAAATCAGGCGCTGATGAGTTGAATTGGGCTGGGACCAGGGCTTTCGCACGATATTTGATCTGTCTCGGCCCATGGAAGTCTTCTCTAGTCCTTGGCACGTGTGTGTGGGCCGGGAATGAGTCATCCGGCTGAGAATTGGGCTCCATTCTTCTTGTTTGGCGCATTGTCTTCAATTTCCGCGATAATTCTACAAAATAGAGATAAGAGCGGAGGCAGTACCAAAATCTTGAAAAACACAGTTAATCATGAGCAATTGTATTGGTTTGAGTGCCATTTTGGTGCTAAGTATGGTCAAAATATGTATATGAATAATAGACATCAAATCTCCCCAAACTTAAATCTTTGTTTGTGCTCAAACAAAATCCTAAGCTTAAAAGAACTAACTATACTTAGACCTACAATCAATTTATCTCAAACCAATCAATGAAAGACTAATCTCTTGTATTTTCTCAAAATTTCACACAAGTTTGAAAAAGCGAAGAATTTCAAAAATTCAATTCAAGGACAAGGGTTTAATTTTCTTTTGGATTGAAATTGTGCTTCTCTTAGCCTTAATAAATTTCATTTTTTAAATGCAAGAACCTAAGCTTCTCTTTGTCAAAACAATTGCAAACTCATATTCAATTACCCGTTCTTTTTCATATCTCACAAAAATTTGTAAAGTCCTTTATCAAAATCGGAAATTTTATAACGAACTTTTCTCAAAACCAATTCTATTTTTCACCAATTTGTTTGTGCAAGTCGAGTCGTGGGGCTTTGCACCCTAGAGGATTTTTGTGCGAGTCATTGACCTTGTTAAAGCTACTGGCACATGTTGCACCAGGGAGGTCGGTCCGGTTTTTACGCATTTTTCGCTACAGACCACTACGGACTCAAGCATTTTGCTAAGTACCTTAAGCCTCCAATTTTGTGGTTGAGTTGGTGGAAAAAGGCCTCGACGCGTCCTCATTTTCACAACTATTTGATTTAATTGTCCCATTAAATTTTTGCTCGTTGGTGATTCAAGCGATTAAAATAATTTTCGACAAGACAAGTTCATTTCATAATTTCCCAAGTTGATAAATTCCTTTTTAAACAAAAGTTTGTCAAATACAAATCCGTTCACTCGGTAAAAACTTGTGAGAATCGACTAAAATTATTTTGACAATTTTTAAGCATCCAAATTCAGGTTCTTTTATCTTCAAACTAATTTTCAATTCGGTCTATTGGTGCACAATTCAATTTCAAGCATTTAAACAAGCAAGAGTCCTTGAGAAAATTTTTTGCAAATGCTTTAAAAATTCAAACAGTAAGAAATAATGAGTAATTCAATCAATATAGTCCAAACAGAGATCAAGCATGCATCAAAAATTAGTTTCCAGAATTTTCAAGCAGTTCTGCACAAAATTCTACATTCCAGAGAGTGATTTCGGATCGAAATGGGACAACAAATTTTCGAAAATGGCAAAAACAGAAATGAATTTTCACAAAAATTTTTCAATAAGTCCAGAATTTCCTTTTCTTCCTGTCCCCCCCCCCCCAAACTTGAATTAAGCACTGTCCCTAGTGCTATACATTCATCACATAAGAAATTAAAACAAGGAGGGAAAGAAAATTGTACCAAATCAGAAGGGCGGAGGATCGGAGCTAGAATTTCAGAATTCGCTAGGAAAGACTCCATTTCGTGTGTTTTCCAAGGTCTGGCATGGTGCAACTCGCATGAGGTCGTGCGAGGGCCATTGTTGACTGGCCCGTGGTGCTCTAGCACGAGTTTCTGGCTTGTTAAGCTCCAATCGATTCTTTGTCACCTACATAAAAACAAAAGAAAACAATTAAACACTAATTTTTTTTGTATTTTCTCATTTTTTCTAATTTTTTTGTTATATTTTCTTGGTTTTCTGATTTTTTTTTTTTTTGAAACATTAAAAACGAAATAAACGAAAATTAAAAGAGAGAAAGTCTTGGGTTGCCTCCCAAGAAGCGCTTGTTTTAGGTCACTAGCTTGACCATTTTTTTTTAAGTCTTTATTTGATCGAGCTCGGAGAGCGAGACGGCGAGTGATTTGTCATATCCCTCGTTGGTGATATCTCTTGTTAGAACGTCCTTCAAGAGAATTTCATGTGCTCGAGTCAAGGGATCGATACCCTTCCAATCATCAATCGAGTCCATTGCTCCTTTTTCCACTAAGGATTTCTTCTTTTGACCTGCATCTGGATTGGAATTAGCAATAACAAGATACTTTTGATTAGGGCCAAGAAACTCATACCTGACAGTTGCTGGAAGAGGCTTTAAATCGACTTGAGGTGCTTGATTTCGGACCAAAATGTCTGATTTCGGACCGAAATCCTCTGCTGTTGCTGCTCTGGCCTCCTTCAGAGACAGATTTCGGTCCGAAATTGGTGGAATTCGGTCCGAAATCTCCTCTGGCAGGGGAGTTTCACCACTGTTTTTGTCGTCTTTCAACTCCTCCATTATCTCCTCGACTCCTATGGCTTCCTGCACATTAAAAAGAGAAGATTGATAACTTTCAAGAGCATCATGGTATTGCTCCTCGAGTGCCACCTCGATTGTTGGCTCGATGTCCTTGATCGTGAAGCACGTGTTGGTGGGGCTTGGGCATTTCATCGCATGGTCAATTGAAAACCGCAGCTCCTCCCTTCCAACTCTCACCAAAATCGTGCCATCCCTAGCATCCATCATGACTCCTGCGGTCCTAAGGAACGGGCGTCCCAAAATGATTGGCACCTCCTTGTCTTCTTCCATCTCCATGACCACAAAATCACAAGGCACTAAGAATTTTCCAACCTGCACAGGGACATCCCTAAATTCACCCATGGGTAGGCGTTTTGAGGAGTCTGTGAGCTGTATTAATATGCTGGTGGGCATCAGTTCTCCAAATCCTATCCTCTCAAAGACTGTCCTAGGCATGAGGCTCACGCTTGCTCCCATGTCACATAGTGCTTGTTTGATGATAGTATTCCCAATCACACAGGGCAAAGCGAACCTTCCTGGATCCCCCAACTTTGGTGGCATCTTGCTTTGTAGAGCCTCACTGCTTCGATTTGCCAAGGCCACAGTTTTCAATTCTTCCAAGGACCTCTTCCCAGTGCACAATTCTTTGAGGAATTTGGCATAAATGGGCACCTTGGTGAACACATTAGCGAAAGGAATGGTGATATGAACTTCCCTTAACAACTCCCAAAAATGCTTGAACAGAACATCCTCCTTTTCTTTGGCCATCCTCTTTGGGAAAGGTAAGGGAGGCATGTAGGGAGCCTCTGGAACTGATTTCTCCCTTTTCTTCTTCTCTGGAGTCACTTTTTCTCCTTCTGGACCTGGCATTTCGGACCGAAATTGAGGGATTTCGGACCGAAATCTAGCCTCTGGCTGCGCCTTTTCTATTGTTGGTGCACCGGATTGAGACCCCGTCGCATCTACAGTGCCCTGGAGAGGTGAGAAAGGCAGCACTTGTTCCAGAACTGGTTCTTCTTGCTCGCTGGCCTCCTTGCCTTGACTTGGTGGTTGTGCTTCGGCCCCAATCAGCATTGGTGGGTCATTGTATTGAGTGCTGCTTCGCAAAGTGTGAAAGGACTCGCACTCAGCATTGGGGTTGACTTGTGGTTGGCTCGGCAACTTTCCTGGTTGTCGCGAGAAATGAGCCTCCATCATGCGTTCAATTCTCGTCAAAGTACCTGCATTTGCTTTAAGTTCATTCAGATCTTTAACCATAACTTGATTAAATTTTGTTTGTTCTTGCATAAATTCTTGAACAATAATTGGAACATCTTCCTTATTGCAAACATATTTTCTTTCAAAGGGTTGGTCCCCATTGTTGTTATTGAATTGCACATTTTTATACAAGTTCGGTGGGTTCTGGTTTCTGTATTGGTACTTTGAACTATAAGAGGTCCCATCATTAATGTAATTCACTTGGGTGCCCTTGGACGATTGATATGCCGCCAATTCCGCTTCGAGCTCGGCTATCCTTGCCTCCTTCGTTGTGATCTCATGGACTTGATGCCTTGGAGGATTGGAGCGGTGTTGGTTGAAAAGGGGATACCAAGTGTACTCCCTCGCACATCGATCGAGCAAGTCTCTACCTCGTGCAGCGTCTAGCCTCAAGAAAGCTCCACCTGAAAGAGAATCAATGTTGATCTTAATATTATCATACAAACCATTAAAGAAGGATTTAAGAACTAGCCATTCTTGAATCCCATGGTGTGGACAAGAATTTTCTAAATCCCTAAATCGCTCCCAAGCATCCCTCATTGATTCATTTTCTTTTTGTTGGAAATTGTTAAGCTCTCTTCTAATTGAGTCTGCCCTATCCGAAGGAAAGTACCTATCCAGAAAGGTTTGTGCCATTACATCCCAAGACCTAATTGAGCCCTTTTGAAGTGTCTTATACCATTTGTTGGCCCTATCTTTGAGAGTAAATCTAAACAACAAAAGCCTAATTGCTTGTTGAGGAACCCCATTAATTTTAATCAAACGAGTGCAATCAATAAAGGTTTGCAAGTGAGCATGTGGGTCCTCGTTTTCTTCGCCATAGAACGGGTTTTGTTGCACAAGAGTCACATGGGCGGGGGCGATTTGCATGTTATTCGCATCAATGCCCGGAATCACCACAGGTCCGGCCACGTCTCTTGTCCTTGGGGCTCCATACTCCATGAGAGATCGCTCGCGTGGCTCCTCGTCCTCGTCGTCGGAGTGGTGGACGCTCCCTTCATCTTCGTTGGCCCATCAACGACGCTCGTCATCAAATTCCCGCCTTTGGCCTTCAAGACGAGTGCGATCGGCTACAATTCTGGCCCCCTGTTGCTCAAGTTGGAGCCTCAGGGCCTCCAACCTCTGGGTCTCTGCCTCCAAATTGACAGGGGCTTCGTTTCCTGCCATTTTGCTCGCTGTTTCCTCGGTTTCGCCTGGATTTCGGACCGAAATGGGTTCTGGTCGAAGCGCTAGTTGATCTACGGAGTGGCTAGAGCTCGGGTTCGGTTGGTCGCTGAGCTCTGGATCTGTATCAAGCTTTCTAGTAAAGTATTTGCGCGAAATCTGAGGCTTTGACTTGTTCTTCTTGGTCTTTCTAGCCAGTTCTCAACTTGAAAGGCAAAAGGAAAAAACGAAAAATTAAATAAAAAGAAAAATCTAGTCTCTTAATACTAAAATAAGTACTCGATATCAAAACCGTCCCCGGCAACGGCGCCAATTTGATAGAGGTTTCAGAACCTAGGTCAAATAAAATTGTTTCCTTTGTTCTACCCTACTAGTCGTCTGGGGTAAAGCTAAGGGTCGAACCCAAGGGACGGTAAAAATGAGTACCAGACTTAATTTTTCTTAAAAGCTAGACAATAAAGTTTTTGTGGGTTTTGAACTAAAAGATAATACTAAATAGCAATTAAAAATAAGAGAAATAAATGATACAATATTTTTGGATTAATTTTTATATTTTTCTGGACTCAAACAGATGCAAGTAATGTCCTAGGGTTGTGTGTTCAATTAGTTTAGCTCTAAAGCACCTCTTCCTTCAGTTTTCACCTGGAAAGAGGCACATTTCAGACCGAAATGCATGGATTTCGGACCGAAATCCATGCTCTTCGTGCCAAAACTTGCTTTAGACCTTTTGTTCCGACTTGATATTTTTACACAGTACTATGTGAAGGTTACTAAACAACCAGACCTAAGTCCTAACCTTAGCTATCGCGATTTCGGTTCTGACTTGGTTTGGAACTTGGTTTTTACCACGTAAACAACTAAACCTAAACTTTCGTGTCGGATATTAGTTGTTTAAGAATGTTTGGCTGGATTTCCAGAGGTATTTAAAGTCCTGTCGGATCAGTAAAAGCTACACCTTTCGGTGGTAAACTAATCTCCTCTTTCGAGCGATTGGCTTACCTCAAGTACTTAATTATTTAATTATTTGTTCTAGTTTAATGTCCTAACGGTGCTGCAGTTCATCAATAGGTAAACAATCAAACAAACAATTAAAATAACAAGCAAGATATAATTCTCAACAAAACATATCACATAGCACAATATAAAGTATCAAGTCATCACAAAATACTAAACTAACCTACTAACTACCCCTAAGACATCATAAAAATCTAGCCTAACATGTTTACGAGACAACACACAAATATCATGTAAGTAATAAAGATACAAGCCATAGAATTTAGAGATAAAAGCATGAAAGATTAAACCAAATTATCCTTTAGCCTTTACTCCTTCTTCTAGGGCAGGGAATCGATGGAGAGTCGCAAGATTGCTGCCGTCGCACGCTAACACTGCTGCTCCTCAAAGAAAACCCGCGGAAAGAGCCAAAAACGAAGCAAAACGATGGAGAATAATGGTGTCCAAGAGAGGAATAATGTGGCACCCCTTTCTGCACGAAAATACATGCCTAAATACCCCTATGAAAGGTCAGGGAGGCGGCTAGGGCAAGGAATTCCCTTTCCTTTCTCGAAACTTTCCAAAATCCACTTTCCATACAAGGATTTCGGACCGAAATTGGAGCATTTCGGACCGAAATCAGGCGCTGACAAATTGAATTGGGCTGGGACCAGGGCCTTTGCGTGATATTTTGATCTGTCTCGGCCCATGGAAGTCTTCTCTAGTCCTTGGCAAGTGTGTGTGGGCCGGGAATGAGTCATCCGGCTGAGGATTGGGCTCCATTCTTCTTGTTTGGCGAATTTTGTCTTCAATTTCCGCGACAATTCTACAAAATAAAGATAAGAGCGACGGCAGTACCAAAATCTTGAAAAACACAGTTAATCATGAGCAATTGTATTGGTTTGAGTGCCATTTTGGTGCTAAGTATGGTAAAAATATGAATATGAATAATAGACATCAGTTAGGGCTAATCCTAGGGCTACCATGTTAGGGTAATACCTATGGGTAACTCTAACCTAGGGTTAGTTTGGGCTAAATCTAACTCTATGTAAATCTCTTACCAATACCCATAGTTAGGGATTTTAACTAACCCTTGTTTTTAACCTAGAGTAAGTCTAATCCTACAAGAGTTTAACTAGGCCATGCTAGGGTTAACTAGCCTAATTAGGATTAATCATATCATAGTTTGACTTATCTAAGATTACTATTGAGCTAATAATCTAAGGTTACTTTTGACAAGGGTTTGTTAGGGCTAACCCTAGCTACGGTTAGTTAGGGTTTGTTAGCTCTAACTAACCATAGCTAGGATTAGTTAGGCCTACCTAAGGCTAAGATTTGCTAGGATTAGTTAAGGCTACTTAAGGCTAGCTAAGGTTAGCTAGGTTTGGTTTGGACTATATAGGGCTTAGGATTTAGGGCTACCTTAGGTCTACCCTAGTAGCATGACCAGCTTGGGTTGACGAGCCCTAACTAACCTTAAGTATATAACTAATCTAATCCTAACTCAAGGTAAACCTAACTCTAACTCTAGGATGTCCTAACTAACCATAACTAACCCTAGCTAACCATAGGAAACCCTACATAACCCTAGCTAACCCTAACTCTAACCCTAACCAGGGCTACCCATAGCTAAGTCTAGGGATCCTAAGGTGGCCCTTACTAATCCTAGATAACCGTAACACATACCCTAACAAACCCTAACTTGCCCTTGGTAGCCCAAACTAATCATAGCAAACCCTAACTAACTTAGGAATTATTAGCCCTTACTCTAGTGTACCTTGAGTTAGTTAGGGCTAGAGTTAAGGTTACCTCACTCTAACCTAGTATTCTTGTTGTTAGGGCTACCTCGGACAAGCTAGGGTTAGCGTGACCTATGGAGTTTGGGTTAGTTAGGGCTAGCTAGGGTAAGCTAGGGATAGAGTTAGGGACAACTAGAGTTAGTTAGGGCTACCTAGGGTTAGGTTAGGGTTCGGGTTACTTAGGAAGACCTAACTAACCCTAGCTTGCCTTATGTATACCTAACTAACCTTTACTCGGGATTAGTTAGGTTAGTTATGGCTAGTTAGGGCTACCTAGGACAAGTTAGGGTTAGTTAGGGTTAGCTAGGGCTACCCAAGGCTAGCTAAGGTTAGAGTTAAGCTTAGTTGGGGTTAGTTAGAGTTAGTTAGCACTAGGTAACCTAAGTTATCCCTTGGTAGCCCTATCTAACCCAAGTTGACGTCCCTAACTCTAACCATATCTAACCCTAGCAACAAACCCCAGCTAACCCTAACTCTAACTCCAGCTAACACTAATTAGTTACCCTGACTATAGCCAACCCAAACTAGCCCTAGCTATCCCTAGGTAGCTCCTACTAACCCTAGCTATCCCTAACTATCCCTAGGTAGCTCTTACTAACCCTAGCTATCGCTTGCTAACCTAAGCTAACACTAAATAGCCCTAAGAAATCCTTGTTAACCCTAACTTTAACCCTAGCTAACTGTTGGTAACCCCAACTAACTCTAACTCAAACTCTAGCTAAACCTAGCTAGCCGTAAACAATCCAAACTAACCCTAGCTAACCTTAACTCTAACCTTAGATAGCCTTAGGTTGCCCTAACTAATCCTACCAAATCCTAACTCTAACCCTAATCCTAACTTAGGGATAGCTACTTTATGTTAGAGTAATGGTAGTCGCTAGGTAACCCTCACTCTAACCCTAGGTCGCCCTAATCTTTTAGCTAAACCTAATAGCTAACATATGGTTAGTTAGGACTAGTTAGGTATGGTTAGAGTTAGCATTATTTAGAGTTTAGTTTAATCCATTTAAGTAGGTTGCCCTTGGGGTTACTAAGTACCTAGATATCTAAGGTTAGTTAGGATTACTGAAGCCATAGCTAGTTAGCTGGGGTTTGTTGCTAGGGTTAGATATGGTTAGAGTTAGGGACGTCAACTTGGGTTAGATAGGGCTACCAAGGGATAGCTTAGGTTACCTAGTGCTAACTAATTCTAACTAACCCCAGCTAACCCTAACTCTAACCTTAGCTAGCCTTAGGTAGCCCTAGATAACCCTAACTAACCCTAACTTGTCCAAGGTAGCCCTAACTAACCATAACTAACCTAACTAATCCCGAGTAAGGGTTAGTTAGGTCTATGTAAGGCAAGCTAGGGTTAGAGTTAGGGTTGGCTAGGGTTAGTTAGGTCTTCCCAAGTAACCTGAACCCTAACCTAACCCTAGGTAGTCCTAACTAACTCTAGTTGTCCCTAACTCTAACCCTAGCTAACCCTAGCTAGCCCTAACTAACCCAAACTCCATAGGTCAAGCTAACCCTAGCTTGCCCGAGGTAGCCCTAACAACAAGAATGCTAGGTTAGAGTGAGGTAACCTTAACTCTAGCCCTAACTAACTCAAGGTACACTAGAGTAAGGGCTAATAATTCCTAAGTTATTTAGGGTTAGCTATGATTAGTTTGGACTACCAAGGGCAAGTTAGGGTTTGTTAGGGTATGTGTTACGGTTACCTAGGATTAGTAAGGGCCACCTTGGGATCCCTAGGCTTAGCTATGGGTAGCCCTGGTTAGGGTTAGAGTTAGGGTTAGCTAAGGTTATGTAGGGCTACCTATGGTTAGTTAGGGTTAGTTATGGTTAGTTAGGACATCCTGGAGTTAGAGTTAGGTTTACCTAACTCTAACCATAGGTAGTTATGACATCCTAGAGTTAGGACATCCTAGAGTTAGTTATGGTTAATTAGGACACCCTAACTTTAACCCTAACTCTAACCATAGGTAGCCCTACATAACCTTAGCTAAGTCCAGGGATCCTTAGGTTGCCCTTACTAATCCTAGGTAACCGTAACATTGACCTTAACTAGCCCTTGCTAACTAACCCAAATTAGAATTTGGTAACCCTAACTAATTCTAACTCAAACTCAAGCTAAACCTAGCTAGCCCTAAATAGTCCAATCTAACCCGAACAAACCTAAGGTTCCATAGGGTTAGTTATGGTTAGTTAGGGATACCTAGGGCACAACCCTAACTAACCCTTAGAGTTAAGGTTAGCTAAGGTAGGGTTAGAGTTAGTTGGGGTTAATTAAGACTCCTTAGGGCTAGATATGGTTAGTTGGGGTTAGAGTTAGGGTTACATAGGGTTAGATATTGTTAACCCTTACCAGGATTAACCTCAGCTAACCCTAGCGAGGTTTAGTTAGGGCTACGTAAGGCTAACCCTAATTCTAGCCCAAGCTAACCATAACTAACACTAGCTAGGGTTAGCTTACGTTAGAATTAGGGTTTGTTAAGGCTACCTAGCAAACTATAGCTAACCCTAGCTGACTAAGGAAGACCTAACTAACCCTAACTCTAACCCTAGCTGACCCTAACTTGCCTTACGTAGCCCTAACTAACCATAGCTAACCAGGACTAGGGTTAGTTAACCCATGTTAGAGTCCACCTAGGGCATAGCTAACCATAACTAACCTTAACTAACCCTAACTATGGTTAGTTAACTCAGATTAGCTATCCCTAGGTAGTCCTAGGGTTAGTTAGGACTAATTAGAGTTGCTAACCCCTTGGACAAGCTAACCCTAACCAACTTACTCTAACCCCTAACCCTAACATAGGTATTCCTATAGCATGTTAGCTAGAGTTATTTGGAGCTAACTTAGCCCTACCTAGAGTTAGATAGGGTTAGGTTAGCTTGGGTTAACTTATTAGCAAGTAAGACTATCAAACCCTAGTTAAGGTAGCCCTTACTAACCTTAGTTATCCCTAACTAATTTAGTGTTAGAGTTCGGATTAGTTAGCTAATCATAAGTAATCCTACCTGGTTAGGTTAGCCCTAACTAAACTTAGAGTTTGGGCTAAACCATAACTAAGGTTATCTAGGGATAGCTAGCCCTATGTAGCCTTAGCTAGGGTTAACATAGTTTGCTAACCCTAAAAATAACACTAGCTAATTACCTAGGGCGAGCTAGGGTTAGTTTAGACTGCCTAGGACTAGATATGGTTAGTTGGGGTTAGAGCTAGGATTAGTTAGGGCTACCTAAGGCTAGCTAAGGTTAGAGTTAAGGTTAGCTGGGGTTAGTTAAGACTACCTTGGGATATATATGGTTAGCCCTAAGTAATCTTAAAAAATCGTAACTCTAACCCCAATTAATCATATCTAGCCCTAAGTAGTCTTAAATAATCATAACTACCCCTAGGTTGCCTTAACCCACCCTAGGTAACCCTAACTCTAATCCTAGGTACCCCAAGCTATCCCTAGGTAGCCCTATCAATCCCTAGTTGTCTCTAACTCTAACCATATCTAACCCTAGCAAGTCCTAGGTAGTACTAACTAACCCTAACTAATCTTAATTCCAACCCAAGCTAACTGGGGATAGCTAGGGTCAGCTATGGTTAGTTAGAGCTAAAGTTAGGGTTAACAAGGATTTGTTAGGGCTAGCTAACTCTAACTAATCCTAAGTACATAGCTATGGTTAGAACTAGTGTTAAGTTAGGGCTACTTAGAGTTAGGGTTAGCCCTAGGTAGCTCTTACTAATTACTTAGGGATACCTAACCCTAGCTACCGTTAGTTAACAAGGTAGGGCTACCTAAAGTTAGGGCTAAGTTAGCTCTAAGTAGTCCTAAAAATCCTAGCAATGGGTAACCCTAACTAGTTGGGGTTAGTTAGTATTACCTACGGCTATCTAGAGTTAGCAAGGGTTAGAATTAGGGATAACTAGGGTTAATAAGAGCTACCTAGGGATTAGCAAACTAGGGATAGCTAGGGTTAGTCCTAACTAGGGCTACCATAACTAACCCTAGTTAGCCCTACATAACCTTAACTCTACTTAGAGTTAGATTTGATTGTAAGAGATATCTTCCTAAGTTAGGTCAGTATACGATTAGGCTAACTAGGGTAACTTAACCAATTAGCCATAATTAACCATAGCTAACTAGGTAGCAAAACTATTTAGAGATAACTAACCCTAGGTAGAGTACCTAGCATAGGGTTTAGCAAATATATTCTAACTAAGGTAGCTAACCCCTAAGTTAGGTAATTAACTTAAGGTCCTAACCTACCTAGCGCTAAGGTTAGTAAGGGTTTAGCTAGTTAGCCCTAACTTAGGGTTTGTTAGGATTAGTTAGGGCTAAGGTTACCTTAGGTAGCCCTAACTAACAACCTGTAGGGCAAGCCCTAACTAATCAACTAAGTAGTCCTAAGGATATCCCTCAGTAAAGTTTAGGTATAGGGGCTACCTAGTTAACCCAACCATTGTAAATATTAAGCTAGGGTTGAAATTGGGGTTAGTAAGGGCTAAGTTAGACTGCAATTTCAACCCTAGGTAGTCCAAACATATGGAGTTAACTAAACCCTATCATAGCTAGTTATAGCTAATTCTAGCAAGGGTTAAGTTATCTAACCCTACCTAGGGCTATATGAACCAACCAGCTAACCCTAGGGTTACCCAAAGCTAGGGATTGGTAGAGTAACTTCGCTTAGGTAGCTCTAACTAACCTTACCTAATCATAACTCTACCCCCAGTTATGCATAGTTAGGGTTAGTAACCAAACAAGGGTTAGTTAGGGTAACCCAATTAGGACTAAACATAGAGTTTGGTAGCTTTAGGTAATCTTAACCATAACTAACCCTAATTTCAACCCTAGCTAACCCTAACTCCAACCATCGTCCACCCTAAGTAGTCCAAACTAACCATATATCTGACCTAAACTAACCCTAACTCTAACCCAAACCAACCCTAGACAGCCAAAGATAATCCTAACTCTAGCCCTATCCAACCCTAGCTAGCCAATGGTTAGCCCTAATTAACCCGGATAACTAATCCTAATTAGAGTTAGTTAGGTCTACCTAGGGCCAGTTATAACTAATCCGAGCTAGGATAAAACAATTACTAACCCTAAAGATATGGTTAGTTAATTACTTGGCTACCTAACTCTAACTATAAGTCCATTCAGTCCTAGGTAGGTCACCAGCTAACTTTAATGGATTAGGATTAATCCCTAGAGTAACTAAATTATAGGGTTAGCCCGAGGATAACGCAAGGTTAGGATAGCTGGGTTAGTTTTAGTTAAGGTTAGGGTTAGTTAATTTTAACCCTCACTAGGTAATAACTCTAACCCAGAACTTATGGCCTAGGGCTAGCTAACCTAATTAGGCTCGGGTTAGTTAGGGTCTTCCTAGCTAATCCTAACTTAGACCTAATTAACTAGGATTACTAATCCTAACAAACCCTACCAAACCCTAAGTCGCTAACTAACCTAGCTAACTAGAGTTAGTTAACTAGCTAGGTTTAGAGTTAGGGTTGTTAATGGATAGTTAGGATTACCTAGGATTACCTATGTAGGACTAGGTAGGTTTGTTAAAATCGATCCCGACCCTAGGTAGCCCTAACTAACCCTTGCTAACTCAAGACTACCTTGAGCAATCTTGGGTTAAATAGCTACCATATCCTAGCCTAACAAATCCTAACTATCCCAAGATAATCCTAGCTAGCCCAAGGTAGCCCTAGGATTGGTTATTTAACCTAAAAGTTAGCTACGGTTAACTAGCCAAAGTTAGGGTCAACCCTAAGGCTAGCTAGGCTCTAGGTAATTCAAGGGTTACCTAAATAGCTAAACATAATAGCCATGACTAACACTAATCAATTGTAACCATAACCTTAGTTAGGGCTACTTAGGTAGCTCAATTTTTGCTTGGGTTGGTAACTATCCCCAGCTAACCCTAACTCTGACCATAGCTAACCCTAGAGTAACCTAACCATATCTAACCATATAGGTAGGGTTAGACTTACTCTAGGTAACCCTAACTCTAACCATAACTAAATCTAACTCCAACCCTACCTAACGTAACTAACTCATGGAGAACTAACACTAAGGTTATTGCCAGGGTTAGCTATGGTTTAGCTTGACCTAGGTAGCCATAACTAACCATAGCTAACCCTAGCTAACATAGCAAAACCTAACAAACCCTAGCCAACCCTAACTCTAACCCTAGTTAGTTAGCTAGCTAGT
Organism: Rhynchospora breviuscula; assembly: GCA_027562975.1. Lineage (NCBI taxonomy): Eukaryota > Viridiplantae > Streptophyta > Magnoliopsida > Poales > Cyperaceae > Rhynchospora > Rhynchospora breviuscula. Next base: position 238,430 of record CM050399.1, read on the forward strand.
TAACTAATCCTAGTTAGCTAGGTTAGTTCAATAAAACCCTAATTGGTAACCCTAAATAATACATTTTTTCTTACTAATCCTAGCAAATCCTAACTCTAACCTTAACTACCCTAGAGTTAGGGTCAGTTATTGCTTGGGCTACCAAAGCTAAGCCATAGCTTATACCTAGGTAAGTAGACTAGGGATAACTGGGGTTACCTAGGGATAGTTAATACTAGTTTGAGTATGATTAGTTAAACTAGGGTTAGAGTTAGCCTAGGGATTAAGGTTAGCTATAGTTACTAGGGATAGAGGTTAGTTAAGTAATCCTAAGGCTAACCCTAGTAAGGATTAACTTAGCTATCCCTAACTATGGCTAGGATTTAGTTATTACCTTGTTAGACCATAACTAACCCTAGTTACCCTTAGGTTAGCTTTAGTTGGGCTAACTAGTGTAGTTAGGACTACCTAGGGCTAGCGACGACTACCTAGGGTAACCATATCTAACCCTAACTAAGATATGTCATAATACTACCTAGGGTTGTTGGAAGTAGCACTAGGGGTTAACCATATATATATGTAAGGTTAGAGTTAGATTTACTAGGTTAAAATTAGGTTTGCCAGGGTTAGTTATGCTTAGGATTACCTAAGGCTACCTAACTAACCTTGGGGTTAATAGCTATGGTTAGAGTTAGGATTAGTTTTGCCCAACTTAGGCTAGCTTATCCTAAGTATCCCTAACTACCCTTGCTAACCGTAAGTAGCCTTAACTAACCCTTGCCAACCCTAGCTAGCACTATGTAGTCCTAATTAACCCTTTCTAACCCTAAAACCCTCGCCAACCAAAGCAGGTCCTAGGTAGCCCTAACTAACCATAATTCTAACCTTAACCAAACCTAGCTAGCCTTACGTATCCCTAACTAACCATAGCTAACCCTAGCTAACAAAGGAAGATATCTCTTACAATCCTATCTAACTCTAACTAGAGTTAAGGTTATGTAGGGCTAACTAGGGTTAGTTAGGGTTAGTCCTTACTAACCTTAGCTATCACTAGCTTGCTAATGCCTAGGTAGCTCTTAATAACCCTAGCTATCCCTAACTCTAACCCTTGCTGGCTCTTGATAGCCCTAGGTATCTTACTAACCCTGATACCTACCTAGGTTAAGGACTACCTGAAGTAACCCTAAGTAGGGCTAATAGGGTTAGTTAGTTATGGTTAACTCTAAATTAGTTTGGTTAGTTATGGTTTGCTACCTCAGGCTAGCTAAGGTTAGCTGGGATTTGAGTTAAGATTTGATTAACTAACCGTAGGTAATTCTATCCATGGCTACCTAATTCCTAACTAACCATAACTAACCCCAACAAGCCTTAGCTTGCCCGAGGTTGCCCTAAATAATTCTAGCTAACTCTCATTAGTTTAGGTTAGCCTTAATTATGGTTGGTAAGGGATAGCTACGGTTAAGATTAGAGTTAGGGTTAGTTTTAACCTAGGTTTAGTTAAGGTAGTTTAGATCTAGGGATAACCTATGGTCTTCCTAAGTTAGCGTTACCCTAACTATAACCCCAACTAATCCTAGGATTAACCATAGCCTTAGCCATAGCTAGCCCTAGGGTAACCCTTACCTTAGATAAATAAGGGATACCTAACTCTTAGCTAGGGTTACCCGAGGGCTAACCTATGTTGGATTAACTCTAATTAGTTATCCTAAGTAACACTAATACCTTAGCTAATCCTAACCCAAGCTCAACCTACTATCATAACTTACCTTAGTTATGCTATTTAACTTAGTTCCCTAGGTATTTCTAACCATAACGTAACTAACTATGGTCTTAGGCTAATCCTAAGTAGCAAGTTAGGGTTAGCAAGGTTAGTTATCCTAGGTAACCCTAATTAGGCTAACCCTAGCTTGCCTTACGTAGTCCTAACTGACCATAACTATCTGTAGCTAACCCTACTTATTGGAACCTAACTTTTTTAAGGGTAAACTAACTAATCCCAACTCTAACATTAACTCAAAGCTAGCCTAGAGTTAGGTTTACTATTTAGGGTTAGTTAAGGTTAGAGTTAGCTTACCATAGCTAATCCTAACTCCAACTCTTGCCAGCCCTAAGTAGTCCTAACTAACTCTAAATCCAACCCAAACTAACCCTAACTCTAACTCAAACCAACCCTATCTAGCCAAAGGTAATCCTAACTAACCCTAACTAATCCTAACTCCCTAGCAAGCCCTAGGTAGTACTAACTAACCTTAGCTAATCTTAATATGAATTAGATGTGGTAAACTAACCCTAACTCTAGGTAAACCTAGTTAACCCTAGCTAGGATTAGAGTTAGGTTAGTAACCTTAGCTAGATGATACCTAATTATTGTCTAGTGTCTAACTACTTAAGGTTAGTACATAATTAACCTAAGGACTAGATAACTAGTTAGTTAAGGCTCTAACCTAGCTAATTAGGTAAATCAGAAGGTTAGTGATGGTACAAACTAATAGTACCCTAAAATGTCCTAAAATGTACCACAAGCGTACGGTATATCGTTGGATATGGTTAGGGGTCGAACCACAGGGACGGATTAGTGGAGTATTAGGTTTACCGGTTCACAAAATCTAGGTCGGTCAATTGAGATGTTTTTTTTTTGTCTTAGAACAATAGAAAAATGAGATAAAGAAACAATCAAACTAAAACAAAACTAAAGTAAGTAACAATTTGGTTGTTTTCTGGTGATTTCTAATAATAAAGTGTCCTAGGGTTTCTGTTTTTACCTTGGTTAGGCTTGGGGCTGCCAATACGTGTGCTGTCGCACGAAATGCTGACCCGTGCTGCACCAGTCTGGCCCTGTGCGACCCGCACGGGATTCCATGTGACCCGCACAGGTAGTACTTGGTGCGACACGACCCTTAGTTGATGGTGCAATGCATGGTAATTAAGTTCCTAACTGGTTTGGGACAGATCTAGCCGGACATGGACTCCTTAGACCTCAACTATCGTATGTTGGTCATGGTATCGTGACCAGAACCTAGTCTAAAGCCCCCCATTAGTCTAGTTAACCCTCACTTTCGCTTGTTGGCTTAACTATCCTAAGTCCACAAGTTGGTTTACTAAGGTATCTAACCGACTTTCAACTAATTAGAAATCTTCTCCTTTTGGGATACCAATTGGTCACCTTTCGGCTCCTAACCTACCTCAAGTCGCTTACTCAATTCAATCAATTAGTCTACACCTTTAACCAAGAATAAGTGTGGTCATTCACCTAGTAGGAGGTTCAACACAATTCATCAAACACAAAGCAAGCTTAAACAATAAACAACCAACAAGTGATAAAGCATAGAAACTTAATCATTCATCCATTACATCAATCCTAACCTTGGTTCAAACATGACCCTAGAACAAACTAATCTAGCCTACCGTAATAGAAACACAATCAAAATGCAAGAAAGGGAAAGATACAATCTCCATAACCAAAGAGAAGAAAGAAAGAAGGAAAACGCCCCTAATCAAGCCTCATCCTTGCCTCTAGACCAGAGATATGGATGCTTGGATCGATCGGCGATGGAATGGTGGTTGGAACGTGGCTCGCAAGGCGGCAGGATTCCCTGTGCGGGTCGAACAGGGTGGTTGTGCGGGGTGCACGGGAGAGATGAAGAGGTAGATTGGGTAGGTTTTCGTTGCGGCGCCGCCTTGGATGGGAGAGAAGATAGGATGCCCTAATTTCGGCGCTTCAGGGGCTTTAAATAGCAGCGAAACTAGGGTTCAAAGTCACGTGCAGGGCGCATGGAAAGTGGGTGCGGGTCGTATGGGCCAGGAATGAGTCGTCTGGCCCATGTCGCTTGTCTGGCGTGCTGGCTGGACCCTGTGCACCCCGCACAGGATTTGGTGCGAGCCGCACGGGAGCATTTCTTCATGTTTTGTGGGCCAAACTTCACCAAATTTCCTCCATGTTCCTACAAAATAAATATAGACCCAAGAAGTACCAAATTCCTATAGAAATAAACTAAAACACGCATAAAACAAAGGTATTGAGTTGTGATTGAGGGTAAAGTCCGGTCAAAACATATATATAAATGTGTGATATCAGTTAGCTTGGCTAGTTAGGCAAGATATAACAAAGTAATTCTAACTACTTTAGGTTAACTTGGTAGCTAGGGTTAGCTCTACGGTTAACCCAAATTATCCCTAGGGTCAGGTTTGAGTTAGGACTATCTTGAATTAGCTAGGGTTAGCTAGGGCTACATATGGAAAGCATATCTAGGGCAACCTTATTAATTAGGGTTAGATTGGGTAACTAGAGTACCAAACTCTAACTCTAGGTAGTTACCTTAGCTAGGGATAGCTATGGTAGTTACGGTTAGATAGGCCTACCTAGGGCAAATAAAGACTATTAGTTAGGATTAGAGTTAGGGCTCTTAGTTTAGGGCTAAGTTATATTAGGTAAGATTATCCCTCGCCCTAATTTTAATCCTAGGCAATATGATTTTAACTAACCCTAACTAACCCTAGCTAATCCTAACTAATAGGGTTATGTTAGGTAGACCTAGGATTAATCTATCTTACTAACCCTAGCTATCCCTAACTACCTACCTAACTAATCATAGTAGCGGGAATAGAGTTGGGATAGCTAGGGTTAGCTGAGGTTAACTAGGGTTAGCTATGGTTAACCATATCTAGGGTTAGCTATGGTAAATTCTGAGTTAACCTTAGGTTTATAGATAATCGTAGTAACTCTAGCCTAAGTATGGTTAACTCTAGGATTATGACTACTAACCCTAGGGTTATGACCCTAGCTAGCCTAACCGTAGAGCTACTCTATTTTGTTGAGTTAGCCCTAAGGTTAGCTAAGGTTAAAGTTAAGGTTAGCTAGGGTTAACTTGCATAAACCCTACCTAATTTGCTATGATAGGTTTAGCTAAATCCTACAAGAGTTTAACTAGGCCATGCTAGGGTTAACTAGCCTAATTAGGATTATTCGTATCATAGTTTGACTTACCTAAGGTTACTATTGAGCTAATAATCTAAGGTTACTTTTGACAAGGGTTTGTTAGGGCTAACCCTAGCTACGGTTTGTTAGCTCTAACTAACCATTGCTAGGATTAGCTAGGGCTACCTAAGGCTAGGATTTGCTAGGATTAGTTAGGGCTAATTAAGGCTAGCTAAGTTTAGCTTGGTTTGGTTTGGACTATATAGGGCTTAGGATTTAGGGTTACCTTAGGTCTACCCTAGTAGCATGACCAGCTTGGGTTGACGAGCCCTAACTAACCCTAAGTAGCTAACTAATCTAATCCTAACTCAAGGTAAACCTAACTCTAACTCTAGGATGTCCTAACTAACCATAACTAACCCTAGCTAACCATAGGTAGCCCTACATAACCCTAGCTAACCCTAACTCTAACCCTAACCAGGGCTACCCATAGCTAAGCCTAGGGATCCCAAGGTGGCCCTTACTAATCCTAGGTAACCGTAACACATACCCTAACAAACCCTAACTTGCCCTTGGTAGCCCAAACTAACCATAGCTAACCCTAACTAACTTAGGAATTATTAGCCCTTACTCCAGTGTACCTTGTGTTAGTTAGGACTAGAGTTAAGGTTACCTCACTCTAACCTAGCATTCTTGTTGTTAGGATTACCTCGGACAAGCTAGGGTTAGCGTGACCTATGGAGTTTGGGTTAGTTAGGGCTAGCTAGGGTTAGCTAGGGTTAGAGTTAGGCACAACTAGAGTTAGTTAGGGCTACCTAGGGTAAGATTAGGGTTCGGGTTACTTGGGAAGACCTAACTAAGCCTAGCCAACCCTAACTCTAACCCTAGCTTGCCTTACGTAGACCTAACTAACCCTTACTCAGGATTAGTTAGGTTAGTTATGGTTAGTTAGGGCTACCTAGGACAAGTTAGGGTTAGTTTGGGTTAGCTAGGGCTACCTAAGGCTAGCTAAGGTTAGAGTTAAGCTTAGTTGGGGTTAGTTAGAGTTAGTTAGCATTAGGTAACCTAAACTATCCCTTGGCAGCTCTATCTAACCCAAGCATATCTAACCCTAGCAACAAACCCCAGCTGACCCTAACTCTAACTCCAGCTAAAACTAATTAGTTACCCTAACCTTAGCCAACCCAAACTAGCCCTAACTATCCCTAGGTAGCTCTTACTAACCCTAGCTATCCCTAACTATCACTAGGTAGCTCTTACTAACCCTAGCTATCGCTAGCTAACCTAAGCTAACACTAAACAGCCCTAAGAAATTCTTGTTAACCCTAACCTTAACCTTAGCTAACTGTTAGTAACCCCAACTAACTCTAACTCAAACTCTAGCTAAACATAGCTAGCCCTAGACAATCCAAACTAACCCTAGCTAACCTTAACTCTAACCTTAGATAGTCTTAAGTTGCCCTAACTAATCCTAGCAAACCCTAACTCTGACCCTAATTCTAACTTAGGGATAGCTACTTTATGTTAGAGTAATGATAGTCGCTAGATAACCCTAGGTCGCCCTCTTTTAGCTAAACCTAATAGCTGACATATGGTAAGTTAGGACTAGTTAGGTATGGTTAGAGTTAGCATTATCTAGAGTTTAGTTTAATCCGGTTAAGTAGGTAGCCCTTGGGGTTACTAAGTACCTAGATATCTATGGTTAGTTAGGATTACTTAAGCCATAGCTAGTTAGTTAGTTAACCTTGAATCTAGATAACGCCATATATGGTTAGAATTAGAGTCAGAGCTAGCCTAGGGTTAGGCTTAGCTAGGACTAACCCTAGCTAATCCTATAGTTAGGGTTATCTAGAGTTAAGGTTAGCAATGGTTAGTTAGAGCTACCTAAGGCAAGTTAGTTAGGTCTACCTAGGGTTACCTATGTAGGGCTAGGTTTAGAGTTGGCAAGGGTTAGTTAGGGCTACCTAGGGTCAGGAATGATTTTAACGAACCTACCTTGGTAATCCTTGGTTTTGTACTAGGTATCCCTGGGTAACCATAGTTAACAATCCTAACTCCAACCCTCGCGAGCCCTAACTCTAATCCTAGGTAACCCTACCTTAACTTGTTAGCTAGGATTAGTAACTCTAACCATGGTAGGTTTAGATAGGGAGAACTATTTTAGGGTTTGTTAGGATTATTTAGCCCTAGGCTTAGACCGGGTTAGCTATCCCTAAGGTTAACTAACCAAAACTAACTCTACACCCTAGCTAAATCTAGTCAGGCCCTACTTAACAGATTAGCTAAACTTGACCATAGCTAATACTAAATTAGGTCTAGGTAGTCTACCTTAGGCTAACCTTAGGTAGTAGCATGCCTTAGGTAACTGTAGATTTCTTGCTTACCCTAGTAATTAACAAACCCTAGATAGCCCTAACTCTAGCCCTACCTTAACTTAGGCTAGCCCTAACTAACGCTAACTAATCAAAACCTAACAAATCTTGGTAGAGTTAGGACATATCCCTAGCTAATACTAACCCTAAATGATATTATCTAGCCCTAACTACCTAGGGTACGTAGCCCTAACTAACCATAACTAGCACTACCACAGAAACAGGCTTTTGCAACTGGAGATTAGCAACTGCTTTTTATAATAACAGTCACCTACAAAATCTATGGCATTGTCGTAATATAAGTTCAAATGTTTACAACTGTTTTGAATTAAAACAATTGCTAAACTTAAGCATGAGAAAAAGAAAAAATAAATTTTTCTGGAAACATTGTGATCGTTAATATTAAATAACAGTCATAAAAGTCTTTAATGACTGTTAATATTAAATAACAGTCGCCATAAATTTCCGCCAATATTAGTCATTATTGGGGTGAATTGTGGTATGGCAAGTGGGTCCAAAATTTTTATGACTGTTTTTACTTAATTACAGTAGTAGCATTTTTTCCCCGTCTTTTTATGACTTTTTTTACTTTATAACAGTTGCAGAACATTTTTCATGACTGTTTTTAAGTAAAACCTGTTGTAGATTATTTAATTAGGTTTTCCTAAAACTGTCTAGAGCCGTTTGGTCTGTAGACAGTCTGTACAGTGTTTCGCTAGAAATGGAAAAATATAGCTCAATTGATTTTAATAATTATTTATGTTTCCATTTGATTCCTTTCAATATTTTAACGAAATTAACTACAGCAAAAAATAACTTTATAAGAGTACGTCTATACATTTTAATGGATTCACCTAGTACAGTATCATACAATTATTTATGGGTTCAAATTGATGTATTGATGAAGGCTTAGAACCTAGGAATCAAATAAATTTGTAAACCTAGAGCTAATCTCACTAATCGTTTGGAATAAATTTGTAAACCTAGGAATCAAATAAATTTGTAAACCTAGGGTTAGTTAAGACTACCTAGGACTAGATATGGTTAGTTGGGGCTAGAGCTAGGATTTGTTAGGATTAGTTAGGGCTACCTAAGGCTAGCTAAGGTTAGAGTTAATGTTAGCTGGGGTTAGTTAAGACTACCTTGGGTAGCCCAAACTAACCATATCTAACCCTAGCAAGCCCTAGGTAGTACTAACTAACCCTAACTAACCTGAATTCCAACCCAAGCAAACTGGGGATAGCTAGGGTCAGCTATGGTTAGTTAGGGCTAAAGTTAGGGTTAACAAGGATTTGTTAGGGCTAGCTAACTCTAACTAATCCTAAGTAGATAGCTATGGTTAGAACTAGTGTTAAGTTAGGGCTACTTAGAGTAAGGGTTAGCCCTAGGTAGCTCTTACTAATTACATAGGGATACCTAACCCTAGCTACCGTTAGTTAACAAGATAGGAATACCTTAAGTTAGGGCTAAGTTAGCTCTAAGTAGTCCTAAAAATCCTAGCAATGGGTAACCCTAACTAGTTGGGGTTAGTTAGTACTACCTACGGCTATCTAGAGTTAGCAAGGGTTAGAGTTAGGGATAACTAGCATTAATAAGATCTACTTAGGGATTAGCAAACTAGGGATAGCTCGGATTAGTCCTAACTAGGGCTACCATAACTAACCCTAGTTAGCCCTACATAACCTTAACTCTACTTAGAGGTAGATTGGATTGTAAGAGATATCTTCCTAAGTTAGGTCAGTATACGATTAGGCTAACTAGGGTAACTTAACCAATTAGCCATAATTAACCATAGCTAACTAGGTAGCAAAACTATTTAGAGATAACTAACCCTAAGTAGAGTACCTAGCATAGGATTTAGCAAATATATTCTAACTAAGGTAGCTAACCCCTAAGTTAGGTAATTAACTTAAGGTCCTAACCTACCTAGCGCTAACGTTAGCAAGGGTTTAGCTAGTTAGCCCTAACTTAGGGTTTGTTAGGATTAGTTAGGGCTAAGGTTACCTTAGGTAGCCCTAACTAACCAACCGTCGGGCAAGCCCTAACTAATCAACTAAGTAGTCCTAAGGATATCCCTCGGTAAAGTTTAGGTATAGGGGCTACCTAGTTAACCCTACCATTGTAAATATTAAGCTAGAGTTGAAATTGGGGTTAGTAAGGGCTAAGTTAGACTGCAATTTTAACCCCAGGTAGTCCAAACTTAGGGAGTTAGCTAAACCCTATTTTAGCTAGTTATAGCTAATTCTAGCAAGGGTTAAGTTATCTAACCCTACCTAGGGCTATACGAACCAATTAGCGAACCTTAGGGTTACCCAAAGCTAGGGGTTGGTAGAGTAACTTCGCTTAGGTAGCTCTAACTAACCCTACCTAATCATAACTCTAATCCTAGTTATGCATAGCTAGGGTTAGTAACCAAACAAGGGTTAGTTAGGGTAACCCAATTAGGACTAACCATAGAGTTAGGTAGCTTTAGGTAATCTTAACCATAACTAACCCTATTTTCAACCCTAGCTAACCCTAACTCCAACCCTCGTCCGCCCTAAGTAGTCCAAACTAACCCTAAATCTGACCTAAACTAACCCTAACTCTAATCCAGACCAACCCTAGCCAGCCAAAGATAATCCTAACTCTAGCCCTATCCAACCCTAGCTAGGCATTAGTTAGCCCTAATTAACCCGGATAACTAATCTTAATTATGGTTAGTTAGGTTCTACCTAGGGCCAGTTATAACTAATCCGAGCTAGGATAAAATAATTAGTAACCCTAAAGATATGGTTAGTTAATTACTTGGCTACCTAACTCTAACTATAAGTCCATTCAGCCCTAGGTAGGTCACCAGCTAACCTTAATGGATTAGGGTTAATCCCTAGAGTAACTAAATTATAGGGTTTGCCCGAGGATAACCCAAGGTTAGGATAGCTGGAGTAACCTAATTATGGGTTAGTTAAGCTAGGTTAGTTTTAGTTAAGATTAGGGTTAGTTAATTTTAACCCTCACTAGGTAATAACTCTAACCCAGAACTTATGGCCTAGGGCTAGCTAACCTAATTAGGCTAGGGTTAGTTAGGGTCTTCCTAGCTAATCCTAATTTAGACCTAATTAACTAGGATTACTAATCCTAACAAACCCTAGCTAACCCTAAGTCGCTAACTCACCTAGCTAACTAGGGTTAGTTCACTATCTAACTAACCTAGCTAACTAGAGTTAGGGTGTGTTTGGATGGAGGCCGAATAAGAATAAGAATAAGAAATTTTTAGAATGTCGTGCCAATGCTTATTCTTATTCTAATACCATAGTTTTGTTAGTATAAGAATAAAGGCCCAAATTCCTTATTCCATGGTTGTTTGGGTTGCACTAGAATAAGGAATTTGGAGCTTATTCTTATCCGAATCCTTATTCCGTTGCATCCAAACACACCCTTAGTTAACTAGCTAGGTTTAGAGTTAGGGTTGTTAATGGATAGTTAGGATTACCTAGGATTACCTATGTAGGACTAGGTAGGTTTGTTAAAATCGATCCCGACCCTAGGTAGCCCTAACTAACCCTTGCTAACTCGAGACTACCTTGAGCAATCTTGGGTTAAATAGCTACCATATCCTAGCCTAACAAATCCTAACTAGCCCAAGGTAACCCTAGCTAGCCCAAGATAGCCCTAGGATTAGTTATTTAACCTAAGAGTTAGCTACGGTTAACTAGCCAAAGTTAGGGTTAACCCTAAGGCTAGCTAGGCTCTAGGTAATTCAAGGGTTACCTAAATAGCTTAACATTATAGCCTTGACTAACACTAATCAATTGTAACCATAACCTTAGTTAGGGCTACTTAGGTAGCTTAATTTTTTCTTGGGTTGGTAACTATCCCCAACTAACCCTAACTCTGACCATAACTAACCCTAGAGTAACCTAACCATATCTAACCATATAGGTAGGGTTAGGCTTACTCTAGGTAACCCTAACTCTAACCATAACTAAACCTAACTCCAACCCTACCTAACCTAACTAACTCATGGAGAACTAACACTAAGGTTATTGCCAGGGTTAGCTATGGTTTAGCTTGACCTAGGTAGCCCTAACTAACCATAGCTAACCCTAGCTAACATAGAAAAACCTAACTAACCCTAGCCAACCCTAACTCTAACCCTAGTTAGTTAGCTAGCTAGTTAACTAATCCTAGTTAGCTAGGTTAGTTAGTAGCTAACTAACCTTGGTAGCTAGTTAACTAACCCAAGTTAGCTAGGTTTATTAATAGCTAACCAAACCTAGTAGCTAACTAACCCTAACTCTAACCCTAACTAACCCTAAGTAGAGCTACCCTAGCAAACCCTAATTAGGGTTGGGGTTAAGCTAAACTTAGAGTAAACATAGGGTTGAGGTCAAGCTAACCCTAATTAATCCTAGTTAGAACTACCTAGGGTTAGTTAGGGTTAGTTAGGGTTAGTTAGGGTTAGTTGGTAGGGTTATTTAGGATTAGCTATGTTGAGAATTAAACATAGGTAACCCTAAGTTAGGGTTAGCTAGGTTAGTTCAATATAACCCTAATTGGTGGCCCTAACTACCCTTGCTAACTTATCCTAGGTGGCCCTAACTACCCTTGCTAACCCTATGTAGCCTTAACTAACCCTTGCCAACCCTAGCTAGCACTAGGTAGTCCTAATTAACCCTTTCTAACCCGAAAACCCTCGCCAACCAAAGCAGGTTCTAGGTAGCCTTAACTAACCATAATTTTAACCCTAATCAAACCTAGCTAGCCTTACGTATCCCTAACTAACCATAGCTAACCCTAGCTAACATAGGAAGATATCTCTTACAATCCTAGCCAACTCTAACTAGAGTTAAGGTTATGTAGGGCTAACTAGGGTTAGTTAGGGTTAGCCCATACTAACCTTAGCTATCGCTAGCTTGCTAATGCCTAGGTAGCTCTTACTAACCCTAGCTATCCCTAACTCTAACCCTTGCTGGCTCTTGATAGCCTTAGGTATCTTACTAACCCTGATACCTACCTAGGATAAGGACTACTTGAAGTAACCCTAAGTAGGGCTAATAGGGTTAGTTAGTTATGGTTAACTCTAAATTAGTTTGGTTAGTTATCGTTTGCTACCTCGGGCTAGCTAAGGTTAGCTGGGATTTGAGTTAAGATTTGATTAACTAACCGTAGGTAATTCTATCCATGGCTACCTAAGGCCTAACTAACCATAACTAACCCTAACAAGCCTTAGCTTGCCCGAGGTTGCCCTAACTAATTCTAGCTAACTCTCATTAGTTAAGGTTAGCCTTAACTATGGTTGGTAAGGCATAGCTAAGGTTAAGATTAGAGTTAGGGTTAGTTTTAACCTAGGTTTAGTTAAGGTAGTTTAGATCTAGGGATAACCTATGGTCTTCCTAAGTTAGCGTTACCCTAACTATAACCCCAACTAATCCTAGGGTTAACCATAGCCTTAGCCATAGCTAGCCTTAGGGTAACCCTTACCTTAGATAAATAGGGGATACCTAACTCTTAGCTAGGGTTACCCGAGGGCTAGCCTATGTTGGATTAACTCTAATTAGTTATCCTAAGTAACACTAATACCTTAACTAACCCTAACCCAAGCTCAACCTACTATCATAACTTACCTTAGTTATGCTATTTAACTTAGTTCCCTAGGTATTTCTAACCATAACGTAACTAACTATGGTCTTAGGCTAATCCTAAGTAACAAGTTAGGGTTAGCAAGGTTAGTTATCCTAGGTAACCCTAATTAGGCTAACCCTAGCTTGCCTTACGTAGTCCTAACAAACCATAACTATCTGTAGCTAACCCTACTTATTAGACCCTAGCTTTTTTAAGGGTAAACTAACTAATCCCAACTCTAACATTAACTCAAAGCTAGCCTAGAGTTAGGTTTACTATTTAGGGTTAGTTAAGGTTAGAGTTAGGTTACCATAGCTAATCCTAACTCCAACTCTCGCCAGCCTTAAGTAGTCCTAACTAACTCTAAATCCAACCCAAACTAACCCTAACTCTAACCCAAACCAACCCTAGCTAGCCAAAGGTAATCCTAACTAACCCTAACTAATCCTAACTCCCTAGCAAGCCCTAGGTAGTACTAACTAACCTTAGCTAATCTTAATATGAATTAGATGTGGTAAACTAACCCTAACTGTAGGTAAACCTAGTTAACCCTAGCTAGGATTAGAGTTAGGTTAGTAACCTTAGCTAGATGTTACCTAATTATTGTCTAGGGTCTAACTACTTAGGGTTAGTACATAATTAATCTAAGGACTATATAACTAGTTAGTTATGGCTCTAACCCAGCTAATTAGGTATATTAGTAGGTTAGTGATGGTACAAAATCTAGGTCGGTCAATTGAGATGTACGGTATATCGTTTGATATGGTTAGGGGTCCAACCACATGGACGAATTAGTTGAGTATTAGGTTTACCGGTTCACAAAATCTAGGTCGGTCAATTGAGATGTTTTTTTTTTTGTCTTAGAACAATGGCAAAATGAGATAAACAAACAATCAAACTAAAACAAAACTAAAGTAAGTAACAATTTGGTTGTTTTCTGGTGATTTCTAATAATAAAGCATCCTAGGGTTTCTATTTTTACCTTGGTTAGACTTCAGGCTGCCAACACGTGTGCTGTCGCACGAAATACTGACCCGTGCTACACCAGTCTGGCCTTGTGCGACCCGCACGGTATTCCATGTGACCCGCACATGTAATACTTGATGCGACACGACCCTTAGTTGATGGTGCAATGCATGGTAATTAAGTTCCTAACTGGTTTGGGACAGATTTAGCCGGACTTGGACTCCCTAGACCTCAACTGTCGTATGTTGGTCATGGTATCGTGACCAGAACCTAGTCTAAAGCCCTCATTAGTCTAGTTAACCCTCACTTTCGCTTGTTGGCTTAACTATCCTAAGTCCACAAGTTGGTTTACTAAGGTATCTAACCGACTTTCACCTAATTAGAAATCTTCTCCTTTTGGGATACCAATTGGTCACCTTTCGGCTCCTAACCTACCTCTTGTCACTTACTCAATTCAATCAATTAGTCTACACCTTTAACCAAGAATAAGTGTGGTCATTCACCTAGTAGGAGGTTCAACACAATTCATCAAACACAAAGCAAGCATAAACAATAAACAACCAATAAGTGATAAAACCTAGAAACTTAATCATTCATCCATTACATCAATCCTAACCTTGGTTCAAACATGACCCTAGAACAAACTAATCTAGCCTACCGTAATAGAAACACAATCAAAATGCAAGAAAGGAAAAGATACAATCTCCATAACCAAAGAGAAGAAAGAAGGAAGGCAAACGCCCCTAATCAAGCATCTTCCTTGCCTCTAGACCGGAGATATGGCTGCTTGGGTCGATCGGCAGTGGAATGGTGGTTGGAACGTGTCACACCCCGAGTCACTTTTAGGTAACTCGTGGGTGCATTTTGACAACCCGCTGCGTATTTCTACGCAAGGCGAAAGTACATCACATACACTACCAATAATCACACAATTAAAATGCCACAAGACTTTATATATTCATTTATAATAGAATTCAACAAACGACAAAGACTGACATGGTGAGTTTAACACACGACTCCCATGCTAGTTTGATGTATCAATACAAACATAACAAAATAAAACAAAACAAACAGTGGCATTTATTTGACCCACTTGTTCAACTCGCTATTCTTGTAGAAGGTCTGTAGTGTCATCCTTAATACCTGGAACTCACATAAAAAGTGAAACGGGTGAGAGATCAAACAGTCTCTCAGTGCGGTATTCAGTTCCAGCCCGGATATTATAAAATCCTCCTAGTGGAATTCTTCAAATACCAACATTGAAAGAATAAAGTATACTAATACAATTATATTGCCATGCAAGTATTGATGCAATGCATTTATTCAATTATCGTTTATCCCATTATCATTTTTCACTTCCACTTTATCACTTATCACATTTCCGAATTCACTAATCACAATCACTTATAAATAGATAACACGTCCACATACCAAGCCACATAGGTCAGCCTCACATCTCTTAACCCCTTACCCATTGCAATCGGGCCACATAGGGGGGTAGCATGCTAGTACTAGAACACTCCATAGGTCTGCCTTACTTGATAATACGGTTACTATTTCACACTTAACGATCATTCATATGTACAATTCATTCAACCTCATTATATTCTAATGAGATGCATCAAGTCAATTTAAATGAACAATTAGAAATTTTGGCATTCATTTTTCAATTCCCTTGAAGGAATATGAACCAAAGTCAAATTAGGATGTCTGATGCAACATGTCATTTCCGCAATTAAGTATAAATGCAAAATGCACAATAGAATAGGCAATAGATTTAACAATGTCCAGGAACCCGCACCTGACAAGAAAATAAACTCATTGACGTTCGTCGTCCAATCCAACTCACGAGCCGCTACGATTCTCAAACGCCGGAGCCTTTACTCCTAGTATCAATAATTAAGTAATATTTAATTTATTAATAATTAATCCTTCAACTCAAGTCACTAACTTAAATTACGAACTAAAAAATTAAAGATCAAACTAAACCTCAATAAAAATTTCCAATTTAATAAGAGTTCAGAAATATAACAAATAATAATGTGATTATGAAAATATAGTTCTAACAATAAACTTACAGAAAGGTTAAGAGGAACTTGTAAATAAAATAAATTAAGAATCTTAATAGATGCTCCAAATTCACTTTTAGTTTTTCGTCAAAGAAGAAATAAAGGACCGGAATATAAGAAATAATATATATTTAAAATAAAGTAGTATAATATTAACAAAAACAATTAGAAAATCTATCTTCACCGTACCATTGGTTTGACCGAATATTATACTCAACAAATTCTAAAAAGGATACATGTCTCCACAACTATTTTTTTTTAAAAAAAAAAACAGTCAATCTCTAACAATAAAAATGCTATATGTATATTTCAAAAAGAGATACTTAGTAAATTACAAATGAAATTAATAAACAATTACAGAAGGGTTTATACGGTTATAGAGCCTGATAAAATTTTAAAAAGGAAAACATGAGAATTTTACCATTAGTATTTTATTAAGGACATAAGCAATGGAAACATTTTAGATGATCAAAATTTGGTGTTACCAAGTAACCAATACAAGAAACGTGTAAAAGAAAAAGAAATGGAAAGTACCACAAAAACCGGGCTAGAGTTCTGCTTCACAAATTTTCTCAACGCGTAGAAGGAAACAGAGTAGACAGAGTACTGAGATTGGAGCGGTGTAGTAAAATTTGGAAACGAAACATAGAGAAAATATATAATAGATGAAAGGGTGTATCCATTAGCGTTGTTGTTTGGATCATAACCGATTTAGTCGGTTATTTGTTGGACCAACAGAGATCAAGAACTGAAATTGAATATAGTATACGAGTCATATATATGGAATTTGTATTTTTATGTGCTAATTATTATTATAGATATATTTGGCATGGCCAATAGACAACTCAGTAACCAATAAGCAAATGAAACTGCACGTGTGGCGGTTAGGACTTTAGAAATAAGAGAATTAATAGAATTAGAATACGATATGGGAAATATAAATAAATGGTTATTGGTTTCCGCTCACAAACATTTTTAATTCGGCTAACACAAATTCAATGAAATGGTCAACAAGTGAACTATGGAATATACTACCCCTTCAATTCGACCATCACAAAAGATTATTAATGATACTAATTGGAAGTTAAATATCATGGTTCAAAGGATACGGCAAGTACACCACACTTGAACTTCTCAATTATATAATTAATGTCAAAGGTCAAAATGATATCTTTAATGCAACATATAAAACACTCATAAAATTTTAAATAAAATAAGGAGCATTATAATAATAAATTAATACTTTGAATAAAAATATAGTTTTACATTTTCTTAAAAGTCTAAGTTGTTACAGAACGTGGCTCGCAAGGCGGCAGGATTCCCAGTGCGGGGTGCACGGTAGAGATGAAGAGGTAGATTGGGTAGGTTTTCGTTGCGGCGTCGCCTTGGATGGGAGAGAAGATTGGATGCCCTAATTTCGGCGCTTCAGGGGCTTTAAATAGCAGCGAAACTTGGGTTCAAAGTCACGTGCAGGGCGCATGGAAAGCGGGTGCGGGTCGTATGGGCCAGGATTGAGTCGTCTGGCGCATGTCGCTTGTCTGGCGAACTGGCTGGACCCTGTGCACCCCACACGGGAGCATTTCTTCATGTTTTGTGGGCCAAACTTCACCAAATTTCCTCCAAGTTCCTACAAAATGAATATAGACCCAAGAAGTACCAAATTCCTACAGAAATAAACTAAAACACGCATAAAACAAAGGTATTGAGTTGTGATTGAGGGTAAAGTCCGGTCAAAATATATATATAAATGTGTGATATCAGTTAGCTTGGTTAGTTAGGCAAGATATAACTAAGTAATCCTAACTACTTTAGGTTAACTTGGTAGCTAGGGTTAGCTCTACGGTTAACCCAAATTATCCCTAGGGTCAGGTTAGAGTTAGGACTATTTTGGATTAGCTAGGGTTAGCTAGGGCTACATATGGAAAGCATATCTAGGGCAACCTTATTAGTTAGGGTTAGCTTGGGTAACTAGAGTACCAAACTCTAAGTCTAGGTAGTTACCTTAGCTAGGGATAGCTATGGTAGTTACGGTTAGATAGGCCTACCTAGGGCTAGTAAAGACTATTAGTTAGGATTAGAGTTAGGGCTCTTAGTTTAGGAATAAGTTATATTAGGTAAGATTATCTCTCGCCCTAATTTTAATCCTAAGCAATATGATTTTAACTAACCCTAACTAACCTTAGCTAATCCTAACTAATAGGGTTATGTTAGGTAGACCTAGGATTAATCTATCTTACTAACCCTAGCTATCCCTAACTACCTACCTAACTAATCATAGTAGCTGGAATAGAGTTGGGATAGCTAGGGTTAGCTGAGGTTAACTAGGGTTAGCTATGGTTAACCATATCTAGAGTTAGCTATCGTAAATTCTGAGTTAACCTTAGGTTTATAGATAATCGTAGTAACTCTAGCCTAAGTATGGTTAACTCTAGGATTATGACTACTAACCCTAGGGTTATGACCCTAGCTAGCCTAACCATAGAGCTACTCTATTTTGTGGAGTTAGCCCTCAGGTTAGCTAAGGTTAAAGTTAAGGTTAGCTAGGGTTAACTTACATAAACCCTAGCTAATTTTCTATGATAGGTTTAGCTAAATCCTACAAGAGTTTAACTAGGCCATGCTAGGGTTTGGCTCTGCCGTCGTTTCTTCTCTTCTCTGTACAGGTTTTAATGATTTCTGATGATTTTGGAGCATATAGATGGATTCTCGACGTTTCGCGCATGCTAGACGACTCATTCCTAGCTGTGGAGGCCTATCTCAGCACCCCATTCGGACCGAATGACTATCTGTTCGGTCCGAACGCACTGTAGCCGCCAGACCAGCGCACCTCTCATCCGTTCGGTATATCGTTTGATATGGTTAGGGGTCGAACCACAGGGACGGATTAGTTGAGTATTAGGTTTACCGGTTCACAAAATCTAGGTCGGTCAATTGAGATGTTTTTTTTTTGTCTTAGAACAATGGCAAAATGAGATAAACAAACAATCAAACTAAAACAAAACTAAAGTAAGTAAAAATTTGGTTGTTTTCTGGTGATTTCTAATAATAAAGCGTCCTAGGGTTTCTGTTTTTACCTTGGTTAGGCTTCAGGCTGCCAACACGTGTGCTGTCGCACGAATGCTGACCTGTGCTGCACCAGTCTGGCCCTGTGCGACCCGCACGGGATTCCATGTGACCCGCACATGTAGTACTTGGTGCGACACGACCCTTAGTTGATGGTGCAATGCATGGTAATTAAGTTCCTAACTGGTTTGGGACAGATCTAGCCGGACTTGGACTCCCTAGACCTCAACTGTCGTATGTTGGTCATGGTATCGTGACCAGAACCTAGTCTAAAGCCCCCATTAGTCTAGTTAACCCTCACTTTCGCTTGTTGGCTTAACTATCCTAAGTCCACAAGTTGGTTTACTAAGGTATCTAACCGACTTTTGCCTAATTAGAAATCTTCTCCTTTTGGGATACCAATTGGTCACCTTTCGGCTCCTAACCTACCTCAAGTCGCTTACTCAATTCAATCAATTAGTCTACACCTTTAACCAAGAATAAGTGTGGCCATTCACCTAGTAGGAGGTTCAACACAATTCATCAAACACAAAGCAAGCATAAACAATAAACAAACAACAAGTGATAAACCATAGAAACTTAATCATTCATCCATTACATCAATCCTAACCTTGGTTCAAACATGACCCTAGAACAAACTAATCTAGCCTACTGTGACACTCCAAAACTAGGTATGACACAGTCGCCGCGAGTGCACGCTACCAACCGCACACCCGCAAGGCTTAACTTATACTAATCCATTAAAATATTACAATTCAAGTGTTTAAAGCTAAAAATTTCTAACAATTTATACCAAATAATCTAAAGAAAAAATATCATTAACATGATACACAATTATTAAAGTAATATTCGAGTGGACAGGTTACACTAGTTACTTGGTTCATACTCAGAGTAACCACTGGCCTACAATATGTCGATCTTCTCACCACTCGATTCGGAACCTGGAACCCACAACCAATGTTGAAACAAAGCAAAAAGCAGAGCATGAGATAATTATAAAATTATCTCAGTGCGGTATTCAGTTCCAGTCACACAAACCCTAAGGTATATGATCAGGAACTAACTACCGGCTGAGTTTAAAACAACATTACAGCTATACAAACAATTCAGATAATATCATACATAATCATTAGTTTCATCCTCATCTGAATACAAAACATGCAATGCATTATGAGCACGGTAATTACATCCTTCAATAAGGAACACAAATACAATATGGCATTTCAGAAACCGGCTCAAGTTGGACATTAATATGTAAGGCTGGTTATTGATCATTACGACTTCCTTCACAGATTTTATAGTCCGTAGACTCTTCCTTTATAGTCCGTAGGCTCAGATTACCATAATTCAGACAAATCAGAATATCAAACAGTACCACAAGTCGAGAACATTGTCAGAATACCGGATCAAAGCGCTTATCACTCGGGGCTCAAGGAACGGGTCATGACTCCGCCCTCAAGTCAACCAATGTCTATTCAATCGTACAAGTAGCACAGACCATTTGAAGTCATTCAATCGGAAACCATTCATCATGAATAACATTCTTACAATAATATTAACATATGATACAGATTCAAATATGCGTGCAATGAATGAGTAATTCAACATGATGCAAATGCCATAGTTTAGTTCATAAAATGTAAATCAGAGTTTGTGTGCATCCGCACCTGAAAGCAAAAGCACTTCATGAGGAAGCAAGCAAGCAACAAATAACATCAAGTATAGACAAGCAGTAGTAGTACTCCATTTGTATCGGTTCCTTCTTGCTCCGATACTTTTATCTAAGTCTAAAAACAATATCTATGTCTAAGTATTTACTTTAATAAATCAAACAAGTAACAAGTAGATACAAGCAATAAGAACTAAATACAATCCTACATTACAACACAATATGTGGTCGGGTTAAGGTTTATCAAGACTTAGACACCAACAATAATGATATGAGTAAGTATAAGGATTTAAACCATACTTTTCTGTTCTAAACTGTGTAAAATAATTCCATGAGGTTGTAGAGCTCTCCAATAGCTTTCCAACGATCTTTGAATCACCTAAAACGGACTCCGGATGACAAAGTTATGGCCAAAAGAAAATCTGTTCTCAGAGTGAACAATTCGGACCGGATTTTAGAAGCTATAATTTCCAAAGAACACAATTCAGACCGAATTCCAGAACCGAAATATTGAATATGGACAGAATGTTGTGGCCATACTTGTACCGGTAACTAATTGGCTTAAATCAACACTTCTAATCCCCAAAGTTAACTATTTTTAACTCTTGAAATTTGCAGAAAATACTATTTGATTTAACTAACAACTTAATTATCCAAATTAATAAACAAACTATGAAACACTTGTAAAAAATACTATCATATCGGTTTCACGACATTTGCACAAAAGTTGCTTCTTCGAAAATCTTAAAACATGTCAGATTTTGTTCAAACCTCAAATCTAAAGTTTTAGAAGCTTAACAAGTTAAAATCACTTGAACATAACTACATGCAACTCTATTAAGTTACTAAAATTCTCATGTACCTTTTAATAACGATAAAAATCTGACAACAACCCTAATCTAGTAAAAACACCATGCATGCAACTATTTCTTCTTTCTAAATTCATTTTAATCCATAAATCAAATAAATAACTTGTTCTAATTGATTTTTAAGCTTGGATCACTCAACATTTTTCCAAAAATTCATAAATTCGTTTTTAACCCAAAACTCATCGCATGCACGACCAAAACTTTATAAAAACTGACTCAAACACTAAAAGTAGTTACTAACACCTTGCATGTAACTAAACCCAACATTGAATCTCACTTATATCTCTATTTTAGATAAAACTCCAGAAATTGGTTGAAAACCGAAATTACTTAAGGAAAAACGAAATCTTACCGAAATAGTACTCAAATCTGAATTTTCTTGACTTGCATGTACTCTCCTCATCTTCCTCTTTCTAAATCTGATTTTTCCTGATTTTATTGAATTTTTCTGCTATTATTTTCAAGTGGATCTTTGTGGGGTTTGAGCTTGAAAGAGAATGAGAGAAAATTCTGTGGAGAAGGAAATGGATGGAGGAGAAGAAGAGATAGGCTGTGGGTGGGATTTAATTAAATGGAATAGGCCACATTACAAAAGAGTCCCTCAACTATTCCATAATAACTTGGTTCTTCCAATTTCAGATTTGTGCACAATTTCAATAAGTTTGAGACCCAATTTATAGTACAGAAAATTCACAACTAAATTTTAAAATACATTTACTATAATTTTGTGAAATTAACATACTTTTACACTACATGAACATAATTTAAACAATGAAAATAATTAAACACGCAAATGTCAAGATCTGAAAAAATACTGGATATCACACCTACTGGAATAGAAACACAATCAAAATGCAAGAAAGGAAAAGATACAATCTCCGTAACCAAAGAGAAGAAAGGAGGAAGGCAAACGCCCCTAATCAAGCATCTTCCTTGCCTCTAGACCGGAGATATGGCTGCTTGGGTCGATCAGCAGTGGAATGGTGGTTGGAACGTGGCTCGCAAGGCGGCATGATTCCCAGTACGGGTCGCACAGGGTGGCTGTGCGGGGTGCACGAGAGAGATGAAGAGGTAGATTAGGTAGGTTTTCGTTGCGGCGCCGCCTTGGATGGGAGAGAAGATTGGATGCCCTAATTTCGGCGCTTCAGGGACTTTAAATAGCAGAGAAACTAGGGTACAAAGTCACGTGCAGGGCGCATGGAAAGCGGGTGCAGGTCGTATGGGCCAGGATTGAGTCGTCTGGCGCATGTCGCTTGTCTGGCGTGCTGGCTGGATCTTGTGCACCCCGCACGGGAGCATTTCTTCATGTTTTGTGGGCCAAACTTCACCAAATTTCCTCCAAGTTCCTACAAAATGAATATAGACCCAAGAAGTACCAAATTCCTACAGAAATAAACTAAAACACTCATAAAACAAAGGTATTGAGTTGTGATTGAGGGTAAAGTCCGGTCAAAATATATATATAAATGTGTGATATCAGTTAGCTTGGTTAGTTAGGCAAGATATAACTAAGTAATCCTAACTACTTTAGGTTAACTTGGTAGCTAGGGTTAGCTCTACGGTTAACCCAAATTATCCCTAGGGTCAGGTTAGAGTTAGGACTATCTTAGATTAGCTAGGGTTAGCTAGGGCTACATATGGAAAGCACATCTAGGGCAACCTTATTAGTTAGGGTTAGCTTGGGTAACTAGAGTACTAAACTCTAAGTCTAGGTTAGATACCTTAGCTAGGGATAGCTATGGTAGTTACGGTTAGATAGGCCTACCTAGGGCTAGTAAAGACTATTAGTTAGGATTAGAGTTAGGGCTCTTAGTTTAGGGCTAAGTTATATTAGGTAAGATTATCCCTCGCCCTAATTTTAATCCTAGGCAATATGATTTTAACTAACCCTAACTAACCTTAGCTAATCCTAACTAATAGGGTTATGTTAGGTAGACCTAGGATTAATCTATCTTACTAACCCTAGCTATCCCTAACTACCTACCTAACTAATCATAGTAGCGGAAATAGAGTTGGGATAGCTAGGGTTAGCTGAGGTTAACTAGGGTTAGCTATGGTTAATGATGTGCAAACTAATAATACCCTAATTGGTCCTAAAACGTACCGCAAGCGTACGGTATATCGTTGGATATGGTTAGGGGTCGAACCACAGGGACGGATTAGTTGAGTATTAGGTTTACCGGTTCACAAAATCTAGGTCGGTCAATTGAGATGGTTTTTGGTCTTAAAGCAATAGCAAAATGAGATAAACAAACAATCAAACTAAAACAAAATCAAAGCATGTAACAATTTGGTTGTTTTCTGGTGATCTCTAATAATAAAGCGTCCTAGGGTTTCTGTTTTTACCTCGGTTAGGCTTCGGGCTGTCAACGCGCGTGCTGTCGCACGAAACGCTGACCCGTGCTGCACCAGTCTGGCCCTGTGCGACCCGCACAGGATTCCATGCGACCCGCACAGGTAGTACTTGGTGCGGCACGGCCCTTAGTTGATGGTGCAATGCATGACAATTAAGTTCCTAACTGGTTTGGGACAGATCTAGCCGGACTTGGACTCCCTAGACCTCAGCCGTCGCATGTTGGTCATGGTATCGTGACACGGAACCTAGTCTAACACCCCCATTAGTCTAGTTAACCCTCACTTTCGCTTGTTGGCTTAACCATCCTAAGTCCACAAGTTGGTTTACTAAGGTATCTAACCGACTTTCGCCTAATTAGAAATCTTCTCCTTTTGGGATACCAATTGGTCACCTTTCGGCTCCTAACCTACCTCAAGTTGCTTACTCAATTCAATCAATTAGTCTACACCTTTAACCAAGACTAAGTGTGGCCATTCACCTAGTAGGAGGTTCAACACAATTCATCGAACACAAAGCAAGCATAAACAATAGACAACCAACAAGTGATAAACCATAGAAACTTAATCATTCATCCATTACATCAATCCTAACCTTGGTTTAAACATGACCCTAGAACAAACTAATCTAGCCTACCATAATAGTAACACAATCAAAATGCAAGAAAGGGAAAGATACAATCTCCATAACCAAAGAGAAGAAAGGAGGAAGGCAAACGCCCCTAATCAAGCCTCTTCCTTGCCTCTGGACTGGAGATACGGCTGCTTGGGTCGAACGGCGGTGGAACGGTGGTCGGAACGTGGCTCACAAGGCGGCGGGATGGTCTGTGCGGGTCGCACAGGGTGGCTGTGCGGGGTGCACAGGAGAGGTGAAGTGGTGGATCGGGTTGGTTTTCGTTGCGGCGCCGCCTCGGATGGGAGAGAAGATAGGATGCCCTAATTTCGACACTTCGGGGGCTTTAAATAGCCGCGAAACTAGGGCTTGGAGTCACGTGCGGGGCGCATGGGAAGCTGGTGCGGGTCGCATGGGCCAGGAATGAGTCGTCTGGCCCATGTCGCTTGTCTGTCGTGCTGGCTGGGCCCTGTGCAGGCCGCACAGAATTCCATCCTGGCCGCACGGGATCATTTTCTTCATGTTTTCAAAGCCAAACTTCACCAAATTCGCTCCAAGTTCCTACAAAATGAATATAGACCCAAGGAGTACCAAATTCCTACAGAAATAAACTAAAACATGCATAAAAGCAAAGGTATTGAGTTACGATTGAAGGTAAAGTCCGGTTAAAATGTATATATAAATGTGTGATATCAAACCCCCCCAAGCTTGAACTTTGCTTGTCCCCAAGCAACACCCTAAACTTAGAGGTTGGACCATACCTACATCTAAACTCAACACCTTGCAAGCCTACGAGTTGAAATTTAAATTAATTGGATTAGTTTGAGCATCACACATGAGTTCAAGGCAATCGGTTGCAAAACTTAGCACAAAATTTTGGACTCTAAGCACTCAAACAATTGGTTTATGTTGCGCTTGATCCTAAAAGATCCGATTTTTCATTTCAATGACCCTAAGCTTCTCTATGTAAACGACATGCAAAATCAAGGTTATTTGCCCGTTCATTTCCATACCCTCCAAGAATTTGTAAGGAATATCTATAGCGTGTCAAGGCGTGAGGAGTCTTTTAGAAAAGAAAGAAAGAGAAAGAGAAAAAATTACATTGAGAAACGAACTTAACCAGCTTTGTCTCTCTCTTTTTTTTTTGTTTTTGTTTTTGTTTTTGTTTTTTTTTTTTTTTTTGTTTTTTTTTTTGTTTTTTTTTTGTTTTTTTTTTTTCATTTACACAAGAGATACATTTCGCCATTGTGGCGGGGAAGAATTTACATAAAAAGAGAAAAAGAAGATAGCAAGAAGACTCAAAAAGAAACACGCCAAAGATATCCCTTTTGAACAAATCCTTGTAGGACACAAATCCGTTCACTCGGCAAATGTTTATGACTTGTCTAATAGTGTTTAACATTATGAAAGCAACCAAATTTCGGGTTTTATCTATTTGAATCAAAATCCTCTTCGGTTCATTGGCTCAAAAACCAATCAAAAGCACACTTAGAGTTTAAAGTTTTGCAAGAAATTCCACAACCATTTGCATTGAAAACTTGTGTGAAAACTCATTCTAAAACAATCAATTAAATTTCAATTCATTTACATGCAAGATTAAATGAATTACGTGCAACCTACATGATGCAATCCACTGTCTGGGGTCCTGTGCGGGGTGCACAGAAATTGGTGCGGGCCGCACAGAAATTTTTTTTTTCATGGGAGACATTGGCCAGACAGTGGTATGTAGCTGCCAGGGACCTTGTGCGACCCGCACAGACAAGCCATGCGACCCGCACAGGCTCCCAGATAGCCGTTATTTCATGCCATGATGCATTTCCTAGATACAAGTTTCCAAATTTCGTCAAGTCTCCCCCCCAAGCTGAACAATGCATTGTCCCTAATGCAATCATACATCAAAGAAAAGGAAAAGAGAAGAAGTTTGGAAACATACCATTGCGGCCGGTAGCGGATAAACCGCAACCGGCCAACTAATCTCGTGGATGGCGGCGAGGGCGGCGATGCCGGCGGGGTGTCTCTTCTATCGCCCGCTCCAAGTTGTCAAACCGCGTGTTGGTGTCTTGACGATGCGCTCGAATGTCCGCTTGGTTTTCCAAGGAGAGGTTGGTGATGAGGCCCAAGGAGTTCGTCACGTCCGTGTACCATTGTTGCGGCGGGTAGTATGGTTGGTACGGCGGCGGCATGGGCGGAGCGGCATTGCTTGGGCCGGCTTGATGGGAATCGGCATTAGAGAAATGTGGTGCGCTCCATTGAGGCGCGGCATGGGAATGACCGGGTTGCGCATGTTGTTGTGGGTCGACGTGCATGGGTGAGGCGTTGCGGCTCCGCCGCCCGGCGGTTGAAGGTACTCATTCGGTACGATCCATGTCTCCATATCTCTCTTGTTGAGCCCCACAACATATGGAAAGTAGAAGTTTGGCCGGTTTGCCATGAGCCATTCGTAGTTGCCTTGTCCATGGTTCTTCAAGAATTGGGCCCTATCCAAATAGTTGATGTTGATGCGAGATGGGCCGTCGCATTTCTCAAGCTCTTCAAAATCTAGACCCAAAATTCGGCCAATGTGAGTCACGTAAGAACCCATGGTGATGGCACCTCCCAATCTTGGATTGTCGCGCACGTCCAACCAATGGTATACCATGAGTAAGGTAAAGTCGGGCTTGATTGGTCGATCTTGCAACATCATGTCGAGGATTTGCAATTCGAGGTCGGTGGTGTGTGTGCATGTCTCCCCTTTCGCGAAAATGGTGCTTGCTAAGATGCGGTGCAAAATGCGGAGCGGTGGAGATTGAATGAATCGCACCTTGTTGCCCATGGGTGAATCAAGACCTGTAATTGCTTTCCAAAAAATAGATTTGTCCCAACCGGGACGGTGAAATGGATTCTCAAGATCGGGGTATTGAAAGCCAAAATGTCTCCTCAAGTCATCAATCAAAATTCGCCATTTCTTATGACCCAAACGAAATGTCACTTTATTTCTACCGTTTTTGTCAATTTTCAATTTTAGAGATGCTAAGAATTGTATGGTCGGGTAGATATAAGTTGGACAATCAATATCCCAAAACTTTTTGGTAATACCAATATCCTTGGTTATTTCAAGAAAATCATAAATCACATCAAGTTCCTCGAGAGTATCCCAATCAACCAATCTAGTGTTAAGAATTCGTCGTTGTGAAAGACGTTTGACATGAGCGAACATTTGGCTAGTTGGGATTCTAAAACCAAGGGATTCTTCATAAGGTTGGGCATAGGGGTCATATTGGTTTTCGGGTAGGTTGGGGTCGGAATCGGAGTCATAGCGATTTTGGTCATAGCGTGGTTGTTCTTGGGGTTCGGCTTGAGGTTGGGCTTGTGGTTCGGCTTGAGGTTGGGCTTGTGGTTCGGCTTGGTCATGGCGGTTTCGGCGCCTGTTTGAGGGTTCTGGTTGGTCACGGTTCTCAGATTGGAGGCGGCGTGAAAGACTACGGGTGATTCGGCCAAGCATTGTGACTTTTCGTGGACTGGATGGGTCTGTGCGGGTCGCACGGGATCCTGTGCGGGTCGCACAGACTGGTCTGGTCTGTGTGCGGTGGGGTTTTTTGTTGGATTTGGCTAAGTTCTTGGTAACAGCTGGTCGGTGTAGCCAAATACTCAATAAAACACAGTTCAAATGTCTCACACAAGCAAACCACAAATGAAAACAAGAGAGTTAGAGCGTTACAACCTGATTTCATCGTGAAGCGGCGGATTAGTGCGAAACGGCGGCTGGAATCGTGTGCTGCGGCGGCCGATTCGTGCGAAACTGCTGCTGGAATCGTGGGCTGCGGCTGAAACTTGCAGAGCGCACCGGCAGGGGCTACGGTTGTCCGTTTGAGCTCAAATTTTGACAGCGGGTTCACGGAAAGGTGCTGGACAAATGTAGCGGAAGGGTTTTGGTTTCGGCCGGTAAGTTTTTCGAATTTCGTGGGGCAGCGGTGATTTCAGCGGTTGTGGCAGCAGTGTTTGAAGGTTTGGAGCTTGGGAATGGCTAAGTGGAGAGTGTTTTAAGGTGATATGACAGTGGGAATTGAGAGAGAGTGAGAAATGTGAGTTGGGGTGGTGAAATGAGGTGAAGGGGTGGGGTATTTATAGGTAAATTGAGTTGGATCTGGTTGGAATTTGAATTTGGGCGGTTTGGAGCCGAAAGGAATTCAAATTTGAATGAAGTGGGGTGAGTGGGGATCAAGTAGGGGCCTAGAGGAGCGTCTGTCGGCTCTGTGCGGGTCGCATGGTGGTCCTGTGCGGTCCGCACAGTGTCAGCAGCGGGACAGGCGGGGTAGGAATGGTCCAATTCGAGGCAGACATGGGCAGGCGTGGCCGACAGCGGGACAGGCGGTCCCTGTGCGACCCGCACAGGCATTTAGTGCGGTCCGCACCAGTGTCAGATGATGGGAGGAGCGTGGTCCTGTCGGTGCAGCCGTGTCAGAGTGGGGACCCTGTGCGACCCGCACAGGAATTGGTGCGACCCGCACAGATGTCAGATGGGCCCCAACTTCAATAATTCACTTCAATTTCGAAATTTCCAAGGAGGGAAGGCTCAAACCAGGTTCAGTGGGATCTGTTGTGGCTTGTAACTTGATCTTTTGTGGCGATGTTGCATGGAGAAACGACGTGGGAGCAACATTTGATCTATTGCGGCAATCGGCTTGCGTGAGGTCGTGCGCGGGTTGATGCCACTATTCCTTCAACCTATGGTGCTCTTGTACAAACCAATTGGGGACTTCCACAATTATCTACATAAACCACAAACAAATCAAACACTTGGCATTAAAATTCCTCCATGAAACAACTCAATTCAATTTTTTATTTTCACATTTTCAAATTTTTATGTGTTTTTAATTTAAAGAACAAAAATTAAATTCTAAACTAACCTAAATTATCCCTACATTTTGTTTTAAATTTCCATTTTCTAATTTTTTTGTGTTTTTCGAAATTATCCAAATGCGTAAAAATAAGTGAAATAAAAAGAGAGGAGAAGGGTTAGAAATCCTTGGGTTGCCTCCCAAGAAGCGCTTGTTTAAGGTCCTTAGCTTGACCGTATGCTACTAATCTTCAATCGGTTGTGGGTCGACAAGTGTGTACGCCATGATGTACTCCTTGTCGTGGTCGGCGATATAATGCTTGAGCCGCTGCCCATTCACTTTGAACGGCTCCGAATCCTTGTCACAAATGTCCACGGCCCCAAACGGGTACACTTTCACCACACGGAATGGGCCCGACCATCTCGAGCGCAACTTGCCCGGAAAAAGTCGAAGTCGTGAGTTGAACAATAGCACAAGGTCGCCTTCCTTGAACACCCTCCTTGCAATTCGCTTGTCATGGACAATCTTGCTTCTTTCCTTGTAGAGTCTTGCATTGTCATACGCATTGAGGCGCATTTCGTCCAACTCATGCAAGTTCAAGACCCGTTTCTCACCGGCCTTTTGCATATCCATGTTGAGGGCTCTAGTCGCCCAATAGGCCTTGTGTTCTATCTCCACGGGTAGATGGCAAGGCTTGCCATACACAAGCTTGAAGGGGCTCATGCCAATTGGGGTCTTGTATGCGGTGCGGTAGGCCCATAGCGCATCATGCAACTTTTGTGACCAATCTTTCCTTGAACGGGCCACCGTCTTCTCCAAGATAGACTTTATTTCCCTATTTGAAACCTCAACTTGACCGCTTGTTTGAGGGTGGTAAGCGGTGGCAACTTTGTGGGTCACTCCATGCCTCTTCAAAAGTCCATCAAATTGGCGGTTTATGAAATGTTTTCCGCCATCACTAATTACCGCCCTTGGTACTCCAAATCTAGGGAAAATCACCTTTGAGAACAATCTACAAACCGCATTTGCATCGGCCGCTTTGCAAGCAACGGCCTCAACCCATTTTGACACATAATCTACCGCAACCAAGATATACTCAAATCCATTGGAACTAGGGAATGGGCCCATGAAATCAACTCCCCAAACATCAAAAATCTCAACCTCAAGAATCGGGTTTTGTGGCATTTCATTGGACTTGGAGATATTCCCCGTTCTTTGACATTGGTCACAAGACATCACAAAAGACCGTGCATCACGAAAGAGAGTGGGCCAATAAAAACTGGATTGCAATACCTTAGCCGCTGTTTTTGAGAAGGAGGCATGCCCGCCATAAGCGGAAGAATGGCAATGAGCAAGGATCGGCCTAACTTCTTCATGTGGCACGCAACGGCGGAAGATATCATCAATTCCCAACTTGAACAAGTATGGATCCTCCCAAAAATAGTACTTGGCATCAGTTTTGAGCTTCTTCCTTTGTTGGTAGGTCATCTCCGCTGGTAGGACACCACTTGCCAAGTAATTCGCCAAATCAGCGTACCAGGGCAGCTTCTGTGCGGGTCCCAGTGGTCCTGTGCGCATTGGATGGGCCATGGACTGCACTGCACAAGCCTCTGTCATGGCAAATTCCTCAGGTTCTGGGCCTGTTCGGGTCGCATGAGATTCTGTGCGGGTCGCACAGGCCTTGGTTGCCAGCTTCAGCTTGTCTCCCAGCATGTCAGAGACCATGTCCAGACCCGAGATGGGGCCTGTGCGGGTCGCATGAGATCCTGTGCGGGTCGCACAGGATGCCAGAGCCAGGACAGACAGCAGATTTTCGTCCGGAAATTCATCATTGATTGGCAGATCGGCACCCTTTCCTTCCAGAAATTGTAGCCTTGACAGATGGTCGGCCACCGAGTTTTCCGAGCCCTTCTTATCTCGGATTTCAAGATCAAACTCTTGCAAGAGAAGTATCCATCGGATCAACCGCGGCTTGGCATCTTTCTTGCTCAAAAGGTAGCGAATTGCCGCATGGTCAGTGTAGACAATGACTTTTGAACCCACCAAATAGGACCGGAATTTGTCAAGAGCAAACACAATGGCAATGAGCTCTTTTTCGGTGGTTGTGTAATTGACTTGTGCGGGGTCAAGGACCTTGCTTGCATAGAAGATTGCCACCGGTTTCTTATCTTTTCTTTGCCCCAAAACGGCCCCTACCGCATAATCTCTCGCATCGCACATGAGTTCAAAGGGTTGAGACCAATCGGGTGGTTGCAAAATTGGTGCGGTCACAAGAGCCTCTTTCAACCTTTGGAATGATTGTGTGCACTCTTCGGTCATGCGGAACTCATGGTCTTTGATCAAGAGGTTAGTGAGTGGCTTGGCGATTTTTGAGAAATCCTTGATGAAGCGGCGGTAAAATCCGGCATGCCCCAAGAAACTTCGCACATCTTTCACACACGTGGGCAAGCCGAGCTTCTCAATCACCTCCACTTTGGCTTTGTCAACCTCGATTCCATTTGCGGTGATCACATGGCCAAGCACCACGCCCCGTTGCACCATGAAGTGGCATTTCTCCCAATTCAACACCAAGTTGACCTCTTCACAACGCTTCAAAACTCGAGAAAGATTAGTTAGACAAGCATCAAAGGAGGTACCATAAACCGAAAAATCATCCATAAAAACCTCCATCTCTTTCTCAAGAAAATCGGAAAAAATTGCCATCATGGCTCTTTGAAAGGTAGCGGGGGCATTACACAAACCAAACGGCATCCTACGGTACGCGTACGTACCGTAGGGACAAGTAAATGTGGTCTTTTCTTGGTCAAGTGGGTGGATGGGTATTTGGAAAAAACCGGAAAAACCATCTAAATAACAAAAGAAAGAGTGATTTGCAAGCCTCTCAAGTAGTTGGTCGACAAACGGCAATGGAAAATGGTCCTTTCGCGTGGCCGCATTGAGCTTGCGGTAGTCGATGCACATGCGCCAACCGGTTGCTACTCGAGTTTGGATCTCCTCTTCCTTATCATTCTTCACTACAGTGGTTCCTCCCTTTTTCGGCACAACATGGACCGGGCTCACCCATTTGCTATCCGAAATCGGATAAATAATGCCCGCATCAAGCAACTTTAGGATCTCCTTTTTCACCACCTCTTTCAAGTTGGGGTTGAGCCTTCGTTGCCCCTCAACGGTTGGTTTGTGGTCATCTTCTAGGAGAATGCGGTGGGTGCAAATGGATGGATGAACCCCCTTCAAGTCTCCAATCGAGTATCCAATGGCCTTGCGATGGGCCCTCAACTCGGCCAATAACCTCTCGGTTTGTTCGGCCCCCAAATCGGCATTCACAATCACAGGGCAAGTGTCAGCTGGACCAAGAAACTCATACCTCAAGCTGTCAGGCAGCGGCTTGAGAATCACCGCTTGCTGGGCCGAATCGGCGCTGACTGGTGCAGTTTGGGACCCTGTGCGACCCGCACAGGAATTGGTGCGACCCGCACAGAGACCATCTGGGCCTATGTTTGGCTCTGTTTCGATTGTCAGGACCTCCTGGACTAGTTCTGTGCGACCCGCATGGGTTTGGTGCGACCCGCACAGAGACTCCAGTCCATCCACGATTGATTCCTCTACTCCGATTGCCTCTTGATTTTCAGAGAGGAAGTGTTGGTAACACCTGAGAGCTTCCTCATATTGATCCCTTAACATCTCTTCAATTGGTGTATCAATCTCTTCAATCATGCAACAAGAATCGAGTTGGTTGGGGTACCTCATGGCTTTGTCAATAGCAAACTCAATTGTTTCTCCTCCAATTCTCAAAATCAACTTCCCATCTCGTGCATCCAACAATGCCCCGGCCGTCCTTAGAAAAGGCCGCCCCAAAATTATCGGCACTTCCTTGTCCTCCTCCATTTCCATCACAACAAAGTCACCCGGCACATAAAATTTTCCCACTTGCACGGGCACATCCTCAATCACACCAAGTGGCAAGCGGACCGATGCATCGGCAAGTTGTAATGTCATGCGAGTCGGCTTCAATTCACCAACCCCAATCTTCTCATACACGGTCCTAGGCATCAAACTCACACTAGCCCCCATGTCACAAAGGGCCTTCTTGATAGTAGCCTTACCAATCGTGCATGGAATCGTGTACTTGCCGGGATCATCCATCTTGGCCGGAATCTCACTACTAAGCACCGCACTACATTGCTCGGTTAGCTTCACCGTTTTCAACTCTTCTAGCGGCCTCTTGTTGGAGATGATATCCTTTAAGAACTTGGCATAGGTTGGGATTTGCGTGATAGCATCGGTGAAGGGAATGGTGATGTGGAGTTGCTTCAACATGTGTAGAAAGCTCTTGAACCCCTCCTCAGCCTTAGTTCTGGCTAGCCTCTGTGGAAATGGCACTGGAGGAATGTATCGTGGGTCGGGTTCGGCCAATTTCTGCTTTTCGGCTCTTTTCTGTCCCTGTGCGGGGTGCACAGAATCTGGTGCGGGCCGCACAGGATCAATCTCCACGATTTCAGGCTGCTGGACATGAGCTGTGGCACTGCCGCTGGGATCCTGGGACCCTGTGCGGGCCGCACAGGATTCTGGTGCGGGCCGCACGGGATGTGTTTTCACCGTTTCAGCGGGCATCTCAGGTCCCTTATACACCGTTCCACTCCTGAGGTTTATGGCCTTCACTTCCCCCCTTGGATTAGCCTCTGGTTGGCTGGGAAGTTGCCCCGGGCCCCTTTGACTTGGTCCCGCTTGTTGGGCAAAATGTGCCTCCATCATTTGTTCTAGCCTTGTAATCGACCTCAACCCATCATCAAACTTGTCCAATTTTTCGGCCACCTTTTGGTTCCACTTGCCTTGTTCATGCATGAAATTTTGGACATTGAGATAAGGCCTCCTTTGGTAAGGTTGGTTGGGAGGTGGAAGAGCGGGTTTCTTGGGGTAGAATGGCCTTGCATAGGAGTTGTTTTGGATGTTGTCTTTGAAGTTTGGGAAGTTCATGAGTTGCCAATCTTGTCGCTCCCTCGCATCATTTGAGTAAGAGGTTGTGAAAGGTGGGTTGGGAAAGTAAGATGGCTCATTGTTGATTGAGCTAACTTGTGCCATCTCCTCATCGGGTTGTGCAAGAGGGCATTGGAGAGAAGTGTGCCCCTCTTCGCCACAAGCACCGCATGGGTTGAATGGTTGGCCCATGGCTTGGTCGGTGTTTTCCTTGGCAATGTCGGCCTCAAGTTGAGCAATTTTGGCATGCAATGCGGTGATCTCGCTCACTTCATAGCGGCCTCCACTTCTTGCATTGTCTCGGCCCGACCATTGTTGGTTCCTTGCCACATTATCAACCAAGTCCATCGCCTCTTGAGCCTCTCTATCCATGAGACTTCCACCCGCTACCGCATCAACATTTATGCGAGTACTATCGGTCAAACCATCATAGAAAGCTTGAATAACAACATCAATTGGTAGACCATGGTGGGGACATGAAAACTCTAGGTCCCTAAACCTTTCCCAAGCCTCACTAAGGGTCTCATCGGCTCTTTGTTTGAAACTTGTTATTTGGCTCCTAATTCTAGCCGTTTTCTTGTGGGGGAAGTACTTAACCAAGAAAGTTTAGGCCATCTCATCCCATGTGGTAATTGACCCCCTTTTTAGGCCACCAAACCATTTTTTAGCCTTGTCCCTAAGTGTGAAAGGGAAGAGTAAGAGCCTAATTGCGGATGGTGTAACCCCATTCATTTTGATAGTACTACAAACATCCTCAAAAGTTTGCAAGTGTGCATGCGGGTCCTCATTTTCAAGCCCGGTGAAGGAGTTTTGTTGCACAAGGTTGATGTGAGCGGGCGTAATGTTGAGGTTGTTTGCTGCGACTCCGGGCAATACAATTGCCCCTCCAATGTTGCTTGACTTTGGCGTAGCGAAATGCCTCAAAGTCCTCGGATTAGGTTGTGGCCCGGTGTCATCAAACCCGCCTTGGCTTCCTTCATCATCACCCCCTCCTCCGGGGCGTTCATTAGCAAGCCTCTGCCGCTCCTGGTCTAGTCGGACACGTTCTTGCTCAAGTGCTAGGCGCTGTGCCTCTAGTTCACGTCGCAACGCCTCCAATTCGGCCATTTTCTCGCTGTCAGAGGGTCTGTGCGGGTCGCACAGGGGTTCTGTGCGGGGTGCACAGGGCACTGGCTGCGCGTGCTGCGTTGGGTTGTCGCTCAAGTCGTGCGCTGACTGGACCCTGCGTGGTAGGGCCTGTGTTGGCTGATCGGTGGCTGTCGGATCGAGTGTGCTCAAGCCTTCGGTAGACTTGCACCTCAAGAGGTAGCGATGCCCCTTGTTCGTTTGAGTCCTACGCTTCGAACCGGCCAGCGCTTATCCCTACGAATCACAAAAACAAAGCAAATAAAGAAATGTGAGAAACAAAAGAAATGACCTAGGCTCTTGATACTTAAGTAAGGTCCTAATATCAAACACCGTCCCCGGCAACGGCGCCAAAAAGCTTGATGTGCAAACTAATAATACCCTAATTGGTCCTAAAACGTACCGCAAGCGTACGGTATATCGTTGGATATGGTTAGGGGTCGAACCACAGGGACGGATTAGTTGAGTATTAGGTTTACCGGTTCACAAAATCTAGGTCGGTCAATTGAGATGGTTTTTGGTCTTAAAGCAATAGCAAAATGAGATAAGCAAACAATCAAACTAAAACAAAATCAAAGCAAGTAACAATTTGGTTGTTTTCTGGTGATCTCTAATAATAAAGCGTCCTAGAGTTTCTGTTTTTACCTCGGTTAGGCTTCGGGCTGTCAACGCGCGTGCTGTCGCACGAAACGCTGACCCGTGCTGCACCAGTCTGGCCCTGTGCGACCCGCACAGGATTCCATGCGACCCGCACAGGTAGTACTTGGTGCGGCACGGCCCTTAGTTGATGGTGCAATGCATGACAATTAAGTTCCTAACTGGTTTGGGACAGATCTAGCCGGACTTGGACTCCCTAGACCTCAGCCGTCGCATGTTGGTCATGGTATCGTGACACGGAACCTAGTCTAACACCCCCATTAGTCTAGTTAACCCTCACTTTCGCTTGTTGGCTTAACCATCCTAAGTCCACAAGTTGGTTTACTAAGGTATCTAACCGACTTTCGCCTAATTAGAAATCTTCTCCTTTTGGGATACCAATTGGTCACCTTTCGGCTCCTAACCTACCTCAAGTTGCTTACTCAATTCAATCAATTAGTCTACACCTTTAACCAAGACTAAGTGTGGCCATTCACCTAGTAGGAGGTTCAACACAATTCATCGAACACAAAGCAAGCATAAACAATAGACAACCAACAAGTGATAAACCATAGAAACTTAATCATTCATCCATTACATCAATCCTAACCTTGGTTTAAACATGACCCTAGAACAAACTAATCTAGCCTACCATAATAGTAACACAATCAAAATGCAAGAAAGGGAAAGATACAATCTCCATAACCAAAGAGAAGAAAGGAGGAAGGCAAACGCCCCTAATCAAGCCTCTTCCTTGCCTCTGGACTGGAGATACGGCTGCTTGGGTCGAACGGCGGTGGAACGGTGGTCGGAACGTGGCTCACAAGGCGGCGGGATGGTCTGTGCGGGTCGCACAGGGTGGCTGTGCGGGGTGCACAGGAGAGGTGAAGTGGTGGATCGGGTAGGTTTTCGTTGCGGCGCCGCCTCGGATGGGAGAGAAGATAGGATGCCCTAATTTCGACACTTCGGGGGCTTTAAATAGCCGCGAAACTAGGGCTTGGAGTCACGTGCGGGGCGCATGGGAAGCTGGTGCGGGTCGCATGGGCCAGGAATGAGTCGTCTGGCCCATGTCGCGTGTCTGTCGTGCTGGCTGGGCCCTGTGCAGGCCGCACAGAATTCCATCCAGGCCGCACGGGATCATTTTCTTCATGTTTTCAAAGCCAAACTTCACCAAATTCGCTCCAAGTTCCTACAAAATGAATATAGACCCAAGGAGTACCAAATTCCTACAGAAATAAACTAAAACATGCATAAAAGCAAAGGTATTGAGTTACGATTGAAGGTAAAGTCCGGTTAAAACGTATATATAAATGTGTGATATCAGTTAACCATATCTAGAGTTAGCTATGGTAAATTCTGAGTTAACCTTAGGTTTATAGATAATCGTAGTAACTCTAGCCTAAGTATGGTTAACTCTAGGATTATGACTACTAACCCTAGGGTTATGACCCTAGCTAGCCTAACCATAGAGCTACTCTATTTTGTGGAGTTAGCCCTAAGGTTAGCTAAGGTTAGTTAGGGTTAACTTACATAAACCCTAGCTAATTTCCTATGATAGGTTTAGCTAAATCCTACAAGAGTTTAACTAGGCCATGCTTGGGTTTGGCTCTGCCGTCGTTTTTTCTCTTCTCTGTACAGGTTCTGATGATTTCTGATGATTTTGGAGCGTATAGATGGATTCCCGACGTTTCGCGCACGCTAGACGACTCATTCCTAGCAGTGGAGGCCTATCTCGGCACCCCATTCGGACCGAATGACTATTTGTTCGGTCCGAACGCACTGTAGCCACCAGACTAGCGCACCTCTCATCCGTTCGGTCCGAACAGATCCTGTTCGGTCCGAACAGATTGCCGCCATGTCACATATGGCAATTTTCTTTACATGGAAGTTGATCTTTATGGCATTTTCTTGCGCCCTGGTGCCCTAGCCTTCCATTCTTGCGACCTAGGACGTCCATATATACCTCTACACACCTGAGGAAAGGCATCTTTGATTCTCCATACCTAATTCCACCTTTCCAAAGGCGTTTACTCTCTTTGGAGATCATCAACCTTGAAGCGATGACAGCAAGGTGGTCAGTTTGGCGACCATCCAGCAATACCCCACTGCCTTGAAGACCGAAAGACGGAAGCAAAAAGGAGTATTTGGTTTATTCTTTTATGTTTCTTTCTCTTGATTCAATGGGCTTGTATCTTTACTGTTATTTTATGTTTATTGCGTGTCTTGCTACTATGTTAGGCTAGTTTTTATGTTGTCTTAGGATTAGGGAAGGAACTTGATGTTTGGATGACGTTTATTTGACTTGTTATGTTATACTATGCTTTGAGAATTGTTTATTGCGAATTATATCTGTTACTTGAGTTAAAATACTTGTTTAAATCTCTAATTACCTTCTAGTTGAATAGCTGCATCTAGCTAGTCTAAGTTAGGATAAACGAGTCACGTTTATTTCAAGTACTTGGGATAAATTGTAGATCCGAAAGGATAGATTAGTTGACACCAAAAGTGTAACTTTTAGACCAGGTCAAAAGACCTCTAAATATCCTTACGAACTCCAATAAACAAGTTTAATTGATTGAATTCTATACCAAAAGTTGCGAACCAATCAAGTTAATTAGGTTAGGTTGTGATTAAACCAGCGAAAACTGAGGTTTAGAATATCTAGGTTTGAACAATAAACCCTAACTTAAAGCATTAGTTAGCATAACGGACCAATTAAGCCCACCTTTGCCTTCTGTTCGGACCGAACAGGGCGGCAACTGTAGCTAAAATGCGAAATTTAGTGCGAAAGTGCTTAGTTTCGAGTTTTAGCGTCCAAACAGAAGCGAAACCTGACTCCTAGGACATTTTTATTCTCTGTTTAAACCCCAAAACACTGCTTTACTTAGTTTAATTACTATTTAGTTTATTTTATCTTATTTCGAGTCTAAAAACCAACCAAAAATATTTACCTAGTGCATCGTTTAGTTTTCTTTTATTTAAATCTTCATAAAAATATTTCTGTCTAGATTTTAAGAAAGGATAAGTCCAGTATTCATAAATCCGTCCCTTGGGTTCGACCCTAAAGCTATATTCCGAACGATTAGTGAGATTAGCTCTAGGTTTACAAATTTATTTGATTCCTAGGTTCTAAGCCTTCATCAATACATCAATTTGAACCAATAAATAATTGCATGATACTGTACTAGGTGATTCCATTAAAATGTATAGACGTACTCTTATAAAGTTATTTTTTGCTGTAGTTAATTTCATTAAAATATTGAAAGGAATCAAATGGAAACATAAATAAGTATTAAAATCAATTGAGCTATATTTTTCCATTTCCATTTTCAGCGAAGCACTGTACAGACTGTCTACAGACCAAACGGCTGTAGACAGTTTTAGTAAAACCTAATTAAATAATCTACAACTGGTTTTACTTAAAAACAGTCATTAAAAATGTTGAGCAACTGTTATAAAGTAAAAAAAGTCATAAAAAGACGGGGGAAAAATGCTGCAACTGTAATTAAGTAAAAACAGTCATAAAAATTTGGGACCCACTTGCCATACCACAATTCACCCCAATAATGACTAATATTGGCGGGAATTTATGGCGACTGTTATTTAATATTAACAGTCATTAAAGACTTTTATGACTGTTATTTAATATTAACGGTCACAATGTTTCCAGAAAAATTTATTTTTTCTTTTTCTCATGCTTAAGTTTAGCAATTGTTTTAACACAAAACAGTTGTAAAGATTTGAACTTATATTACGACAATGCCATAGATTTTGTAGGTGACTGTTATTATAAAAAGTAGTTGCTAATCTCCAGTTGCAAAAGCATGTTTCTGTGGTAGTGCCAGTTATGGTTAGTTAGGGCTACTACCTAAGGTTAGCCCAAGGTAGACTACCTAGACCTAATTTAGGATTAGCTATGGTCAAGTTTAGCTAATCTGTTAGGTAGAGCCTAACTAGGTTTAGCTAGGGTGTAGAGTTAGTTATGGTTAGTTAACCTAAGGGATAGCTAACCCGGTCTAAGCTTAGGGCTAAATAATCCTAACAAACCCTAACTCTTAACTCTAAACCCTAAATAGTTATCCCTATCAAAACCTACCATGGTTAGAGTTACTAATCCGAGCTAACAAGTTAAGGTAGGGTTACCTAGGATTAGAGTTAGGGCTCGCGAGGGTTGGAGTTAGGATTGTTAACTATGGTTACCTAGGGATACCTAGTACAAAACCTAGGATTACCAAGGTAGGTTCGTTAAAACCGATCCCGACCCTAGGTAGCCCTAACTAACCCTTGCCAACTCTAAACCTAGCCCTACATAGGTAACCCTAGGTAGGCCTAACTAACTTGCCTTAGGTAGCCCTAACTAACCATCGCTAACCTTAACTCTAGATAACCCTAACTATAGGATTAGCTTGGGTTAGTCCTAGCTAAGCTTAACCCTAGGCTAGCTCTGACTCTAATTCTAACCATATATGGCGTTATCTAGACTTAAGGTTAATTAACTAACTAGCTATGGCTTAAGTAATCCTAACTAACCTTAGATATCTAGGTACTTAGTAACCCCAAGGGCTACCTACTTAATTGGATTAAACTAAACTCTAGATAATGCTAACTCTAACCATACCTAACTAGTCCTAACTAACCATACGTTAGCTATTAGGTTTAGCTAAAAGATTAGGGCGACCTAGGGTTAGAGTGAGGGTTACCTAGCGACTACTATTACTCTAACATAAAGTAGCTATCCCTAAGTTAGGATTAGGGTCAGAGTTAGGGTTTGCTAGGATTAGTTAGGGCAACCTAAAGCTATCTAAGGTTAGAGTTAAGGTTAGTTAGGGTTAGTTTGGATTGTCTAGGGCTAGCTAGGTTTAGCAAGAGTTTGAGTTAGAGTTAGTTGGGGTTACCAACAGTTAGCTAGGGTTAAAGTTAGGGTTAATAAGGATTTCTTAGGGCTGTTTAGTGTTAGCTTAGGTTAGGGTTAGTAAGAGCTACCTAGGGATAGTTAGGGATAGTTAGGGTTAGTAAGAGCTACCTCGGGATAGCTAGGGCTAGTTTGGGTTGGCTAAGGTTAGGGTAACTAATTAGTGTTAGCTGGAGTTAGAGTTAGGGTTTGCTATGGTTTGTTGCTAGGGTTAGATATGGTTAGAGTTAGGGACGTCAACTTGGGTTAGATAGGGCTACCAAGGGATAGCTTAGGTTACCTAGTGCTAACTAACTCTAACTAACCCCAACTAAGCTTAACTCTAACCTTAGCTAGACTTAGGTAGCCCTAGCTAACCCTAACTTATCCTAGGTAGCCCTAACTAACCATAACTAACCTAAGTAATCCCGAGTAAGGGTTTGTTAGGTCTACATAAGGCAAGCTAGGGTTAGAGTTAGGGTTGGCTTGGGTTAGTTAGGTCTTCCTAAGTAACCGGAAATCTAACCTAACCCTAGGTAGCCCTAACTAACTCTAGTTGTCCCTAACTCTAACCCTAGCTAATCCTAGCTAGCCCTAACTAACCCAAACTCCATAGGTCACGCTAACCCTAGCTTGTCCGAGGTAGCCCTAACAACACGAATGCTAGGTTAGAGTGAGGTAACCTTAACTCTAGCCCTAACTAACTCAAGGTACACTAGAGTAAGGGCTAATAATTCCTAAGTTAGTTAGGGTTAGCTATGGTTAGTTTGGGCTACCAAGGGCAAGTTAGGGTTTGTTAGGTTATGTGTTACGGTTACCTAGGATTAGTAAGAGCCACCTTGGGATCCTTAGGCTTAGCTATGGGTAGCCCTGGTTAGGATTAGAGTTAGGGTTAGCTAGGGTTAGTTATGGTTAGTTAGGACATCCTAGAGTTAGAGTTAGGTTTACCTTGAGTTATGATTAGATTAGTTAGCTACTTAGGGTTAGTTAGGGCTCGTCAACCCAAGCTGGTCATGCTACTAGGGTAGACCTAAGGTAGCCCTAAATCCTAAGCCCTATATAGTCCAAACCAAACCTAACTAACCTTAGCTAGCCTTAAGTAGCCCTAACTAATCCTAGCCTGAGGTAGCCCTAACTAATCCTAACTATGGTTAGTTAGAGCTAACAAACCCTAACTAAATAGTCCAAACTAACCCGAACTAACCTAAGGTTCCATAGGGTTAGTTATGGTTAGT
This sequence comes from Rhynchospora breviuscula, assembly GCA_027562975.1. Taxonomy (NCBI): domain Eukaryota; kingdom Viridiplantae; phylum Streptophyta; class Magnoliopsida; order Poales; family Cyperaceae; genus Rhynchospora; species Rhynchospora breviuscula. The sequence goes on from CM050399.1 coordinate 280,579, forward strand.
TAGGGATACCTAGGGCACAACCCTAACTAACCCTTAGAGTTAAGGTTAGCTAAGGTAGGGTTAGAGTTAGTGGGGTTAATTAAGACTCCTTAGGGCTAGATATGGTTAGTTGGGGTTAGAGTTAGGGTTACATAGGGTTAGATATTGTTAACCCTTACCAGGATTAACCTCAGCTAACCCTAGCGAGGTTTAGTTAGGGCTACGTAAGGCTAACCCTAATTCTAACTCAAGCTAACCATAACTAACACTAGCTAGGGTTAGCTTACGTAAGAATTAGGGTTTGTTAAGGCTACATAGCTAACTATAGCTAACCCTAGCTGACTAAGGAAGACGTAACTAACCCTAACTCTAACCCTAGCTAACCTTAGCTTGCCTTACGTAGCCCTAACTAACCATAGCTAACCAGGGATAGGGTTAGTTAACCCTTGTTAGAGTCCACCTAAGGCATAGCTAACCATAACTAACCTTAACTAACCATAACTATGGTTAGTTAACTCAGATTAGCTATCCCTAGGTAGCCCTAAGGTTAGTTAGGACTAATTAGAGTTGCTAACCCCTTGGACAAGCTAACCCTAACCAACTTACTCTAACCCCTAACCATAACATAGGTATCCCTATAGCATGTTAGCTAGAGTTATTTGGAGCTAACTTCGCCCTACCAAGAATTAGATAGGGTTAGGTTAGCTTGGGTTAACTTATTAGCAAGTTAGGCTATCTAACCCTAGTTAAGGTAGCCCTTACTAACCTTAGTTATCCCTAACGAATTTAGGGTTAGAGTTCGGATTAGTTAGCTAATCATAAGTAATCCTACCTGGTTAGGTTAGCCCTAACTAAACTTAGAGTTTGGGCTAAACCATAACTAAGGTTACTTAGGGATAGCTAGCCCTATGTAGCCTTAGCTAGGGTTAACATAGTTAGTTAACCCTAAAAATAACACTAGCTAATTACCTAGGGCGAGCTAGGGTTAGTTAAGACTACCTAGGACTAGATATGGTTAGTTGGGGTTAGAGCTAGGATTTGTTAGGATTAGTTAGGGCTATCTAAGGCTAGCTAAGGTTAGAGTTAAGGTTAGTTGGGGTTAGTTAAGACTACCTTGGGATATATGTGGTTAGCCCTAAGTAATCCTAAAAAATCGTAACTCTAACCCTAATTAATCATATCTAGCCCTAAGTAGTCTTAAATAATCATAACTACCCCTAGGTTGCCCTAACCCACCCTAGGTAACCCTAACTCTAATCCTAGGTAACCCAAGCTATCCCTAGGTAGCCCTATCAATCCCTAGTTGTCCCTAACTCTAACCATATCTAATCCTAGAAAGTCCTAGGTAGTACTAACTAATCCTAACTAACCTTAATTCCAACCCAAGCTAACTGGGGATAGCTAGGGTCAGCTATGGTTAGTTAGGGCTAAAGTTAGTGTTAACAAGGATTTGTTAGGGCTAGCTAACTCTAACTAATCCTAAGTAGATAGCAATGGTTAGAACTAGTGTTAAGTTAGGACTACTTTGAGTTAGGGTTAGTCCTAGGTAGCTCTTACTAATTACATAGGGATACCAAACCCTAGCTACCGTTAGTTAACAAAGGGTAACCCTAAAAATCCTAGCAATGGGTAACCCTAACTAGTTGGGGTTAGTTAGTACTACCTACAGCTATCTAGAAATAGCAAGGGTTAGAGTTAGGGATAACTAGGATTAATAAGAGCTATCTAGGGATTAGAAAACTAGGGATAGCTAGGGTTAGTCCTAACTAGGGCTACCATAACTAACCCTAGTTAGCCCTTTATAACCTTAACTCTACTTAGAGTTAGATTGGATTCTAACTAAGGTAGCTAACCCCTAAGTTAGGTAATTAACTTAAGGTCCTAACCTACCTAGCGCTAAAGTTAGAAAGGGTTTAGCTAGTTTGCCCTAATTTAGGGTTTGTTAGGATTAGTTAAGGCTAAGGTTACCTTAGGTAGCCCTAACTAACCAACCGTAAGGCAAGCTGATATCACACATTTATATATATGTTTTGACCGGACTTTACCCTCAATCGCAACTCAATACCTTTGTTTTATGCGTCTTTTAGTTTATTTCTGTAGGAATTTGGTACTTCTTGGGTCTATATTCATTTTGTAGGAACTTGGAGCAAATTTGGTGAAGTTTGGCATACAAAACATGAAGAAATTGATCCCGTGCGACCCGCACCAAATCCTGTGCGGCCTGCACAGGACCCAGCCAGCATACCAGACAAGCGACATGGGCCGGACGACTCATTCCTGGCCCATGCGACCCGCACCAAATTCCCATGCGCCCCGCACGTGACTTCGAACCCTAGTTTCACGGCTATTTAAAGCCCCCGAAGCGCCGAAATTAGGGCATTCCATCTTCCCTCCTTCTGGAGGCGGCGCCTCCACGAAAACCTTCGAGATCCACCACCTCACCTCCTCTGTACACCCCGCACAGCCATCCTGTGCGACCCGCATAGAGGTTTCCGCCGCCTTGTGAGCCACGTTCTGTCCATCTCTCGACCCAGGAAGCCATATCTCAGATCCAGAGGCGAGGAAGAGGCTTCAACAGGGGCTTTTGCCTTCCTCCTTTCTTCTCTTTGGTTATGGAGATTGTATCAACTTTGTTTCTCTCTTTTGCTTGTATTTCCATTATGCTAGGCTAGATTAGTTTGTTCTAGGGTCATGTTTGAACCAAGGTTAGGATTGATGTAATGGATGAATGATTGAGTTTCCATAGTTTATCACTTGTTGGTTGTTTATTGCTATGCTTGCTTTGTGTTTGATGAATTGTGTTGAACCTCCTACTAGGTGAATGGCCACACCTAGTTTTGGCTAAAGGTGTAAACTAATTGATTGAATTGAGTAAGCAACTTGAGGTAGGTTTGGAGCCGAAAGGTGACCAATTGGTATCCCAAAAGGAGAAGATTTCTAATTAGGCGAAAGTCGGTTAGATACCTTAGTAAACCAACTTGTGGACTTAGAATAGTTAAGCCAACAAGCGAAAGTGAGGGTTAACTAGACTAATGAGGGCTTTAGACTAGGTTCTGGTCACGATACCATGACCAACATACGACAGTTGAGGTCTAGGGAGTCCAAGTCCGGCTAGATCTGTCCCAAATCAGTTAGGAACTTAATTACCATGCATTGCACCATCAACTAAGGGTCGTGCCGCACCGAGTACTACATGTGCGGGTCGCATGGAATCTTGTGCGGATCGCACAGGGCCAGTCTGGTGCTGCACGGGTCAGCGTTTCGTGCGACAGCACACGCGTTGACAGCCCGAAGCCTGACCAAGGTGACAACTGAAGCCCTAGGACTCTTTTACACTATATTTCACTACCAAAACACCAAAAATAGCCTTTGTTTGGTTTTACTTTAGTTTATTACTTTTGTTACTTGTTTGTTTAAGCCAAAACATTCCATCTGATTGTCTAGATTTTGTGAAAGGGTAAGCCTAATACTCAATTAATCCATCCCTGTGGTCCGACCCCTAACCATATCCAACGATATACCGTACGCTTGCGGTACATTTTAGGACCACTTAGGGTATTATTAGTTTGCACCATCAAGCTTTTTGGCGCCGTTGCCGGGGACGGTGTTGATATTAGGACTTACTTTATTAGCAAGAGACTAGACATTGTATCTTTTATCTTATTTTCTTAAAAAAAAAAACACAAAAATAAAAATACATCACTTGTGTTCGCCATGTTTCATTATTTTCAGAAATTTGAGCAAGAGAAGGAGGACAATTGGAGTGATGATGATGATCCTTTAGCCCAACTCAATGAGAGAATCGACCGCTTGATTCGACAAAATCAAATTTTAGAAATGAAGAAAAAAGTGAGTCGATTGGAGAACCAACTCAAAAACATGCAAAACATGAGAAAGGAAGGATCCAAGGAAGGATGGAATCGACACCAAGAGCCACACGCCCACTACTCAAGCCATCCACCGCACAACATGGGGATACCCAATTCGGGTATGGATCAATTGAAGTATCAAACCGCGGTGGTGAACAACATAATAAGGGAAGTATGTGGGGAAGAATGGGGAGAACCGAAAGAAACAACCACATGGACAGCACAACATGGCATTCAACCCACAGGCTGGTGCACGCAACAATCAGGCTGGTCTATGCAACAAGCAGGCTGGCGCACGCGACCCTTGGCTGGCACACAAAACCTGTGCACCCCGCACAGGAACCCGTGCGACCCGCACAGGGAGGAAGTTGGTCGAAACATGCCCCAGTTTGTCCGAGACAACAACCATTTCAGCTTGCACAAGCAGTTATGCGATCCGCACAGGCAGCCATGCGATCCGCACAAGCATCCAGCAGGGAAGTCTCCACCTATGGTTTGATTAAAAACTCTTGTTTTTCTTCCAAAAATGAAGGTTCAATGTCTCAACTTGACCCTAGATCTACTTTTTTTGCTGAAACTTATGATTCTCAATCACCTTTGCAAATGTCAAATGATGAATCATTGTATGAACAATTCATGGCTAATCAAAGAAAGTATAATGATGAACTTATTGGAAGATTGAACTCTTTGTCATCCAAATTCGATACTTTGACCACACTACAAGAAAAGATGTCAAAGAGTAAAATTGTTCAAAAAGTGTGCTCCTCACATAACTTACACAATGAACAAAATGGAAAAATGATATTGCAAGGTGATAAAGAATTAGAAAGTTTTAGTTCTCTCAAGTTAATCGAGGTTTGTTATGAGACGATTGGTGATGAAAGCACACAACTTGAAACAAATGAAGAACAAGAGAAAATGGAGAAACCAAAATTTGTTGCACCTCCACCAAATGAGCTTTCAATTTTCATTCCACTTAGATTAACTTACATTGACAAATCTAATGAGTTGGATATGAAGCATCCTCCAATAGGTCCCATCAATAATGAAATCGAGAAGAAGGAATATGGTGATACAACTCTCAAGGTCGAGGCACCCGACACAACGAATAAAAAGTTCACCAAAATCGACTTGAGTCCTCAACTTGAAGAATGCTTAAAGAGTATCAATGCGATGAAGGGAAGCAAACCGCGCATCAAATATCGCATCACAATCAAACCCACCATGAGGACAACCAAGAAGGATGACACCAAGGATGTTTCAAGGGTCTTGCTCAACCATTTTTGGGTGAACTATGATGCATTGAGCGGCACAAAGTGAAGATAAAATGTCAAGAAAGGTGGTCAAGCTAGTGACCTAAAACAAGCGCTTATTGGGAGGCAACCCAAAAATTTCTAACTCTTCTCCTTTCATTTCGTCATTTTTGCTATTTTGAAATTTTCGAAAAAAAAATGTAGGGATAATTTAGATTTATTTAGGATTTATTCTTTGTTTTTAGAAAATTAAAAACACATAAAAATTTGAAAAAGCGAAACTAAAAAAATTTTAGTCGTTTTATGGAGGAATTTTAATGCCAAGTGTTTGTTTTATTTGTGGTTTATGTAGATAATTGTGGAAGTCCCCAATTGGCTTATACAAGGGCACCATGGGTTGAAAGAATAGTGGCATCAACCCGCGCACGACCTCACGCAAGCCGATTGCCACAAAAGATCAAGTGTTGCCCACACACCATCTCTACATGCAACGTTGCCACAAAAGACCATGAAATGAGACCACAACTGACCGCACTTGACCTGGTTTGAACTTTCCTTCCCTTGGAAATTGGAATTTGAAGTGAATAATTGAGTTTGGGGCCCATCTGACACTTGTGCGGGTCGCACAGGGTCCCCCAACGTTGTCTGCCACAATTTGGCCCATGTCTGCCATGCATGCCCAGACCTGTGCGGACTTACCACCCCGCACAGGATTCCTGTGCGGCCCGCATAGAGCCGACAGAAACTGTTGCAACCACCGCTGACCCACGAATTTTTGAAAACTTACCGGTCCGACCCAAACTTACCATCTGCTACCATATCCTAGCCTAACAAATCATAACTAGCCCAAGATAACCCTAGCTAGCCCAAGGTAGCCCTAGGATTAGTTATTTAACCTAAGAGTTAGCTACGGTTAACTAGCCAAAGTTAGAGTTAACCCTAAGGCTAGCTAGTTTCTAGGTAATTCAAGGGTTATCTAAATAGCTTAACATAATAGCCATGACTAACACTAATCAATTGTAACCATAACCTTAGTTAGGGCAACTTAGGTAATTCAATTTTTACTTGGGTTGGTAACTATCCCCAGCTAACCCTAACTCTGACCATAGCTAACCCCAGAGTAACCTAACCATATCTAACCATATAGGTAGGGTTAGACTTACTCTAGGTAATCCTAACTCTAACCATAACTAAACCTAACTCCAACCCTACCTAACCTAAGTAACTCATGGAGAACTAACACTAAGGTTATTGCCAGGGTTAGCTATGGTTTAGCTTGACCTAGGTAGCCCTAACTAACCATAACTAACCCTAGCTAACATAGAAAAACCTAACTAACCCTAGCCAACCCAAACTCTAACCCAAGTTAGTTAGCTAGCTAGTTAACTAATCCTAGTTAGCTAGGTTAGTTAGTAGCTAACTAACCCTGGTAGCTAATTAACTAACCCAAGTTAGCTAGGTTAATTAATAGCTAACTAACCCTAGTAGCTAACTAACCCTAACTCTAACCCTAACTAACCCTAAGTAGAGCTACCCTAGCTAACCCTAATTAGGGTTGGAGTTAAGCTAAACTTAGAGTAAACATAGGGTTGGAGTCAAGCTAACCCTAATTAATCCTAGTTAGGACTACCTAGGGTTAGTTAGGGTTACTTAGTAAGGTTATTTAGGATTAGCTATGTTGAGAATTAAACATAGATAACCCTAAGTTTGGGTTAGCTAGGTTAGTTCAATATAACCCTAATTGGTAACCCTAAATAATACATTCTTTCTTACTAATCCTAGCAAATCCTAACTCTAACCTTAACTACCCTAGATTTAGGGTTAGTTATTGCTTGGGCTACCAAAGCCAAGCCATAGCTTATACCTAGGTAAGTAGACTAGGAATAATTGGGGTTACCTAGGGATAGTTAATACTAGCTTGAGTATGATTAGTTAAACTTGGGTTAGAGTTAGCCTAGGGATTAAAGTTAGCTATAGTTACTAGGGATAGAGGTTAGTTAACTAATCCTAAGGCTAACCCTAGCAAGGATTAACCTAGTTATCCCTAACTATGGCTAGGATTTAGTTATTACCTTGTTAGACCATAACTAACCCTAGTTACCCCTAGGTTAGTTTTAGTTGTGCTAACTACTGTAGTTAGGACTACCTAGGGCTAGCGACGACTACCTAGGGTAACCATATCTAACCCTAACTATGATATGTCATAATACTACCTAGGGTTGTTGGAAGTAGCACTAGGGGTTAACCATATATATATGTAAGGTTAGAGTTAGGTTTACTAGGTTAAAATTAGGTTTGCAAGGGTTAGTTATGGTTAGGATTACCTAAGACTACCAAACTAACCTTGGGGTTAATAGCTATGGTTAGAGTTAGGATTAGTTTTACCCAACTTAGGCTAGCTTATCCTAGGTAGCCCTAACTACCCTCGCTAACCCTAAGTGGACTTAACTAACCCTTGCCAACCCTAGCGAGCACTAGGTAGTCCTAATTAACCCTCTCTAACCCTAAAACCCTCGCCAACCAAAGTAGGTCCTAGGTAGCCCTAACTAACCATAATTATAACCCTAACCAAACCTAGCTAACCTTACGTATCCCTAACTAACCATAGTTAACCCTAGCTAACATAGGAAGATATCTCTTACAATCCTAACTAACTCTAACTAGAGTTAAGGTTATGTAGGGCTAACTAGGGTTAGTTAGGGTTAGCCCTTACTAACCTTAGCTATCGCTTGCTTGCTAATGCCTAGGTAGCTCTTACTAACCCTAGCTAACCCTAACTCTAACCCTTGCTGGCTCTTGATAGCCCTAGGTATCTTACTAACTCTGAAACCTACCTAGGTTAAGGACTACCCGAAGTAACCCTAAGTAGGGCTAATAGGGTTAGTTAGTTATGGTTAACTCTAAATTAGTTTGGTTAGTTATGGTTTGCTATCTCGGGCTAGCTAAGGTTAGCTGGGATTTGAGTTAAGATTTGATTAACTAACCGTAGGTAATTCTATCCATGGCTACCTAAGGCCTAACTAACCATAACTAACCCCAACAAGACTTAGCTTGCCCGAGGTTGCCCTAACTAATTCTAGCTAACTCTCATTAGTACATAATTAACCTAAGGACTATATAACTAGTTAGTTAGGGTTCTAACCTAACTAATTAGGTAAATCAGTAGGTTAGTGATGGTACAAACTAATAGTACCCTAAAATGTCCTAAAATGTACCGCAAGCGTACGGTATATCGTTTGATATGGTTAGGGGTCGAACCACAGGGACGGATTAGTTGAGTATTAGGTTTACCGGTTCACAAAATCTAGGTCGGTCAATGGAGATGTTTTTTTTGTCTTAGAACAATGGCAAAATGAGATAAACAAACAATCAAACAAATACGAAACTAAAGTAAGTAACAATTTGGTTGTTTTCTGGTGATTTCTAATAATAAAGCGTCCTAGGGTTTCTGTTTTTACCTTGGTTAGGCTTCAGGCTGCCAACACGTGTGCTGTAGTACGAAATGCTGACCCGTGCTGCACCAGTCTGGCCCTGTGCGACCCGCACGGGATTCCATGTGACCCGCACATGTAGTACTTGGTGCGACACGACCCTTAGTTGTTGGTGCCATGCATGGTAATTAAGTTCCTAACTGGTTTGGGACAGATCTAGCCGGACATGGACTCCCTAGATCTCAACTGTCGTACGTTGGTCATGGTATCGTGACCAGAACCTAGTCTAAAGCCCCCATTAGTCTAGTTAACCCTCACTTTCGCTTGTTGGCTTAACTATTCTAAGTCCACAAGTTGGTTTACTAAGGTATCTAACCGACTTTCGCATAATTAGAAATCTTCTCCTTTTGGGATACCAATTGGTCACCTTTCGGCTCCTAACCTACCTCAAGTTGCTTACTCAATTCAGTCAATTAGTCTACACCTTTAACCAAGAATAAGTGTGGCCATTCACCTAGTAGGAGGTTCAACACAATTCATCAAACACAAAGCAAGCATAAACAATAAACAACCAACAAGTGATAAACCATAGAAACTTAATCATTCATCCATTACATCAATCCTAACCTTGGTTCAAACATGACCCTAGAACAAACTAATCTAGCCTACCGTAATAGAAACACAATCAAAATGCAAGAAAGGAAAAGATACAATCTCCATAACCAAAGAGAAGAAAGGAGGAAGGCAAGCACCCCTAATCAAGCATCTTCCTTGCCTCTAGACCGGAGATATGGCTGCTTGGGTCGATCGGCGGTGGAATGGTGGTTGGAACGTGGCTCGCAAGGCAGCAGGATTCCCTGTGCGGGTCGCACAGGGTGGCTGTGTGGGGTGAATGGGAGAGATGAAGAGGTAGATTGGGTAGGTTTCGTTGCGGCGCCGCCTTGGATGGAAGAGAAGATATGATGCCCTAATTTCGGCGCTTCAGGGGCTTTAAATAGCAGCGAAACTAGGGTTCAAAGTCACGTGCAGGGCGCATGGAAAGCGGGTGTGGGTCGTATGGGCCAGGAATGACTCGTCTGGGCCATGTCGCTTGTCTGGCGTGCTGGCTGGACCTTGTGCACTCCGTACAAGATTTGGTGCGGGCCGCAATTCCTACAAAATGAATATAGACCCAAGAAGTACCAAATTCCTACAGAAATAGACTAAAACACGCATAAAACAAAGGTATTGAGTAGTGATTGAGGATAAAGTCCGATCAAAACATATATATAAATGTGTGATATCAGTTAGCTTGGTTAGTTAGGCAAGATATAACTAAGTAATCCTAACTACTTTAGGTTTACTTGGTAGCTAGGGTTAGCTTTACGGTTAACCCAAATTATCCCTAGGGAAAGGTTAGAGTTAGGACTATCTTGGATTAGCTAGAATTAGGGTTAGCTAGGGCTACATATGGAAAGCATATCTAGGGCAACCTTATTAGTTAGGGTTAGCTTGGGTAACTAGAGTACCAAACTCTAACTCTAGGTAGTTACCTTAGCTAGGGATAGCTATGGTAGTTACGGTTAGATAGGCCTACCTAGGGCTAATAAAGACTATTAGTTAGGATTAGAGTTAGGGCTCTTTGTTCAGGGCTAAGTTATATTAGGTAAGATTATCCCTCGTCCTAATTTTAATCCTAGGCAATATGATTTTAACTAACCCTAACTAACCCTAGCTAATCCTAACTAATATGGTTATGTTAGGTAGACCTAGGATTAATCTATCTTACTAACCCTAGCTATCCCTAACTTCCTACCTAACTAATCATAGTAGCGGGAATAGAGTAGGGACAGCTAGGGTTAGCTGAGGTTAACTAGGGTTAGCTATGGTTAACCATATCTAGAGTTAGCTATGGTAAAGTCTGAGTTAACCTTAGGTATATAGATAATTGTGGTAACTCTTGCCTAAGTATGGTAAACTCTAGGATTATGACTACTAACCCTAGGGTTATGTTCCTAGCTAGCCTAACCATAGAGCTACTCTATTTTGTGGAGTTAGCCCTAAGGTTAGCTAAGGTTAAAGTTAAGGTTAGTTAGCTAGGGTTAACTTGCATAAACCCTAGCTAATTTGCTATGATAGGTTTAGCTAAATCTTACAAGAGTTTAACTAGGCCATGCTAGGGTTAACTAGCCTAATTAGGATTAATCATATCATAGTTTGACTTACCTAAGGTTACTATTGAGCTAATAATCTAATGTTACTTTTGACAAGGGTTTGTTAGGGCTAACCCTAGCTACGGTTAGTTAGGGTTTGTTAGCTCTAACTAACCATAGCTAGGATTAGTTAGGGCTACCTAAGGCTAGGATTTGCTAGGATTAGTTAGGGCTACTTAAGGCTAGCTAAGGTTAGCTAGGTTTGGTTTGGACTATATAGGGCTACCTTAGGTCGGCCCTAGTACCATGACCAGCTTGGGTTGACGAGCCATAACTAACCCTAAGTAGCTAACTAATCTAATCCTAACTCAAGGTAAACCCAACTCTAACTCTAGGATGTCCTAACTAACCATAACTTGTAAATTGTAGATCCGAAAGGATAGATTAGTTGACACCAAAAGTGTAACTTTTAGACCAGTCCAAAAAACCTCTAAATATCCTTACGAACTCCAATAAACAAGTTTAATTGATTGAATTCTATACCAAAAGTTGCGAACCAATCAAGTTAATTAGGTTAGGTTGTGATTAAACCAGAATCTGTCCCAACAAGCGAAAGCTGAGGTTTAGAATATCTAGGTTTGACCAATAAACCCTAACTTAAAGCATTAGATAGCATAACGGACCAATTAAGCCCACCTTTGCCTTCTGTTCGGACCAAATAGGGTGGCAACTGTAGCTAAAACGCGAAATTTAGTGCGAAAGTGCTTAGTTTCGAGTTTTAACGTCCAAACACAAGCAAAACCTGACTCCTAGGACATTTTTATTCTTTGTTTAAACCCCAAAACACTGCTTTACTTATTTTAATTACTATTTAGTTTATTTTATCTTATTTCGAGTCTAAAAACCAACCAAAAATATTTACCTAGTGCATCGTCTAGATTTTAAAGTTATATTCCGAACAATTAGTGAGATTTGCTCTAGGTTTACAAATTTATTTGATTCGAAGGTTCTAAGCCTTCATCAATACATTAATTTGAACCCATAAAAAATTGCATGATACTGTACTAGGTGAATCCATTAAAATGTATAGACGTACTCTTATAAAGCTATTTTTTGATGTAGTTAATTTCGTTAAAATATTGAAAGGAATCAAATGGAAATATAAATAATTATTAAAATCAATTGAGCTATATTTTTCAATTTCCATTTCCAGCGAAGCACTGTACAGACTGTCTACAGACCAAACGGCTATAGACAGTTTTAGGAAAACCTAATTAAATAATCTACAACTGGTTTTACTTAAAAATAGTCATTAAAAATGTTGTGCAACTGTTATAAAGTAAAAAAAGTCATAAAAAGACGGGAAAAAAATGCTGCAACTGTAATTAAGTAAAAATAGTCATAAAAATTTGGGACCCACCTGCCATACCACAATTCACCCCAATAATGATTAATATTGGCGGGAATTTATGGCGACTGTTATTTAATATTAACAGTCATTAAAGACTTTTATGACTGTTATTTAATATTAACGGTCACAATGCTTCTAGAAAAATTTATTTTTTCTTTTTCTCATGCTTAAGGTTAGCAATTGTTTTAATTCAAAACAGTTGTAAAGATTTGAACTTATATTAGGACAATGCCATAGATTTTGTAGGTGACTGTAATTATAAAAAGCAGTTGCTAATCTCCAGTTGCAAAAGCCTGTTTCTGTGGTAGTGCTAGTTATGGTTAGTTAGGGCTACGTACCCTAGGTAGTTAGGGCTAGATAATATCATTTAGGGTTAGTATTAGCTAGGGATATGTCCTAACTCTACCAAGATTTGTTACGTATTGATTATTTAGCGTTAGTTAGGGCTAGCCTAAGTTAACGTAGGGCTAGAGTTAGGGCTATCTAGGGTTTTTTAGTTACTAGGATAAGCAAGAAATCTACAGTTACCTAAGGCATGCTACTACCTAAGGTTAGCCCAAGGTAGACTACCTAGACCTAATTTAGGATTAGCTATGGCCAAGTTTAGCTAATCTGTTAGGTAGGGCCTAACTAGGTTTAGCTATGGTGCAGAGTTAGTTATGGTTAGTTAACCTTAGGGCTAAATAATCCTAACAAACCCTAACTCTTAACTCTAAACCCTAAATAGTTATCCCTATCTAAACCAACCATGGTTAGAGTTACTAATCCTAGCTAACAAGTTAAGGTAGGGTTACCTAGGATTAGAGTTAGGGCTCGCGAGGGTTGGAGTTAGGATTGTTAACTATGGTTACCTAGGGATACCTAGTACAAAACCTAGGATTACCAAGGTAGGTTCGTTAAAACCGATCCCGACCCTAGGTAGCCCTAACTAACCCTTGCCAACTCTAAACCTAGCCCTACATAGGTAACCCTAGGTAGGCCTAACTAACTTGCCTTAGGTAGCCCTAACTAACCATCGCTAACCTTAACTCTAGATAACCCTAACTATAGGATTAGCTTGGGTTAGTCCTAGCTAAGCTTAACCCTAGGCTAGCTCTGACTCTAATTCTAACCATATATGGCGTTATCTAGACTTAAGGTTAATTAACTAACTAGCTATGGCTTAAGTAATCCTAACTAACCTTAGATATCTAGGTACTTAGTAACCCCAAGGGCTACCTACTTAATTGGATTAAACTAAACTCTAGATAATGCTAACTCTAACCATACCTAACTAGTCCTAACTAACCATACGTTAGCTATTAGGTTTAGCTAAAAGATTAGGGCGACCTAGGGTTAGAGTGAGGGTTACCTAGCGACTACTATTACTCTAACATAAAGTAGCTATCCCTAAGTTAGGATTAGGGTCAGAGTTAGGGTTTGCTAGGATTAGTTAGGGCAACCTAAAGCTATCTAAGGTTAGAGTTAAGGTTAGTTAGGGTTAGTTTGGATTGTCTAGGGCTAGCTAGGTTTAGCAAGAGTTTGAGTTAGAGTTAGTTGGGGTTACCAACAGTTAGCTAGGGTTAAAGTTAGGGTTAATAAGGATTTCTTAGGGCTGTTTAGTGTTAGCTTAGGTTAGGGTTAGTAAGAGCTACCTAGGGATAGTTAGGGATAGTTAGGGTTAGTAAGAGCTACCTCGGGATAGCTAGGGCTAGTTTGGGTTGGCTAAGGTTAGGGTAACTAATTAGTGTTAGCTGGAGTTAGAGTTAGGGTTAGCTGGGGTTTGTTGCTAGGGTTAGATATGGTTAGAGTTAGGGACGTCAACTTGGGTTAGATAGGGCTACCAAGGGATAGCTTAGGTTACCTAGTGCTAACTAACTCTAACTAACCCCAACTAAGCTTAACTCTAACCTTAGCTAGCCTTAGGTAGTCCTAGCTAACCCTAACTAACCCTAACTTGTCCTAGGTAGCCCTAACTAACCATAACTAACCTAACTAATCCCGAGTAAGGGTTAGTTAGGTCTACGTAAGCAAAGTTAGGGTTAGAGTTAGGGTTGGCTAGGGTTAGTTAGGTCTTCCTAAGTAACCCGAACCCTAACCTAACCCTAGGTACCCCTAACTAACTCTAGTTGTCCCTAACTCTCACCCTAGCTAACCCTAGCTAACCCTAGCTAGCCCTAACTAACCCAAACTCTATAGGTCACGCTAACCCTAGCTTGCCCAAGGTAGTCCTAACAACAAGAATGCTAGGTTAGAGTGAGGTAACCTTAACTCTAGCCCTAACTAACTCAATGTACACTAGAGTAAGGGCTCATAATTCCTAAGTTAGTTAGGGTTAGCTATGGTTAGTTTGGGCTACCAAGGGCAAGTTAGAATTTGTTAGGGTATGTGTTACAGTTACCTAGGATTAGTAAGGGCCACCTTGGGATCCCTAGGCTTAGCTATGGGTAGCCCTGGTTAGGGTTAGAGTTAGGGTTACATAGGTAGTCCTAACTAACCTTAGCTAGGGTTAGCTATGGGTAGCCCAGGCTAGGTAGTCCTAACTAACCTTAGCTAACCATAGGTAGCCCTACATAACCCTAGCTAACCCTAACTCTAACCCTATCCAGGGCTACCCACAGCTAAGTCCAGGGATCCTTAGGTTGCCCTTACTAATCCTAGGTAACCGTAACATTGACCTTAACTAGCCCTTGCTAACTAACTCAAATTAGAATTTGGTAACCCTAACTAATTCTAACTCAAACTCAAGCTAAACCTAGCTAGCCCTAAATAGTCGAAACTAACCTGAACTAACCTAAGGTTCCATAGGGTTAGTTATGGTTAGTTAGGGATACCTAGGGCACAACCCTAACAAACCCTTAGAGTTAAGGTTAGCTAAGGTAGGGTTAGAGTTAGTTGGGGTTAATTAAGACTCCTTAGGGCTAGATATGGTTAGTTCGGGTTAGAGTTTGGGTTACATAGGGTTAGATATTGTTAACCCTAACTAGGATTAACCTCAGCTAACCTTAGCGAGGTTTAGTTAGGGCTACGTAAGGCTAACCCTAATTCTAACCCAAGCTAACCATAACTAACACTAGCTAGGGTTAGCTTACGTTAGAATTAGTGTTTGTTAAGGCTACCTAGCAAACTATAGCTAACCCTAGCTGACTAAGGAAGACCTAACTAACCCTAACTCTAACCCTAGCTAACCCTAGCTTGCCTTACGTAGCCCTAACTAAACATAGCTAACCAGGGCTAGGGTTAGTTAACCCTTGTTAGAGTCCACCTAGGGCATAGCTAACCATAACTAACCTTAACTAACCCTAACTATGGTTAGTTAACTCAGATTTGCTATCCCTAGGAAGCCCTAGGGTTAGTTATGACTAATTAGAGTTGCTAACCCTTTGGACAAGCTAACCCTAACCAACTTACTCTAACCCCTAACCCTAACATAGGTATCCCTATAGCATGTTAGCTAGAGTTATTTGGAGCTAACTTAGCCCTACCTAGAGTTAGATAGGGTTAGGTTAGCTTGGGTTAACTTATTAGCAAGTAAGGCTATCTAACCCTAGTTAAGGTAGCCCTCACTAACCTTAGTTATCCCTAACAAGGTAGGGCTACCTAAAGTTAGAGCTAAGTTAGCTATAAGTAGTCCTAAAAATCTTAGCAATGGGTAACCCTAACTAGTTGGGGTTAGTTAGTACTACCTACGGCTATCTAGAGTTAGCAAGGGTTAGAGTTAGGGATAACTAGGGTTAATAAGAGCTACCTAGGGATTAGCAAACTAGGGATAGCTAGGGTTAGTCCTAACTAGGGCTACCATAACTAACCCTAGTTAGCCCTACATAACCTTAACTCTACTTAGAGTTAGATTGGATTGTAAGAGATATCTTCCTAAGTTAGGTTAGTATACGATTTGGCTAACTAGGGTAACTTAACTAATTAGCCGTAATTAACCATAGCTAACTAGGTAGCAAAACTATTTAGAGATAACTAACCCTAAGTAGAGTACCTAGCATAGGGTTTAGCAAACATATTCTAACTAAGGTTACCTTAGGTAGCCCTAACTAACCAACCGTAGGGCAAGCCCTAACTAATCAACTAAGTAGTCCTAACGATATCCCTCGGTAAAGTTTAGGTATAGGGGCTACCTAGTTAACCCTACCATTGTAAATATTAAGCTAGGGTTGAAATTGGGGTTAGTAAGGGCTAAGTTAGACTGCAATTTAAACCTAGGTAGTCCAAACTTAGGGAGTTAGCTAAACCCTATCATAGCTAGTTATAGCTAATTCTAGCATGGGTTAAGTTATCTAACCCTACCTAGGGCTATACGAACCAATTAGCTAACCCTAGGGTTACCCAAAGCTAGGGGTTGGTAGAGTAACTTCGCTTAGGTAGCTCTAACTAACCCTACCTAATCATAACTCTAACCCCAGTTAAGCATAGCTAGGGTTAGTAACCAAACAAGGGTTAGTTAGGGTAACCCAATTAGGACTAACCATAGAGTTAGGTAGATTTAGGTAATCTTAACCATAACTAACCCTAATTTCAACCCTAGCTAACCCTAACTACAACCCTCGTCCACCCTAAGTAGTCCAAAATAACCCTAAATCTGACCTAAACTAACCCTAACTCTAACCCAAACCAACCCTAGCCAGCCAAAGATAATCCTAACTCTAGCCCTATCCAACCCTAGCTAGCCATTGGTTAGCCCTAATTAACCCGGATAACTAATCCTAATTAGGGTTAGTTAGGTCTACCTAGGGCCAGTTATAACTAATCCGAGCTAGTATAAAACAATTACTAACCCTAAATATATGGTTAGTTAATTACTTGGCTACCTAACTCTAATTATAAGTCCATTCAGCCCTAGGTAGGTCACCAGCTAACCTTAATGGATTAGGATTAATCCCTAGAGTCACTAAATTATAGGGTTAGCCAGAGGATAACCCAAGGTTAGGATAGCTGGGGTAACCTAATTATGGGTTAGTTAAGCTAGGTTAGTTTTAGTTAAGATTAGGGTTAGTTAATTTTAACCCTCACTAGGTAATAACTCTAACCCAGAACTTATGGCCTAGGGCTAGCTAACCTAATCAGGCTAGGGTTAGTTAGGGTCTTCCTAGCTAATCTTAACTTAGTCCTAATTAACTAGGATTACTAATCCTAACAAACCCTAGCTAACCCTAAGTCGCTAACTAACCTAGCAATCTAGAGTTAGTTAACTAGCTAGGAGAGTTAGGGTTGTTAATGGATAGTTAGGATTACCTAGGATTACCTATGTAAGACTAGGTAGGTTTGTTAAAATCGATCCCGACCCTAGGTAGCCCTAACTAACCCTTGCTAACTCGAGACTACCTTGAGCAATCTTGGGTTAAATAGCTACCATATCCTACCCTAACAAATCCTAACTAGCCCAAGATAACCCTAGCTAGCCCAAGGTAGCCCTAGGATTAGTTATTTAATCTAAGAGTTAGCTACGGTTAACTAGCCAAAGTTAGGGTTAACCCTAAGGCTAGCTAGGCTCTAGGTAATTCAAGGGTTACCTAAATAGCTTAACATAATAGCCATGACTAACACTAATCAATTGTAACCATAACCTTAGTTAGGGCTACTTAGGTTAGCTCAATTTTTACTTGGGTTGGTAACTATCCCCAGCTAACCCTAACTCTGACCATAGCTAACCCTAGAGTAATCTGACCATATCTAACCATATAGGTAGGGTTAGACTTACTCTAGGTAACCCTAACTCTAACCATAACTAAACCTAACTCCAACCCTACCTAACCTAACTAACTCATGGAGAACTAACACTAAGGTTATTGCCAGGGTTAGCTATGGTTTAGCTTGACCTAGGTAGCCCTAACTAACCATAGCTAACCCTAGCTAACATAGAAAAACCTAACTAACCCTACCCAACACTAACTCTAACCCTAGTTAGTTAGCTAGCTAGTTAACTAATCCTAGTTAGCTAGGTTAGTTAGTAGCTAACTAACCCTGGTAGCTAGTTAACTAACCCAGTATGCTAGGTTAATTAATAGCTAACTAACCCTAGTAGCTAACTAACCCTAACTCTAACCCTAGCTAACCCTAAGTAGAGCTACCCTAGCTAACCCTAATTAGGGTTGGGGTTAAGCTAAACTTAGAGTAAACATAGGGTTGGGGTCAAGCTAACCCTAATTAATCCTAGTTAGGACTACCTAGGGTTAGTTAGGGTTAGTTAGTAGGGTTATTTAGGATTAGCTATGTTGAGAATTAAACTTAGGTAACCCTAAGTTAGGGTTAGCTAGGTTAGTTCAATATAACCCTAATTGGTAACCCTAAATAATACATTCTTTCTTACTAATCCTAGCAAATCCTAACTCTAACCTTAATTACCCAAGAGTTAGGGTTAGTTATTGCTTGGACTACCAAAGCTAAGCCATAGCTTATACCTAGGTCAGCAAACTAGGGATAACTGGGGTTACCTAGGGATAGTTAATACTAGCTTGAGTATGATTAGTTAAACTAGGGTTAGAGTTAGCCTAGGGATTAAGGTTAGCTATAGTTACTAAGGATAGAGGTTAGTTAACTAATCCTAAGGCTAACCCTAGCAAGGATTAACCTAGTTATCCCTAGCTATGGCTAGGATTTAGTTATAACCTTGTTAGACCATAACTAACCCTAGTAACCCCTAGGTTAGCTTTAGTTGGGCTAACTAGTGTAGTTAGGACTACCTAGGGCTAGCGACGACTACCTAGGGTAACCATATCTAACCCTAACTAAGATATATCATAATACTACCTAGGGTTGTTGGAAGTAGCACTAGGGGTTAACCATTTATATATGTAAGGTTAGAGTTAGGTTTACTAGGTTAAAATTAGGTTTGCAAGGGTTAGTTATGGTTAGGATTACCTAAGGCTACCTAACTAACCTTGGGGTTAATAGCTATGGTTACAGTTAGGATTAGTTTTGCCCAACTTAGGCTAGCTTATCCTAGGTAGCCCTAACTACCCTTGCTAACCCTCAGTAGCCTTAACTAATCCTTGCTAACCTTAGCTAGCACTCGGTTGTCCTAATTAACCCTCGCCAACCAAAGCAGGTCCTAGGTTGCCCTAACTAACCATAATTATAACCCTAACCAAACCTAGCTAGCCTTACGTATCCCTAACTAACCATAGCTAACCCTAGCTAACATAGGAAGATATCTCTTACAATCCTATCTAACTCTAACTAGAGTTAAGGTTATGTAGGGCTAACTAGGGTTAGTTAGGATTAGCCCTTACTAACCTTAGCTATCGCTAGCTTACTAATGCCTAGGTAGCTCTTACTAACCCTAGCTATCCCTAACTCTAACCCTTGCTGGCTCTTGATAGCCCTAGGTATCTTACTAACCCTGATACCTACCTAGGTTAAGGACTACCAGAAGTAACCCTAAGTAGGGCTAATAGGGTTAGTTAGTTATGGTTAACTCTAAATTAGTTTGGTTAGTTATGGTTTGCTACCTCAGGCTAGCTAAGGTTAGCTGGGATTTGAGTTAAGATTTGATTAACTAACCGTAGGTAATTCTATCCATGGCTACCTAAGGCCTAACTAACCATAACTAACCCTAACAAGCCTTAGCTTGCCCGAGGTTGCCCTAACTAATTCTAGCTAACTGTCATTAGTTAAGGTTAGCCTTAACTATGGTTGGTAAGGGATAGCTAAGGTTAAGATTAGAGTTAGGGTTAGTTTTAACCTAGGTTTAGTTAAGGTAGTTTAGATCTAGGGATAACCTATGGTCTTCCTAAGTTAGCGTTACCCTAACTATAACCCTAACTAATCCTAGGGTTAACCATAGCCTTAGCCATAGCTAGCCCTAGGGTAACCCTTATCTTAGATAAATAGGGGATACCTAACTCTTAGCTAGGGTTACCCGAGGGCTAGCCTATGTTGGATTAACTCTAATTAGTTATCCTAGGTAACACTAATACCTTAGCTAACCCTAACCCAAGCTCAACCTACTATCATAACTTACCTTAGTTATGCTATTTAACTTAGTTCCCTAGGTATTTCTAACCATAACGTACCTAACTATGGTCTTAGGCTAATCCTAAGTAGCAAGTTAGGGTTAGCAAGGTTAGTTATCCTAGGTAACCCTAATTAGGCTAACCCTAGCTTGCCTTACGTAGTCCTAACTAACCATAACTATCTGTAGCTAACCCTACTTATTAGACCCTAGCTTTTTTAAGGGTAAACTAACTAATCCCAACTCTAACATTAACTCAAAGCTAGCCTAGAGTTAGGTTTACTATTAAGGGTTAGTTAAGGTTAGAGTTAGGTTACCATAGCTAACCCTAACTCCAACTCTCGCCAGCCCTAAGTAGTCCTAACTAACTCTAAATCCAACCCAAACTAACCCTAACTCTAACCCAAACCAACCCTTGCTAGCCAAAGGTAATCCTAACTAACCCTAACTAATCCTAACTCCCTAGCAAGCCCTAGGTAGTACTAACTAACCTTAGCTAATCTTAATATGAATTAGATGTGGTAAACTAACCCTAACTCTAGGTAAACCTAGTTAACCCTTGCTAGGATTAGAGTTAGGTTAGTAACCTTAGCAAGATGTTACCTAATTATTGTCTAGGGTCTAACTACTTAGGGTTAGTACATAATTAACCTAAGGACTACATAACTAGTTAGTTAGGGCTCTAACCCAGCTAATTAGGTAAATCAATAGGGTAGTGATGGTACAAACTAATAGTACCCTAAAATATCCTAAAATGTACCGCAAGCGTACGGTATATCATTGGATATGGTTAGGGGTCGAACCACAGGGACGGATTAGTTGAGTATTAGGTTTCCCGGTTCACAAAATCTAGGTCGGTCAATTGAGATATTTTTTTTTTGTCTTAGAACAATGGCAAAATGAGATAAACAAACAATCAAACAAAAACGAAACTAAAGTAAGTAACAATTTGGTTGTTTTCTGGTGATTTCTAATAATAAAGCATCCTAGGGTTTCTGTTTTTACCTTGGTTAGGCTTCGGGCTGCCAACACGAGTGCTGTCGCACGAAATGCTGACCCGTGCAGCACCAGTCTGGCCCTGTGCGACTCGTACGGGATTCCATGTGACCCGCACAGGTAGTACTTTGTGCGACACGACCCTTAGTTGATGGTGCAATGCATGGTAATTATGTTCCTAACTGGTTTGGGACAGATCTAGCCGGACTTGGACTCCCTAGACCTCAACTGTCGTATGTTGGTCATGGTATCGTGACCAGAACCTAGTCTAAAGCCCCCATTAGTCTAGTTAACCTTCACTTTCGCTTGTTGGCTTAACTATCCTAAGTCGACAAGTTGGTTTACTAAGGTTTCTAACCGAATTTCGCCTAATTAGAAATCTTCTCCTTTTGGGATACCAATTGGTCACCTTTCGGCTCCTAACCTACCTTAAGTCGCTTAGTCAATTCAATCAATTAGTCTACACCTTTAACCAAGAATAAGTGTGGTCATTCACCTAGTAGGAGGTTCAACACAATTCATCAAACACAAAGCAAGCATAAACAATAAACAACCAACAAGTGATAAACCCTAGAAACTTAATCATTCATCCATTACATCAATCCTAACCTTGGTTCAAACATGACCCTAGAACAAACTAATCTAGCCTACCATAATAGAAACACAATCAAAATGCAAGAAAAGAAAAGATACAATCTCCATAACAAAAGAGAAGAAATGAAGAAGGCAAACGCCCCTAATCAAGCCTCATTCTTGCCTCTAGACCGGAGATATGGCTGCTTGGGTCGATCGGCGGTGGAATGGTGGTTGGAACGTGGCTCGCAAGGCGGCAGGATTCCCTGTGCGGGTCGCACAGGGTGGCTGTGCGGGGTCCACGAGAGAGATGAAGAGGTAGATTGGGTAGGTTTTCGTTGCGACGCCGCCTTGGATGGGAGAGAAGATATGATGCCGTAATTTCGGCGCTTCAGGGGCTTTAAATAGCAGCGAAACTAGGGTTCAAAGTCACGTGCAGGGCGCATGGAAAGCGGGTGCGGGTCGTATGGGCCAGGAATGAGTCGTCTGGCCCATGTCGCTTGTCTGACGTGCTGGTTGGACCCTGTGCACCCCGCAAAGGATTGGGTTGACGAGCCCTAACTAACCTTAAGTAGCTATCTAATCTAATCCTAACTCAAGGTAAACCTAACTCTAACTCAAGGATGTCCTAACTAACCATCACTAATCCTTACTAACCATAGGTAGCCCTACATAACCCTAGCTACTCCTAACTCTAACCCTAACCAGGGCTACCCATAGCTAAGCCTAGGGATCCCAAGGTGGCCCTTACTAATCCTAGGTAACTGTAACACATACCCTAACAAATCCTAACTTGCCCTTGGTAGCCCAAACTAACCATAGCTAACCCTAACTAACTTAGGAATTATGAGCCCTTACTCTAGTGTACATTGAGTTAGTTAGGGCTAGAGTTAAGGTTACCTCACTCTAACCTAGCATTCTTGTTGTTAGGGCTACCTCGGGCAAGCTAGGGTTAGCGTGACCTTTAGAGTTTGGGTTAGTTAGGGCTAGCTAGGGTAAGCTAGGGTTAGAGTTAGGGACAACTAGAGTTAGTTAGGACTACCTACGGTTAGGTTAGATTTCCGGTTACTTAGGAAGACCTAACTAACCCGAGCCAACCCTAACTCTAACCCTAGCTTGCCTTATGTAGACCTAACTAACCATTACTCGGGGTTAGTTAGGTTAGTTATGGTTAGTTAGGGCTACCTAGGACAAGTTAGGGTTAGTTAGGGTTAGCTAGGGTTACCTAAGGCTAGCTAAGGTTAGAGTTAAGCTTAGTTGGGGTTAGTTAGAGTTAGTTAGCACTAGATAACCTAAGCTATCCCTTGGTAGCCCTATCTAACCCAAGTTAACGTCCCTAACTCTAACCATATCTAACCCTAGAAGCAAACCCCAGCTAACCCTAACTCTAACTCCAGGTAACACTAATCAGTTACCCTAACCTTAGCCAACCCAAACTAGCCCTAGCTATCCCTAGGTAGCTCTTACTAACCCTAGCTATCCCTAACTATCCCTAGGTAGCTCTTACTAACCCTAGCTATTGCTAGCTAACCTAAGCTAACACTAAACAGCCCTAAGAAATCCTTGTTAACCCTAACTTTAACCCTAGCTAACTATTGGTAACCCTAACTAACTCTAATTCAAACTCTAGCTAAACGTAGCTAGCCCTAGACAATCCAAACTAACCCTAGCTAACCTTAACTCTAACCTTAGATAGCCTTAGGTTGCCCTAACTAATCCTAGCAAATCCTAACTCTGACCCTAATCCTAACTTAGGGATAGCTACTTTATGTTAGAGTAATGGTAGTCGCTAGGTAACCCTCACTCTAACCCTAGGTCGCCCTAATCTTTTAGCTAAACCTAATAGCTAACATATGGTTAGTTAGGACTAGTTAGGTATGGTTAGAGTTAGCATTATCTAGAGTTTAGTTTAATCCATTTAAGTAGGTTGCCCTTGGGGTTACTAAGTACCTAGATATCTAAGGTTAGTTAGGATTACTGAAGCCATAGCTAGTTAGTTAGTTAACCTTAAATCTAGATAATGCCATATATAGTTATAATTAGAGTCAGAGCTAGCCTAGGGTTAGGCTTAGCTAGGACTAACCCTCGCTAATCCTAAAGTTAGGGTTATCTAGAGTTAAGGTTAGCAATGGTTAGTTAGGGCTACCTAAGGCAAGTTAGTTAGGCCTACTTAGGGTTACCTATGTAGGGCTAGGTTTAGAGTTGGCAAGGGTTAGTTAGGGCTACCTAGGGTCGGGATCGGTTTTAACGAACCTACCTTGGTAATCCTAGGTTTTGTACTAGGTATCCCTAGGTAACCATAGTTAACAATCCTAACTCCAACCCTCGCGAGCCCTAACTCTAATCCTAGGTAACCCTACCTTAACTTGTTAGCTAGGATTAGTAACTCTAACCATGGTTGGTTTAGATAGGGATAACTATTTAGGGTTTAGAGTTAAGAGTTAGGGTTTGTTAGGATTATTTAGCCCTATGCTTAGACCGGGTTAGCTATCCCTAAGGTTAACTAACCATAACTAACTCTACACCTTAGCTAAACCTAGTTAGGCCCTACCTAACAGATTAGCTAAACTTGACCATAGCTAATCCTAAATTAGGTCTAGGTAGTCTACCTTGGGCAAACCTTAGGTAACTGTAGATTTCTTACTTACCCTAGTAACTAACAAACCCTAGATAGCCCTAACTCTGGCCCTACCTTAACTTAGGCTAGCCCTAACTAACGCTAACTAATCAAAATCTAACAAATCTTGGTAGAGTTAGGACATATCCCTAGCTAATACTAACTCTAAATGTTATTATTTAGCCCTAACTACCTAGGGTACGTAGCCCTAACTAACCATAACTAGCACTACCACAGAAACAGGCTTTTGCAACTGGAGAATAGCAACTAGTCACCTACACAATCTATGGCATTGTCGTAATATAAGTTCAAATCTTTACAACTGTTTTGAATTAAAACAATTGCTAAACTTAAGCATGAGAAAAAGAAAAAATAATTTTTTCTGGAAACATTGTGACCATTAATATTAAATAACAGTCATAAAAGTCTTTAATGACTCTTAATATTAAATAATAGTCGCCATAAATTCCCGTCAATATTAGTCATTATTGGGGTGAATTGTAGTATGGCAGGTGGGTCCCAAATTTTTATGACTGTTTTTACTTAATTACAGTTGCAGCATTTTTTTTCCCATCTTTTTATGACTTTTTTTACTTTATAACAGTTGCACAATATTTTTAATGACTGTTTTTAAGTAAAACCAGTTGTAGATTATTTAATTAGGTTTTCCTAACACTGTCTACAGCCGTTTGGTCTGTAGACAGTCTGTACAGTGCTTCGCTGGAAATGGAAATGGAAAAATATAGCTCAATTGATTTTAATAATTATTTTTGTTTCCATTTGATTCCTTTCAATATTTTAACGAAATTAACTACAACAAAAATTAACTTTATAAGAGTACGTCTATACATTTTAATGGATTCACTTAGTACAGTATCATCCAATTATTTATGGGTTCAAATTGATGTATTGATGAAGGCTTAGAACCTAGGAATCAAATAAATTTGTAAACCTAGAGCTAATCTCACTAATCGTTCGGAATATAGCTTTAGGGTCGAAACCAAGGGACGGATTTATGAATACTGGACTTATCCTTTCTTAAAATCTAGACAGAAATATTTTTATGAATATTTAAATAAAAGAAAACTAAACGACGCACTAGGTAAATATTTTTGGTTGGTTTTTAGACTCGAAATAAGATAAAATAAACTAAATAGTAATTAAAATAAGTAAAGCAGTGTTTTGGGGTTTAAACAGAGAATAAAAATGTCCTAGGAGTCAGGTTATGCTAACTAATGCTTTAAGTTAGGGTTTATTGGTCAAACCTAGATATTCTAAACCTCAGCTTTCGCTTGTTGGGACAGATTCTGGTTTAATCACAACCTAACCTAATTAACTTGATTGGTTCGCAACTTTTGGTATAGAATTCAATCAATTAAACTTGTTTATTGGAGTTCGTAAGGATATTTAGAGGTCTTTTGGACTGGTCTAAAAGTTACACTTTTGGTGTCAACTAATCTATCCTTTCGGATCTACAATTTATCCCAAGTACTTGAATTAAACGTGACTTGTTTATCCTAACTTACACGAACTAGATGCAGCTGTTCAACTAGAAGGTAATTGGAGATTTAAACAAGTATTTTGACTCAAGTAATAGATATAATTCGCAATAAACAAATCTCAAAGCATAGTATAACATAACAAGTCAAACAAACGTCATCCAAACATCAAGTTCCTTCCCTAATCTTAAGACAACATAAAAACTAGCCTAACATAGTAGCAAGACACGCAATAAATATAAAATAACAGTAAAGATACAAGCCCATTGAATCAAGAGAAAGAAACATAAAAGAATAAACCAAATACTACTTTTTGGACCGTACTAACTAGCTATGGTTTAAGTAATCCTAACTAACCTTAGATATCTAGGTACTTAGTACCCCCAAGGGCTACCTACTTAACTGGATTAAACTAAATTCTAGATAATGCTAACTCTAACCATACCTAACTAGTCCTAACTAACCATATGTTAGCTATTAGGTTTAGCTAAAATATTAGGGCGACCTAGGGTTAGAGTGAGGGTTACCTAGCGACTACCATTACTCTAACATAAAGTAGCTATCCCTAAGTTAGGATTAGGGTCAGAGTTAGGGTTTGCTAGGATTAGTTAGGGCAACCTAAGGCTATCTAAGGTTAGAGTTAAGGTTAGATAGGGTTAGTTTGGATTGTCTAGAGCTAGCTAGGTTTAGCTAGAGTTTGAGTTAGAGTTAGTTGGGGTTACAAACAGTTAGCTAGGGTTAAAGTTAGGGTTAACAAGGATTTCTTAGGGCTATTTAGTGTTAGCTTAGGTTAGCTAGCGATAGCTAGAGTTAGTAAGAGCTACATAGGGATAGTTAGGGATAACTAGGGTTAGTAAGAGCTACCTAGGGATAGCTAGGGCTAGTTTGGGTTGGCTATGGTTAGGGTAACTAATTAGTGTTAGCTGGAGTTAGAGTTAGGGTTAGCTGGGGTTTATTGCTAGGGTTAGATATGGTTAGAGTTAGGGACGTCAACTTGGGTTAGATAGGGCTACCAAGGGATAGCTTAGGTTACCTAGTGCTAACTAACTCTAACTAACCCCAACTAAGCTTAACTCTAACCTTAGCTAGCCTTAGGTAGCCCTAGCTAACCCTAACTAACTCTAAGTAACGGTTAGTTAGGTGTACGTAAGGCAAGCTAGGGTTATTTAGGTCTTCCTAAGTAACCCGAACCCTAACCTAACCCTAGGTAGCCCTAACTAACTCTAGTTGTCCCTAACTCTAACCCTAGCTAACCCTAGCTAGCCCTAACTAACCCAAACTCCATAGGTCACGCTAACCTTAGCTTGTCCGAGGTAGCCCTAACAACAAGAATGCTAGGTTAGAGTGAGGTAACCTTAACTCTAGTCCTAACTAACTCAAGGTACACTAGAGTAAGGGCTAATAATTCCTAAGTTAATTAGGGTTTGCTATGGTTAGTTTGGGCTACCAAGGGCAAGTTAGGGTTTGTTAGGGTATGTGTTACGGTTACCTAGGATTAGTAAGGGCCACCTTAGGATCCCTAGGCTTAGCTATGGGTAGCCCTGGTTAGGGTTAGAGTTAGGGTTAGCTAGGGTTATGTAGGGTTTCCTATGGTTAGCTAGGGTTAGTTATGGTTAGTTAAGACATCCTAGAGTTAGAGTTAGGTTTACCTTGAGTTAGGATTAGATTAGTTAGATACTTAGGGTTAGTTAGGGCTCGTCACCCCAAGCTGGTCATGCTACTAGGGTAGACCTAAGGTAGCCCTAAATCCTAAGCCCTATATAGTCCAAACCAAACCTAGCTAGCCTTAGCTAGCCTTAAGTAGTCCTAACTAATCCTAGCAAATCCTAGCCTTAGGTAGCCCTAACTAATTCTAGCTATGGTTAGTTAGAGCTAACAAACCCTAACTAACTGTAGCTAGGGTTAGCCCTAACAAACCCTTGTCAAAAGTAACCTTAGATTATTAGCTCAATAGTAACCTTAGGTAAGTCAAACTATGATATGATTAATCCTAATTAGGCTAGTTAACCCTAGCATGGCCTAGGTAAACTCTTGTAGGATTAGACTTACTCTAGGTTAAAAACAAGGGTTAGTTAATATCCCTAACTATGGGTATTGGGAAGAGATCTACATAGAGTTAGATTTAGCCCAAACTAACCCTAGGTTAGAGTTACCCATAGGTATTACCCTAACATGGTAGCCCAAGGATTAGCCCTAACTGATGTCTATTATTCATATTCATATTTTGACCATACTTAGCACCAAAATGGCACTCAAACCAATACAATTGATCATGATTAACTGTATTTTTCAAGATTTTGGTACTGCCGCCGCTCTTATCTTTATTTTGTAGAATTGTCGCAGAAATTGAAAACAAAATGCGCCAAACAAGAAGAATGGAGCCCAATCCTCAGCCGGATGACTCATTCCCGGCCCACACACACGTGCCAAGGACTAGAGAAGACTTCCATGGGCCGAGACAGATCAAATATCGCGCGAAGGCCCTGGTCCCAGCCCAATTCAACTCGTCAGCGCCTGATTTCTGTCCGAAATGCTCCCATTTCGGTCCGAAATCCATGTATGGAAAGTGGATTTTGGAAAGTTTCGAGAAAGGAAAGGGAATTCCTTGCCCTAGCCGCCTCCCTGACCTTCCATAGGGGTATTTAGGCATGTATTTTCGTCCAGAAAGGGGTGCCACATTATTCCTCTCTTGGACACCATTATTCTCCATCGTTTTGCTTCGTTTTTGGCTCTTTCCGCGGGTTTTCTTTGAGGAGCAGCAGTGTTAGCGTATGACGGCAGCAATCTTGCGACTCTCCATCGATTCCCTGCCCTAGAAGAAGGAGTAAAGACTAAAGGATAATTCGGTTTAATCTTTCATGCTTTTATCTCTAAATTCTATGGCTTGTATCTTTATTACTTACATGATATTTGTGTGTTGTCTCGTAAACATGTTAGGCTAGATTTTTATGATGTCTTAGGGGTAGTTAGTAGGTTAGTTTAGTATTTTGTGATGACTTGATACTTTATATTGTGCTATGTGATATGTTTTGTTGAGAATTATATCTTGCTTGTTATTTTAATTGTTTGTTTGATTGTTTACCTATTGATGAACTGCAGCACCAATAGGACATTAAACTAGAATAAATAATTAGATAATTAAGTACTTGAGGTAAGCCAATCGCTCGAAAGAGGAGGTTAGTTTACGACCGAAAGGTGTAGCTTTTACTGATCCGACAGGACTTTAAATACCTCTGGAAATCCAGCCAAACATTCTTAAACAACTAATATCTGACACGAAAGTTTAGGTTTAGTTGTTTACGTGGTAAAAACCAAGTTCCAAACCAAGTTAGAACCGAAATCGCGACAGCTGAGTTTAGGACTTAGGTCTGGTTGTTTAGTAACCTTCACATAGTACTGTGTAAAAATATCAAGTCCGAACAAAAGGTCTAAAGCAAGTTTTGGCACGAAGAGCATGGATTTCGGTCTGAAATGTGCCTCTGTCCAGGTGAAAACTGAAGGCAGAGGTGCTTTAGTGCTAAACTAATTGAACACACAACCCTAGGACATTACTTGCATCTGTTTGAGTCCAGAAAAATATAAAAATTAATCCAAAAATATTGTATCATTTATTTCTCTTATTTTTAATTGCTATTTAGTATTATCTTTTAGTTCAAAACCCACAAAAACTTTATTGTCTATCTTTTAAGAAAAATTAAGTCCGGTACTCATTTTTACCGTCCCTTGAGTTCGACCCTTAGCTTTACCCCAGACGACTAGTAGAGTAGAACAAAGGAAACAAATTTATTTGACCTAGGTTCTGAAACCTCTATAACTAACTGACCGTAAGTTAGGTCACCCTAAGTAGTAGACAAACTCTAGGACTACCTAGGGTAACCCTAGGGTTAGACTATTGTTAGTAACCTTATTAAATATGCCTAGGCGTGCTCTTACTAACCCTAACCCCAAGGTAGCCTTAACAAACTCAAGGTAAACCTAACTATAACTCTAGGTAGTCCTAACTAACCATAACTAACCTTAGCTAACCATAGGTAGCCCTACATAACCCTAGCTAACCCTAACTCTAACCCTATCCAGGGCTACCCACAGCTAAGTCCAGGGATCCTTAGGTTGCCCTTACTAATCCTAGGTAACCGTAACATTGACCTTAACTAGCCCTTGCTAACTAACTCAAATTAGAATTTGGTAACCCTAACTAATTCTAACTCAAACACAAGCTAAACCTAGCTAGTCCTAAATAGTCCAAACTAACATGAACTAACCTAAGGTTCCAT
The DNA here is from genome assembly GCA_027562975.1 of Rhynchospora breviuscula. Lineage (NCBI taxonomy): Eukaryota > Viridiplantae > Streptophyta > Magnoliopsida > Poales > Cyperaceae > Rhynchospora > Rhynchospora breviuscula. The sequence goes on from CM050399.1 coordinate 310,555, forward strand.
AGGGTTAGTTATGGTTAGTTAGGGATACCTAGGGCACAACCCTAACTAACCCTTAGAGTTAAGTTTAGCTAAGGTAGGGTTAGAGTTAGTTGGGGTTAATTAAGACTCCTTAGGGCTAGATATGGTTAGTTGGGGTTAGAGTTAGGGTTACATAGGGTTAGATATTGTTAACCCTAACCAGGATTAACCTCAGCTAACCCTAGCGATGGTTTAGTTAGGGCTACGTAAGGCTAACCCTAATTCTAACCCAAGCTAACCATAACTAACACTAGCTAGGGTTAGCTTACGTTAGAATTAGGGTTTGTTAAGGCTATCTAGCAAACTATAGCTAACCCTAGCTGACAAAGGAAGACCTAACTAACCCTAACTCTAACCCTAGCTAACCCTAGCTTGCCTTACGTAGCCCTAACTAACCATAGCTAACCAGGGCTAGGGTTAGTTAACCCTTGTTAGAGTCCACCTAGGGCATAGCTAACCATAACTAACCTTAACTAACCCTAACTATGGTTAGTTAACTCAGATTAGCTATCCCTAGGTAGCCCTAGGGTTAGTTAGGACTAATTAGAGTTGCTAACCCCTTGGACAAGCTAACCCTAACCAACTTACTCTAACCCCTAACCCTAACATAGGTATCCCTATAGCATGTTAGCTAGAGTTATTTGGAGCTAACTTAGCCCTACCTAGAGTTAGATAGGATTAGGTTAGCTTAGGTTAACTTATTAGCAAGTAAGGCTATCTAACCCTAGTTAAGGTAGCCCTTACTAACCTTAGTTATCCGTAACTAATTTAGGGTTAGAGTTCGGATTAGTTAGCTAATCATAAGAAATCCTACCTGGTTAGGTTAGCCCTAATTAAACTTAGAGTTTGGGCTAAACCATAACTAAGGTTACCTAGGAATAGCTAGCCCTATGTAGCCTTAGCTAGGGTTAACATAGTTAGCTAACCCTAAAAATAACACTAGCTAATTACCTAGGACGAGCTAGGGTTAGTTAAGACTACCTAGGACTAGATATGGTTAGTTGGGGTTAGAGCTAGGATTTGTTAGGATTAGTTAGGGCTACCTAAGGCTAGCTAAGGTTAGAGTTAAGGTTACTTTGGGTTAGTTAAGACTACCTTGGGATATATATGGTTAGCCCTAAGTAATCCTAAAAAATCGTAACTCTAACCCCAATTAATCATATCTAGTCCTAAGTAGTCTTAAAAAATCATAACTACCCCTAGGTTTCCCTAACCCACCCTAGGTAACCCTAACTCTAATCCTAGGTAACCCAAGCTATCCCTAGGTAGCCCTATCAATCCCTAGTTGTCCCTAACTCTAACCATATCTAACCCAAGCAAGCCCTAGGTAGTACTAACTAACCCTAACTAACCTTAATTCTAACCCAAGTTAACTGGGGATAGCTAGGGTCAGCTATGGTTAGTTAGGGCTAAAGTTAGGGTTAACAAGGATTTGTTAGGGCTAGCTAACTCTAACTAATCCTAAGTAGATAGCTATGGTTAGAACTAGCATTAAGTTAGGGCTACTTAGAGTTAGGGTTAGCCCTAGGTAGCTCTTACTAATTACTTAGGGATACCTAACCCTAGCTACCGTTAGTTAACAAGGTAGGGCTACCTAAAGTTAGGGCTAAGTTAGCTCTAAGTAGTCCTAAAAATCCTAGCAATGGGTAACCCTAACTAGTTGGGGTTAGTTAGTACTACATACGGCTATCTAGAGTTAGCAAGGGATAACTAGGGTTAATAAGAGGTACCTAGGGATTAGCAAACTAGGGATAGCTAGGGTTAGTCCTAACTAGGGCTACCATAACTAACCCTAGTTAGCCCTACATAACCTTAACTCTACTTAGAGTTAGATTGGATTGTAAGAGATATCTTCCTAAGTTAGGTTAGTATACGATTATGCTAACTAGGGTAACTTAACTAATTAGCCGTAATTAACCATAACTAACTAGGTAGCAAAACTATTTAGAGATAACTAACCCTAAGTAGAGTACACCCTAAGTAGAGTACCTAGCATAGGGTTTAGCAAACAGATTCTAACTAAGGTAGCTAACCCCTAAGTTAGGTAATTAACTTAAGGTCTTAACCTACCTAGCGCTAAGGTTAGCAAGGGTTTAGCTAGTTAGCCCTAACTTAGGGTTTGTTAGGATTAGTTAGGGCTAAGTGTAATACCTAGTATTTTCAAATTTTGAGTCCTTAGAATTTTTGCTGAACTTTTTCTTTTATATTTTATTTGCTTGTTTGAAATATGGATTTAATTCTTATTTATGTGTTGTTTTTCTATATTTCTAGAGTGCAATTTAAAAGTTAGTAATCCAAAATGAATTTAGTTATATAGTTAATTGAACTGTGCATTATTTGGACTTGTTATTGTCATTTTTAATTAAATTTCTGTTGAGCATTACATCTAGTGCATCTTGGGGACATGTTGGGGTACACTAAACACCTCCACTTTATTCAAATAAAGAAAATCCAATACCACAGCCCATTTTTCTCTCTCCCCCCTTTCATTTTCTCCTCTACAGAAATTTTTCCTCTCTTTCTCTTCAAGCTCAAAACTCCCTAAAGCCCTCCATAGAAAATAGATAAAATAGTCCAAAAATTCAGGAAAAATCAGAAATAGGAAGAGGAGAACTAGGAGAGTACATGCAAGCCAGCAAATTTTGAATTTGAGCACCATTATTGTAAGATTTCGTTTTTCTCCAACTCATTTCGGTTCTCAAGTGTTTTCTGAAGTTTTTGTTTAAATAAAGGTTTAAAATAGAGTTTTATGATGAGTTTAGTTGCATGCAAGGTATTATTAAGTGCATTTAACTTTTCATTCGATTTTTGTGAGGTTTTGGTCATGCATGAACTAAGCTGCAAGGTTGAAACAAATTTCTGAACTTTCGAGGAAATGTTTGAATGATTTGTGCATTAAACTGGATTTCAAAAGGAGAAATAGTTGCATGCATGGTACATTTGTGAAAATTGGGTTTTAGGCTGAGTTTTTGGTTGCATGCAAGAAGGGATTTTTGTTCTAAAATGAATTTTTGAAAATTTATTTTAAAATCAAGTATAGAAGTGAAATTTCTTGTTGATTTAAGTTAGTAGTACACTATAGTAGCTTCATTTTGAGTTTGGTTCATTTTGGTGAAGTTTTGAGCATTTTAGCTCTATGGTTTGTTGAAAAATGAATTTCAGCTTCTGACAATTCGGTCCGAATTGTTATAATTTGGTCCGAATTGTTATAATTCGGTCCGAATTGGTGTCCCTGGAAATTTCAGCTTCTAACAATTCGGTCCGAATTGTTCCCTCTGAGAACATATTTTCTTTTGACCATAACTTTGTCATCCGGAGTCCGTTTTAGGTGAATCAAAAACCGTTGGAAAGCTCTTGAAGATCTCTACAACATCATATGATCCTTTTGATGTAGTTTAGATCAGAAAATTATGGTTTAAGCCTTAAACTTACTCGTGTCATGTTTGTTTGTGTTAAGTTATGGTAAACCTTAACCCGACTACATATTGTGTCGAAATTTGATATTGTACTTTGTTTATATTGCTTGCTTTTACTTATTGATTGTGTGATCTGTTTGAGTAAGTACTTAGAATAGTTTTATTGTGTAGATCTGGATAAGGACGTATCGGGACTCGAGGAGGCCGATATCGCTTGTGGTAACTAGGATTGCTTGTTGACTGTTTGTGTCTGCTTTTGTTTACAGGTGCGGATTCCACACCTATCTTGAGTTATTGTTAGAACTTATTACTTGCATAGCATATTTGAATTGATTGAATTACAAGCATATTTGTATTTTACCATATTGTTATTATGATATAAATATTATGTATGCATATTGAATGGTTACTCGATTAATCTGAATGGAATTGATATGAATGGTTGAGTACTCTTGTACGGTTGAATGGCACTGGTTTCGTTTGTATGCGGGCTAGCTACCCGTCGTGTCAATCGGTGTGGTTAAGCTTAATCCGAGGTCTACAGTGTTACGTCTTGAGGTACTTGTTGAAAGTTCGATTTGTCTGAATTGAATCCGAATTTTACTCTGATCCCTGTGTCTGGGGAGGAGTAGGTTCTGATCCCTATGTCTAGGGAGGAACCAATTGACTCTGAATTTTACTCTGATCCCTGTGTCTGGGGAGGAGTAGGTTCTGATCCCTATGTCTGGGGAGGAACCAGTTGACTGATACTATTTTAGGGTCTTGATCCCTGCTTCTGGGGAGAGACCGATTCTGATCACTGCTTCTGGGGAGGAACCAAATGACTTGTAATATCAATAAACCAGACTTGTATTTTAATAATACAAAATCGAGCCGCATTTGTATTGCTACTTGATAGTTGAGATTGTCTTGATACTTGAATGAATTGCCGAGCTCATTGCATTTCATGAATTGTATTTATATATGGACTTACACGAATGTATTTTGTTAATGGAAGTGTTATTTTATTATTTTCATATCTTAAAATATGTATTGCTTATTGTTGCTTTTAAACTCGGTCGGTGATTAGTTCCAAAACATGTACTCAAGGTTCGTGTGGCTGGAACTGAATACTGCACTGAGATAAATCTTTATTTATCTCATTCTTCCACTTTGTGGGTTCCGGGTTCTAGGCAAGCGCGGGCATGTGGAAAGGATTAGGCCATCACTTTTGTTGTTAGGTGTGTGTGTAGCATGGGAACTCATGACTTGTTGTTGAAATGACCATGTGTAATATTTTGAAAACAAGTTGTAAAACCACTAATTATGTTGTATTGATATTACATGTTAGACTTGTCTTGATTTGTGATGCTACACGTCCATAAATTTTCGTGTTATAGTTAGTAAGCCTTACGGGCGTGCGAAAGGTAAGCGTGCGCTCGTGGCGGCTGCCGCATCCCTCGGTTCTGGGGTGTCACACTAAGGTTACCTTGTAAGATTATTTGGCCAAAACAGGCATTGGAACGGCCGGTCCTAATTCTGGGACGGCCAGTTCCAGTGGACTGGGGCGGTCCGTCCTAGATCTGGGGCGGCCCGTTCTAGAGTTCTAGGGCGGCCCGTTCCAGAGTTCTGGGGTGGCCCGTCCTAATCCTGGGACGGCCCGTTCCAGATATTTTCTGGAAATTTTTCTGAACTATTTTTGAACTGTTTTGGAATTATCTGACAATTGGACGGTCCGTTTCATGGCTCGAACGGACCGTTCCTTTAACTTTGGATTGTTTATGATTCGTTATGATTGAGATTTGTGCCAGAATTATTGATTATGAATTTGCAATTGTTTGAAGAGATTTTGAAAATTAAGTTAAAGTTTTGGAAATTCAAAATCGTTTAAAATCTGATCAAATTTTGGATGACTTAGATTTAGAGTAGATCTATTGTCAGGTTAGGAGAGAAATTTTTAGGGTTTCTCGACCTAGATTAGGACGACATTTTCTACTCTTCTCTGTGGTTTTCAGGCGGTCCGTTCCACTCCGGGACGGCCCGTTCCACTTCAGTTTTTTAGTTGCAAACTGTTAGGTATTGACCAGAGTTTAGGACGGTCCGTTTCACAACCAGGGCGGTCCGTTCCACAACCAGAATTGTTAAGTTTTAAGCCAAAATTAAGGTTGTTTGTACTGGTTAGGTACAAATAACGCTTTATGCATCCCTCCTCTTCTTTTCTCTGCCGTGGTTTTCATTAGTAAGAGCTGTAAGCGTTGGGTTACACCATGTTGTCATGAGGACAAGTTTTGTCGCAGAAAATAAGGTCGGCGCCTAAAGTGTCCATATGACCCTGGCCTTTTCTGGGAATCTTGCCTGGATATGGTGTAATTTCAATGGCTGCTAGCTGAACGGGAGACCACCGCTTTCTTTTCTTACCTTAATATGACTCGTACTGGCTTGTATGGTCATATCTCTCTTTGGTTCTCTTCTGGTCTATTTAGGGCGGACCGTTCTTTCACCAAAACGGTATGTTTTCAAGTTTGTTGGTTCGTATGAAGTACCATGCGATCCAATGTATGTATACCTTAGGGTTTGCAACTGGGTCCTAAGTCTATATCATCCTAGGTCAGTATTTAGTTAGGCTTTTCATATTAGGATTGATGTGTATAATGAAAAGTCTAGGATTAGGTATACTTTAAGTCTAATATAAAGGTAACTTGAGTTGTATTTGAGAATTGAACCAATATTAATATCATCCTGCCAAAGTGGGCTCTCATATTAATGGTTGTTTCAAAGGCTCAAATACAAAGTATATTAAGGCACATGTAAATTTTAAATTATGGATCGGCCCAAAGGAAGGACATAATTTAAAGGGCTATATGTGCAAAGTTTTGGTAGAATCAAATGGGTAATGATTATAAGGTCTTACATGTGATTAATTAATCGGCCCAAAGGAAGGTTAATTAATTGATATGTTATGAATCGTTACATTTGATACTACACCTAGTTGATTGAAGTTTGCTTGGAGACTTCAAAGAGCACTTGCAAATGAATAAAGACTAGTAGATGGGATCTGGACCTTTATATTGTGATTTATTACTATACGGTGTCTTATGATCATCTTTAATATTCCAACTTAAAATTTAAGGCTCTCAGGTTGGTTTGATCTTGACCATGTGTTAAGGACTAATATTTCCATTAAGGTCATAAATCAGAGTTTGACAACTCAAATTTAAGTAACATGTGTCTTATGATCATTTCGTGAAAACCATTTTTGAGACATTTAAGGGGCATAGTTTCTAATTTCATTAAGGCTAAAGGATTCATAAGAGGAAATATTGTTTTGCATGAATGAATAGGCTAACCAATTAAAATCTGTTAGGAGACTCCAAAGAGCACTAACAAATAGATAGTGATTAGATATATATGTATTTAATGGCAAAATGCTTAGGTACCTCAATATAGTTAAGAATTCTTGGAAGAAAATTTAGGAAATGTATCTGCTAAGAATAAAAGGCTGTTATTTGAAATCTGTGAGAAGACTCCAAAGAGCACTCACAGATGGATAGTAATTACATTCAGACATTCATTGCAGAAACACTTCAGACACCTAAATAAATATAAAATCAACATTAAGGGAGTATATTTGGAGATGTCATTTTATGCTTCAAATTATAAGCACTAAAATATATCGCAAGATAATAAGGTTATTTAGTGCTTATGTTTTCTTATTTGGTTCAGTCAAGATGAGTTATGAGACCCTCAATAAACTCAACTTGAATATGGTATAGGAAGAAAATGATTTGAAGATATGACATATAATTCTTGAGTTGCTTTTAGTTCCAAGAATAAAAAAAAATTAGAAACATATATATAAAGTTTAAGATTAAAATTGCAAATTTTGGATCATAAAAGAATCCCAATAAAGTTAAAGTTCGGAAACTGATTGAAAAAGGTCGGAATATGAAGGGTATTTCTTCTATGAAAACAAGAGCATTTAAGAAAATATTATACTTGAGTACCAAGAATAATATTATGTTTCTTGTACATGCATAAGTTGATTTTAGTATCAATATACACGTAGTGGATAGATTTTGATGAACCTACCCACGTTGTATTTCTAAAATTTCCTTTGATTGTCAAAAGTCAAATGATGGTGAAAGATACATCCTTGTAGTGGTGACAATAAGACAATCAATTTTGGAAGCTATAACGTCCGTGGATTGTTATTTAGTAATGGATCATATATATATTTGGACTTACATGAGACATTTATAAATTCTTTTAAATAAAATTTTTGTTCTACCTCTAATCAACAACTAAGGATATATTTGTTCATATAAGAATAAAAATTTGGTTATGTCTCACAGTCCAAAATCGGGGAGATCAATTTCTTATTTAGTTTATAATAATCTTGTATGGACATAATAGCTTATAAAAGGATACTAAAGGTTTTATGCATAAATTGACGATTGAGAATTCAAGTATACTTTGGCACAAAAGTTCAAGTTATATCTCTTAAGGGGGATAATATGTTTTGTACAAAATTATAATTCTCAATTGATAAGGATAGCAGTTTATATTTTATATCAACTAAGACAACTATTAATAAAACCCCATATAAATGTGTAGACTGAAAAGTTCACCATTTATATCTGGGGATATCCAACAAAGCTCGGCTTTATAAGCAACATGAGAAGAAATTGGATGAAAGGATAATTAGTTATTTAGTTGATTATGCCCAAAGATCCAAGAGTAACCAAATTATTATATCCCACAACTAAAGATTGAGAATAGAGACAAATAAAAATTGGTTCCTTGAGGATGTTCTGGTTGAGGGGGAGAGATGACATATTAGGATATTATCTTCAATGTAAAACCTTAAGTGCTAATGAATTAAACCCCATTTTGGATCTATAGACTTAGATCCTGGTAATAATTAAATTGAAGATAATGTTGTCAATCTACAACTGCAAACACCTCAAAAACTGGTGCTTATAAGATCCACTAGGGAGAAAAGACAAACATTATCAGATGATTATGTTGTCTATCTTTATGAGTTTGACATTAGGATAACGAAAGATTCTATAAGTCTTCATCAAGTCAAAACTCATAAAAGTGGATTAAATACCATAAATGGAGAGATGAAGTTCATGTGTGATAATGATATTTGAGACTTAGTAACATTGCTTTAAAGTAAGAAACTCATTGATTGCAAATGGACATTTAATACCAAAAGGAGATTCTAAAGACAATGTGAAAATACGTAAGGTACATCATGTCACTAAGACGTTCACCTAAAAAAAGAAATGAATTTACTATAAAGAGACTTTCTCTCTAGTCTTACTGAAAGACTCTTTTAGGGTAATCATAACACTTGTAGCATATTTTGGATCTTGAGTTTCATGTTAAGACTATGTTCTTCAATGGAGACATTGATGATAAATGTAACCATCCCATTTTGAATCGGATGATACAAATAAAACGGTTATAAATTTTAACATCTATTTATAAACTCAAAATAGGCGTCTCGACAGTGATATTATAAATTTCATCAAGTGATTATATCATTTGGTTTCGAGATTGACTTGATTAATTATTGTATATATCACAGGTTCAGTGGGAGTAATATTTTTGCATTAAGATATAAATTACTATTTGAAATGATATTATCATTTGTACTAGCCCTCAAGATTCTTGGGCCTTTAACAAATAATAAACATCAATTAGGTTCTCAAGTAGTACCATAAGATTAAATGCAAACTATTGGATACCCTGTGATTAAGGCATATATACATGATATACCCCATAAATATTGATTAAGTAAAGTTGGAAATAAAAGTATTCATTTTGGTTATAAAGAATTTAAATTAAGATTGTATACATGTGGATACTGTATACATTATAAAGATGCAAAGTCAATATTTGTACAATATGAGTACAGAACTTTGGAATGCAACCAAAATTAGTTATTAAATAAGTATGTACTTACAGTTCGGATGTCAAAAATAGGTTGAGGTCATTTTAATATTCTGACTTCGATTTTAGTGAATGCCGTAATAACATGCAAAAGGATAATTCCATGAATAACGCTTAGGAGGTATGTATTAGCGTCTTCCACAATGGAAATAAGTTTTATAGTATGTTATAAAACATTCAAATTTAGGGAGTATGATTATGAATTTTGTCACTAGGTTGCGCATAATGGATGCTACTTAAGCATCACTATGGATATTGTGACAATAATTAAATATATACTCCAACAACAGAAACTTAAATAAGTTAAGGCACATTAAAACTTCAAGTTTCTTGTTGTAAATGAAAGAGTTAAGAATAATTTAATGTTAATCTAGCACATTAGAACAAAACTCCAAAAATGCAGATCTGCTCACAAAATCTTGAAACACCCAATACAGTTACAGAAGCATGTTGCTCCTGTGGGTGTTAATTCAGTTGAGGGTTTATGACTTCAGTGAGAGTTTGTGTTCAGTGGGAGTGCTTGATTGGACATATATTCAGTTTTTCAGTTTATTCAGCATGTAAAGAATTTCTGCAGAAATGAATAAAGATTCAGTTTTCAGTTTTAGTTTTCATTCTAACTCTAATTAAGTTGACCTCACCTCAGTTTTGGGTGACCAATAAAGTTGAAAATAGACACGTGACAGTCACACTTACGTGTATTTTCCACACCACTTATACACATCTTAATTCGATGTCATTTATTTATAATGATATTGTGATCATTGTGGGTTTAGTTGTGCCGGCTTTACAGGATTAGAGGCCTGTAATGGCTATAATGCAATGAAAGCTTCACTGGTCTTTTATCATTATGAATGATAGACGGAATTTGAGGCACAAAATTTATTACCATGAAAATATGAGCTCATTAAGTCAAGGACGTTGGATAACACTAAGCATAATAGCCCAAGTGGGAGATTGTAAGATTATTTGGCCAAAACTGGCATTGGAATGGCCAGTCCTAATTCTAGGATGGCCAGTTCTAGTGGACTGGGGCGGTCTGTCCTAGATCTGGGGCGGCCCGTCCTAATCCTGAGATGGCCCGTTCCAGATCCTGCGCCAGATTAGGAAACAATCTATTTTGGGTGGGCTGATTTTGCTTAGTTTCCAAGTCATTAAGTTATATGGTAATAGGCTAAACGTGGCTGAGAAGAAAAGCAAGATTTTGTGCAGGGATGTGATGCCTTTTATAGGTGGTTATATTTAGAAACATTGACTATTTTCTGATGGGTAAAATATGTATTGTTTGGAGGCTAAGAAGCCATTGGCTCTCTATATAAAGGGGTTGGTCCCCAAGGGACAAGACAACCACGTTGCTGGCTGTATACATGAGTTGATAACAGCCATCCTCTGCCTCTCTCTCTATTCTTCCATCAAATAGCTTGAGAAGGTGTCCTAAGTTAAGGCTAAGGGTACCAAGGCGTGTCTTGTTCTCTTGGAAGACCTCTCTCCCGACTTTGGTACGTGGAACAGATGGTGTATGGTGCACACACATCACGAGACATCAAGAACTCGAGGAGATACAAGATTTAGGCCATAGCGATGGAATTAGGTAAGCTTCCGCTCACAATTTAGTTTTCGGTATATTAGAACGGACCGGTCCTGTCACACCCCGAGTCACTTTTAGGTAACTCGTGGGTGCATTTTGACAACCCGCCGCGTATTTCTACGCAAGGCGAAAGTACATCACATACACTACCAATAATCACACAATTAAAATGCCACAAGACTTTATATATTCATTTATAATAGAATTCAACAAACGACAAAAACTGACATGGTGAGTTTAACACACGACTCCCATGCTAGTTCGATGTATCAATACAAACATAACAAAATAAAACAAAACGAACAGTGGCATTTATTTGACCCGCTTGTTCAACTCGCTATTCTTGTAGAAGGTCTGTAGTGTCATCCTTAATACCTGGAACTCACATAAAAAGTGAAACGGGTGAGAGATCAGACAGTCTCTCAGTGCGGTATTCAGTTCCAGCCCGGATATTATAAAATCCTCCTAGTGGAATTCTTCAAATACCAACATTGAAAGAATAAAGTATACTAATACAATTATATTGCCATGCAAGTATCGATGCAATGCATTTATTCAATTATCGTTTATCCCATTATCATTTTTCACCTCCACTTTATCACTTATCATATTTCCGAATTCACTAATCACAATCACTTATAAATAGATAACACGTCCACATACCAAGCCACATAGGTCAGCCTCACATCTCTTAACCCCTTACCCGTTGCAATCGGGCCACATAGGGGGGTAGCATGCTAGTATTAGAACACTCCATAGGTCTGCCTTACTTGATAATACGGTTACTATTTCACACTTAACGATCATTCATATGTACAATTCATTCAACCTCATTATATTCTAATGAGATGCATCAAGTCAATCTAAATGAACAATTAGAAATCTTAGCATTCATTTTTCAATTCCCTTGAAGGAATATGAACCAAAGTCAAATTAGGATGTCTGATGCAACATGTCATTTCCGCAATTAAGTATAAATGCAAAATGCACAATAGAACAGGCAATAGATTTAACAATGTCCAGGAACCCGCACCTGACAAGAAAATAAACTCATTGACGTTCGTCGTCCAAACCAACTCACGAGCCGCTACGATTCTCAAACGCCGGAGCCTTTACTCCTAGTATCAATAATTAAGTAATATTTAATTTATTAATAATTAATCCTTCAACTCAAGTCACTAACTTAAATTACGAACTAAAAAATTAAAGATCAAACTAAACCTCAATAAAAATTTCCAATTTAATAAGAGTTCAGAAATATAACAAATAATAATGTGATTATGAAAATATAGTTCTAACAATAAACTTACAGAAAGGTTAAGAGGAACTTGTAAATAAAATAAATTAAGAATCTTAATAGATGCGCCAAATTCACTTTTAGTTTTTCGTCAAAGAAGAAATAAAAGACCGGAATATAAGAAATAATATATATTTAAAATAAAGTAGTATAATATTAACAAAAACAATTAGAAAATCTATCTTCACCGTACCATTGGTTTGACCGAATATTATACTCAACAAATTCTAAAATGGATACATGTCTCCACAACTATTTTTTTTTTTTAAAAAAAACAGTCAATCTCTAACAATAAAATGCTATATGTATATTTCAAAACGAGATACTTAGTAAATTACAAATGAAATTAATAAACAATTACAGAAGGGTTTATACGGTTATAGAGCCTGATAAAATTTTAAAAAGGAAAACATGAGAATGTTACCATTAGTATTTTATTAAGGACATAAGCAATGGAAACCTTTTAGATGATCAAAATTTGATGTTACCAAGTAACCAATACAAGAAACGTGTAAAAGAAAAATAAATGGAAAGTACCACAAAAACCGGGCTAGAGTTCTGCTTCACAAATTTTCTCAACGCGTAGAAACTAACCCTAACTCTAGGTACACCTAGTTAACCCTAGCTAGAATTAGAGTTAGGTTAGTAACCTTAGCTAGATGTTACCTAATTATTGTCTAGGGTCTAACTACTTAGGGTTAGTACATAATTAACCTAAGGACTACATAACTAGTTAGTTAGGGCTCTAACCCAGCTAATTAGGTACATCAGTAGGTTAGCGATGGTACAAACTAATAGGACCCTAAAATGTCCTAAAATGTACTATATGGTTAGGGGTCAAACCACAGGGACGGATTAGTTGAGTATTAGGTTTACCGGTTCACAAAATCTAGGTCGGTCAATTGAGATGTTTTTTTTTGTCTTAGAACAATGGCGAAATGAAATAAACAAACAATCAAACTAAAACGAAAGTAAAGTAAGTAACAATTTGGTTGTTTTCTGGTGATTTCTAATAATAAAGTGTCCTAGGGTTTCTGTTTTTACCTTGGTTAGGCTTCGGGCTGCCAACACGTGTGCTGTCGCACGAAATGCTGATCCGTGCTGCACCAGTCTAGCCCTGTGCAACCCGCACGGGATTTCATGTGACCCGCACAGGTAGTACTTGGTGCGACATGACCCTTAGTTGATGGTGCAATGCATGGTAATTAAGTTCCTAACTAGTTTGGGACAGATCTAGCCGGACTTGGACTCCCTAGACCTCAACTGTCGTATGTTGGTCATGGTATCGTGACCAGAACCTAGTCTAAAGCCCCCATTAGTCTAGTTAACCCTCACTTTCGCTTGTTGGCTTAACTCTCCTAAGTCCACAAGTTGGTTTACTAAGGTATCTAACCGACTTTCGCCTAATTAGAAATCTTCTCCTTTTGGGATACCAATTGGTCACCTTTCGGCTCCGAACCTACCTCAAGTCGCTTACTCAATTCAATCAATTAGTCTACACCTATAACCAAGAATAAGTGTGGCCATACACCTACACCTATAACCCTAAACCCTAAACCCTAATCAAGCCTTTTCCTTGCCTCTAGACCGGAGATATGGCTGCTTGGGTCTATCGGCGGTGGAATGGTGGTTGGAACGTGGCTCGCAAGGCGGCAGGATTCCCTGTGCGGGTCGCACAGGGTGGCTGTGCGGGGTGCACGGGAAAGCGGGTGCGGGTCGTATGGGCCAGGAATGAGTCGTCTGGCCCATGTCGCTTGTCTGGCGTGCTGGCTGGACCCTGTGCACCCCGCACAGGATTTGGTGCAGGCCGCACGGGAGCATTTCTTCATGTTTTGTGGGCCAAACTTCACCAAATTTCCTCCAAGTTCCTACAAAATGAATATAGACCCAAGAAGTACCAAATTCCTACAGAAATAAACTAAAACACGCATAAAACAAAGGTATTGAGTTGTGATTGAGGGTAAAGTCCGGTCAAAACATATATATAAATGTGTGATATCAGTTAGCTTGGTTAGTTAGGCAAGATATAACTAAGTAATCCTAACTACTTTAGGTTAACTTGGTAGCTAGGGTTAGCTCTACGGTTAACCCAAATTATCCCTAGGGTCAGGTTAGAGTTAGGACTATCTTGGACTTGCTAGGGTTAGCTAGGATTAGGGTTAGCTAGGGCTACATATGGAAAGCATATCTAGGGCAACCTTATTAGTTAGGGTTAGCTTGGGTAACTAGAGTACCAAACTCTAACTCTAGGTAGTTACCTTAGCTAGGGATAGCTATAGTAGTTACGGTTAGATAGGCCTACCTAGGGCTAGTAAAGACTATTAGTTAGGATTAGAGTTAGGGCTCTTAGTTTAGGGCTAAGTTATATTAGGTAAGATTATCCCTCGCCCTAATTTTAATCCTAGACAATATGATTTTTACTAACCCTAACTAACCCTAGCTAATCCTAACTAATAGGGTTATGTTAGGTATACCTAGGATTAATCTATCTTGCTAACCCTAGCTATCCCTAACTACCTACCTAACTAATCATAGTAGCGGGAATAGAGTTGGGATAGCTAGGGTTAGCTGAGGTTAACTAAGGTTAACTGAGGTTAACCATATCTAGAGTTAGCTATGGTAAATTCTGAGTTAACCTTAGGTTTATAGATAATCGTAGTAACTCTAGCCTAAGTATGGTTAACTCTAGGATTATGACTACTAACCCTCGGATTATGACCCTAGCTAGCCTAACCATAGAGCTACTCTATTTTGTTGAGTCAGCCCTAAGGTTAGCTAAGGTTAAAGTTAAGGTTAGCTAGGGCTAACTTGCATAAACCCTAGCTAATTTGCTATGATAGGTTTAGCTAAATCCTACAAGAGTTGAACTAGGCCATGCTAGGGTTAACTAGCCTAATTAGGATTAATCATATCATAGTTTGACTTACCTAAGGTTACTATTGAGCTAATAATCTAAGGTTACTTTAGACAAGGGTTTGTTAGGGCTAACCCTAGCTACGGTTAGTTAGGGTTTGTTAGCTCTAACTAACCATAGCTAGGATTAGTTAGGGCTACCTAAGGCTAGGATTTGCTAGGATTAATTAGGGCTACTTAAGGCTAGCTAAGGTTATCTAGGTTTGGTTTGGACTATATAGGGCTTAGGATTTAGGGCTACTTTAGGTCTACCCTAGTAGCATGACCAGCTTGGGTTGACGAGCCCTAACTAACCCTAAGTAGCTAACTAATCAAATCCTAACTCAAGGTAAACCTAACTCTAACTCTAGGATGTCCTAACTAACCATAACTAACCTTAGCTAACCATAGGTAGCCCTACATAACCCTAGCTAACCCTAACTCCAACCCTAACCAGGGCTACCCATAGCTAGGCCTAGGGATCACAAGATGGCCCTTACTAATCCTAGGTAACCGTAACACATACCCTAACAAATCCTAACTTGCCCTTGGTAGCCCAAACTAACCGTAGCTAACCCTAACTAAGGAATTATTAGCCCTTACTCTAGTGTACCTTCAGTTAGTTAGGGCTAGAGTTAAGGTTACCTCTCTCTAACCTAGCATTCTTGTTGTTAGGGCTATCTCGGACAAGCTAGGGTTAGCATGACCTATGGATTTCGGGTTAGTTAGGGCTAGCTAGGGTTAGCTAGGGTTAGAGTTAGGGACAACTAGAGTTAGTTAGGGCTACCTAGGGTTAGGTTAGGGTTCGGGTTACTTAGGAAGACCTAACTAACCCTATCCAACCCTAACTCTAACCCTAGCTTCCCTTACGTAGACCTAACTAACCCTTACTCGGGATTAGTTAGGTTAGTTATGGCTACCTAGGACAAGTTAGGGTTAGTTAGGGTTAGCTAGGGCTACTAAGGCTAGTTAAGGTTAGAGTTAGCTTAGTTGGGGTTAGTTAGAGTTAGTTAGCACTAGGTAACCTAAGCTATCCCTTGGTAGCCCTATCTAACCCAAGTTGACGTTCCTAACTCTAACCATATCTAACCCTATCAATAAACCCCAGCTAACCCTAACTCTAACTCCAGTTAACACTAATTAGTTACCCTAACCTTAGCCAACCCAAACTAGCCCTAGCTATCCCTAGGTAGATTTTACTAACCCTAGTTATCCCTAACTATCCCTAGGTAGCTCTTACTAACCCTAGCTATCGCTAGCTAACCTAAGCTAACACTAAACAGCCCTAAGAAATCTTTGTTAACCCTAACTTTAACCCTAGCTAACTGTTGGAAACCCCAACTAACTCTAACTCAAAC
Source organism: Rhynchospora breviuscula (assembly GCA_027562975.1). Lineage (NCBI taxonomy): Eukaryota > Viridiplantae > Streptophyta > Magnoliopsida > Poales > Cyperaceae > Rhynchospora > Rhynchospora breviuscula. The sequence continues at coordinate 327,064 of CM050399.1, forward strand.
TCTAGCTAAAATTAGCTAGCCCTAGACAATCCAAACTAACCCTAGCTAATCTTAACTCTAACCTTAGATAGCCTTAGGTTGCCCTAACTAATCCTAGCAAATCCTAACTCTGACCCTAATCCTAACTTAGGGATAGCTACTTTATGTTAGTGTAATGGTAGTCGCTAGGTAACCCTCACTCTAACCCTAGGTCGCCCTAATCTTTTAGCTAAACCTAATAGCTAACATATGGTTAGTTAGGACTAATTAGGTATGGTTAGAGTTAGCATTATCTAGAGTTTAGTTTAATCCAGTTAAGTAGGTATCCCTTAGGGTTACTAAGTACCTAGATATCTAAGGTTAGTTAGGATTACTTAAGCCATAGCTAGTTAGTTAGTTAACCTTAAATCTAGATAACGCCATATATGGTTAGAATTAGAGTCAGAGCTAGCCTAGGGTTAGGCTTAGCTAGGACTAACCCTAGCTAATCCTATAGTTAGGGTTATCTAGAGTTAAGGTTAGCAATGGTTAGTTAGGGCTACCTAAGGAAAGTTAGTTAGGCCTACCTAGGGTTACCTATGTAGGGCTAGGTTTAGAGTTGGCAAGGGTTAGTTAGGGCTACCTAGGGTTGGGATCGGTTTTAACGAACCTACCTTGGTAATCCTAGGTTTTGTACTAGGTATCCCTATGTAACCATAGTTAACAATCCTAACTCCAACCCTCGTGAGCCCTAACTCTAATCCTAGGTAACTCTACCTTAACTTGTTAGCTAGGATTAGTAACTCTAACCATGGTAGGTTTAGATAGGGATAACTATTTAGGGTTTAGAGTTAGAGAGTTAGGGTTTGTTAGGATTATTTAGCCCTAAGCTTAGACCGGGTTAGCTATCCCTAAGGTTAACTAACTATAACTAACTCTACACCCTAGCTAAACCTAGTTAGGTCCTACATAACAGATTAGGTAAACTTGACCATAGCTAATCCTAAATTAGGTCTAGGTAATCTACCTTGGGCTAACCTTAGGTAGTAGCATGCCTTAGGTAACTGTAGATTTCTTGCTTACCCTAGTAACTAACAAACCCTAGATAGCCCTAACTCTAGCCCTACCTTAACTTAGGCTAGCCCTAACTAACGCTAACTAATCAAAACCTAACAAATCTTGGTAGAGTTAGGACATATCCCTAGCTAATACTAACCCTAAATGATATTATCTAGCCCTAACTACCTAGGGTACGTAGCCCTAACAAACCATAACTAGCACTACCACATAAACAGCTTTTGCAACTGGAGATTAGCAACTGCTTTTTATAATAACAGTCATCGACAAAATCTATGTCATTGTCGTAATATAAGTTCAAATCTTTACAACTGTTTTGAATTAAAACAATTGCTAAACTTAAGCATGAGAAAAAGAAAAAATAAATTTTTCTGGAAACATTGTGACCGTTAATATTAAATAACAGTCATAAAAGTCTTTAATGACTGTTAATATTAAATAACAGTCGCCATAAATTCCCGCCAATATTAGTCATTATTGGGGTGAATTGTGGTATGGCAGGTGGGTCCCAAATTTTTATGATAGTTTTTACTTAATTACAGTTGCAGCATTTTTTTCCCCGTCTTTTTATGATTTTTTTACTTTATAATTGTTGCAGAACATTTTTAATGACTGTTTTCAAGTAAAACCAGTTGTAGATTATTTAATTAGGTTTTCCTAAAACTGTCTACGGTCGTTTGGTCTGTAGACAGTCTGTACAGTGCTTCGCTGGAAATGGAGATGGAAAAATATAGCTCAATTGATTTTAATAATTATTTATGTTTCCATTTGATTCCTTTTAATATTTTAACGAAATTAACTACAGCAAAAAATAACTTTATAATAGTACGTCTATACATTTTAATGGATTCACCTAGTACAGTATCATGCAATTATTTATGGGTTCAAATTGATGTATTGATGAAGGCTTAGAACCTAGGAATCAAATAAATTTGTAAACCTAGAGCTAATCAGACTAATCGTTCGGAATATAGCTTTAGGGTCGAACCCAAGGGACGGATTTATGAATACTGGACTTATCCTTTCTTAAAATCTAGACAGAAATACTTTTATGAAGATTTAAATAAAATAAAACTAAACGATGCACTAGGTAAATATTTTTGGTTGGTTTTTAGACTCGAAATAAGATAAAATAAACTAAATAGTAATTAAAATAAGTAAAGCAGTGTTTTGGGGTTTAAACAGAGAATAAAAATGTCTTAGGAGTCAGGTTTCGCTTGTGTTTGGACGCTAAAACTCGAAACTAAGCACTTTCGCACTAAATTTCGCGTTTTAGCTACAGTTGCCACCCGGTTCAGTCCGAACAGGAGTCTGTTCGGTCCGAACAGAAGGCAAAGTTGGGCTTAATTGGTCCGTTTTGCTAACTAATGCTTTAAGTTAGGGTTTATTGGTCAAACCTAGATATTCTAAACCTCAGCTTTCGCTTGTTGGGATAGATTCTGGTTTAATCACAACCTAACCTAATTAACTTGATTGGTTCGTAACTTTTGGTATAGAATTCAATCAATTAAACTTGTTTATTGGAGTTCGTAAGGATATTTAGAGGTCTTTTGGACTAGTCTAAAAGTTACACTTTTGGTGTCAACTAATCTATCCTTTCGGATCTACAATTTATCCCAAGTACTTGAATTAAATGTGACTTGTTTATCCTAACTTAGACTAACTAGATGCAGCTATTCAACTAGAAGATAATTAGAGATTTAAACAAGTATTTTAACTCAAGTAACAGATATAATTCGTAATAAACAAATCTCAAAGCATAGTATAACATAACAAGTCAAATAAACGTCATCCAAACATCATGTTCCTTCCCTAATCCTAAGACAACATAAAAACTAGCCTAACATAGTAGCAAGACACGCAATAAACATAAAATAACAGTAAAGATACAAGCCCATTGAATCAAGAGAAAGAAACATTAAAGAATAAACCAAATACTCCTTTTTGCTTCCGTCTTTCGGTCTTCAAGGCAGTGGGGTATTGCTGGATGGTCGCCAAATTGATCACCTTGCTGCCGTCGCTTCAAGGTTGATGATCTCCAAAGAGAGTAAACGCCTTTGGAAAGGTGGAATTAGGTATGGACAATCAAAGATGCCTTTCCTCAGGCGTGTAGTAGAGGTATATATGGACGTCCCAGGTCGCAAGAATGGAAGGCTAGGGCACCAGGGCGCAAGAAAATGCCATAAAGATCAACTTCCATGTAAAGAACATTGCCATATGTGACATGGCGGCAATCTGTTCGGACCGAACAGGATCCGTTCGGACCGAATGGATGAGAGGTGCGCTGGTCTGGCGGCTACAGTGCGTTCGGACCGAACAGATAGTCATTTGGTCCGAATGGGGTGTTGAGATAGGCCTCCACTACTAGGAATGAGTCGTCTAGCGTGCGCGAAACATCGGGAATCCATCTATACACTCCAAAATCATCAGAAATCATCAAAACCTGTACAGAGAAGAGAAGAAACGACGGCAGAGCCAAATCCTGGAAAAATATGGAAATTTATTAAATAATTTGTTGGTTCGAGTGTGTTTTGAGTGCCAAGTACGGTCCAAATACCAATGAAATATGATGATATCAGCTAACATGCTTCTTGTCTCCATGCTTCTTCTTCCTATGCTAGTGACCCACAAGTGCCACAGCGGGCTTTAAACCTCATGAATATGTTGGGTGATCTTACAAAACTCACCATGGAGACAAGGGATGAAGTAAGAAAGAGCACGGAGGCACAAGCCGACTATGGGATGCAATTGAGCCGGCTATCGAGCGAGTTTAAGGAATATGGCGAGAGGCTCGATCGATTTGGAAATAAACTCGACAATATCTCCAACATCACCTATGACAACAACTTCTTCTTGAGGATGGGATATTGGCCCAGTGATGATCCAAATTTGAGCTCCTCAGTGCCATCAGTGCATACCCATGCTTCACCGCCACGATCTCCACTGCGCCGAGCCACAGCACATGAGGCCCTTTCGGATCCGAACTTTTATCCATACATGGGTAATCAAGTTTACGATTTACCACAGCCGCCAATGCAGTTGCAGCAGCCCGTGCCACCACAAGAAGCACAAGGAGCACAACCGCAATTTGAATGGGTGGAATGGCAAGGTCCTCAACGCCCCGCCCGATCGGATCCTAACTTCTACCCATACTTGGGTAACCAAGTCGAGGTGCAACAGCCACAGGACCACCCCGATAACTTCTTCGATATCTTCCCGGGCTATGACGGTGGATTCCTCTAAGGCTCCTCTTCTCGGGGACCTCCACCTCCTCCCTACTAAAACGGTAACTTTTCTTTTTCTCCTATTTAAATTTCTCTGTGAATGCATGCTTGGGACAAGCATTATATAAGTTTGGGGGGGCATAGGAGAAGAAGGGTGTTCTGGGACGAAATGGGTAAAATTTTCGCATTTTTGGCTTCTCTGTTCGGACCGAATGAACTGTTCTGGACTTCTGAAAAAATGCACAGTCTTTGTTCGGTCCGAACAGACATTCAAAAACTGAATTTTTCAACTGTTTTTACTTGGATTTGAATTGATTTGGCCTAAACTCTCTCGATTTAGATTTTAAATGATAAATCTCACACTACCTGAACATGTTGTGAGTCAAAGAAGAATTTTCTCAAAGGACCCTAGAATGTTTTAATATCTCGATTTGATTTTTGCACCAATGGAGAAAATAAAATTATTTTTACAAAAATAGGACTCGATTTTTGGATGCTTAGAATTGTTAAATCAGTTTTAGTCGGTTCTCACAAATTTTTACCGAGTGAACGGATTTATATTTGATAAACTTTTGTTCAAAAAGAAATTTATCAACTTGGGAAATTATGAAATGAACTTCATCTGTTTTAATCACTTGAATCACCAACGAGCAAAAAGAAAAAACAAATTTACAGGGACAATAAAATCAAATAGTTGTGAAAATGAGCATGCGTCAAGTCCTTTTTCCCCCAACTCAACCACAAAATTGGAGGCTTAATGTACTTAGCAAAATGCTTGAGCCCGTAGTGGTCTGTAGCGAAAAACAAATGCGTAAAAACCAGACCAACCTCCCTGGTGCGACATGTGCCAGTAGCTTCTACATGGTCAATGACTGGCACAAAAATTCTCTAGGGTGCAAAGCCCCACGACTCGACTTACACAAAGAAAAATTGGTGAAAAATTCAAATTGGTTTTAAGAGGAGTTCATTATAAAATTTCCGATTTTGATAAAGGACTTTACAAATTTTTGTGAAATATGAAAAAGAATGGGTAATTGAAATTGAGATCGCAATTGAATTGACAAATAGAAGCTAGAGTTCTTGAGTTTGAGGAAAAGAATTTCATTAGGACCAAGAGTAGCATGGATTGTATTGTAGAACACAAGACTTTGTTTTAGGAATTTTTATTTGACTCATTTGATTTAAGTGTGCGAAAATTTTAGGCTTAAGCAATTGATTATTCATGACAAATTTTATTGGTTTGGGAAACGACTTGATTTTAGTTGTGAGTAAAGTCCAAAATTCTAAGCTTAGGGCGTTGCTTGAGGACAAGCAAAGTTTAAGTTTGGGGCGATTTGATATCATTGTATTTCATTGGTATTCGGACCATACTTGGCACTCAAAATACACTCGAACCAACAAATTATTTAATAAATTACCATATTTTTCTAGGATTTGGCTCTTCCCTCGTTTCTTCTCTTCTCTGTACAGGTTTTGATGATTTCTGATGATTTTGGAGCGTATAGTTGCAATCCCAACGTTTCGCGCACGCTAGACGACTCATTCCTAGCAGCGGAGGCCTATCTCCGCACCCCATTCGGACCGAATGACTATCTGTTCGGTCCGAACGCACTGTAGCCGCTAGACCAACGCACCTTTCATCCGTTCGGTCCGAACAGATTCCCGCCATGTCACATATGGCAATGTTCTTTACATGAAAGTTGATCTTTATGGCATTTTCTTGCGCCCTGGTGCCCTAGCCTTCTATTCTTGCGACATGGGACGTCCATATATACCTCTGCACGCCTGAGGAAAGGCATATTTGATTCTCCATACCTAATTCCACCTTTCCAAAGGCGTTTACTCTCTTTGGAGATCATCACCTTGATGCGACGGCAGCAAGGTGATCAGTTTGGCGACCATCCAGCAATACTCCACTGCCTTGAAGACCGAAAGACGGAAGCAAAAAGAAGTATTTGGTTTATTCTTTTATGTTTCTTTCTCTTGATTCGATGGGCTTGTATCTTTACTGTTATTTTATGTTTATTGTGTCTTGCTACTATGTTAGGCTAGTTTTATGTTGTCTTAGGATTAGGGAAGGAACTTGATGTTTGGATGATGTTTATTTGACTTGTTATGTTATACTATGCTTTGAGATTTGTTTATTGCGAATTATATCTGTTCTTTGAGTTAAAATACTTGTTTAAATCTCTAATTACCTTCTAGTTGAACAGTTGCATCTAGTTAGTCTAAGTTAGGATAAACAAGTCACGTTTAATTCAAGTACTTGGGATAAATTGTAGATCCGAAAGGATAGATTAGTTGACACCAAAAGTGTAACTTTTAGACCAGTCCAAAAAACCTCTAAATATCCTTACGAACTCCAATAAACAAGTTTAATTGATTGAATTCTATACCAAAAGTTGAGAACCAATCAAGTTAATTAGGTTAGGTTGTGATTAAACCAGAATCTGTCCCAACAAACGAAAGCTGAGGTTTAGAATATCTAGGTTTGACCAATAAACCCTAACTTAAAGCATTAGTTAGCATAACGAACCAATTAAGCCCACCTTTGCCTTCTGTTCGGACCGAACAGGGTGGCAACTATAGCTAAAACGCGAAATTTAGTGTGAAAGTGCTTAGTTTCGAGTTTTAGCGTCCAAACACAAGCGAAACCTGACTCCTAGGACATTTTTATTCTCCGTTTAAACCCCACAAAATTTACCTAGTGCATCGTTTAGTTTTCTTTTATTTAAATCTTCATAAAAATATTTCTGTCTAGATTTTAAGAAATGATAAGTCCAGTATTCATAAATCCGTCCCTTGGGTTCGACCCTAAAGCTAAATTCCGAACGATTAGTCTGATTAGCTCTAGGTTTACAAATTTATTTGATTCCTAGGTTCTAAGCCTTCATCAATACATCAATTTGAACCCATAAATAATTGCATGATACTGTACTAGGTGAATCCATTAAAATGTATAGACGTACTCTTATAAAGTTATTTTTTGCTTGTTTAACCTCAAAATTTAATGGCATATTCATGGATTTTATAAATGCCAAATAAATTCAAGGGGGATTTAAAAAATTGAGAAAAATATCAAACATGAGTAAAAAATCCTTGAAAATTACCCAAAAATCCAACAAGGAGTATAAAAAATTATGGAGGCTTCAGAATGCTCAAAATAAATGCAGAAGTCCACCATATGTGCAAGAAAGACCTTAAAATTGCACAAAATAAATAAAATACCTTGGAGGGTTGTTTCAGGAAACTTTTGGCACCATCAAATTCTACATATTTTTCTAAGTCCGAATATCAAATTTCACGAGAAAACTCAATCAGGAAGTGCCCCAAATAAATTATTCACTTTCAGCCATCATATAAAGCAAAAAAAAATGAATGAAATGGAGATTGCATGTGCCCGATAAAATGGAGAAAAGTAGAGGGACGGAAAGCAGTCAAATGATTCCCTCCGTATAAACTCAGCGATGGCTGCACCAAGTTCAGTGAACCATGTCATTTGTGATGGAATAAATGAAGTGCGGTCCATATAAACCGAGTATAGGCGAGAGAGAAAGGAAGGAATGTCGCTGAGATTAAAATCAGCTCTCTCAAGCGGGTTGGTTGAATGCACATGGAGTCCCTCAGTGACAAAACAGGAGGGAACACTGGACCCCACTGACAGCAAGCGGGTGCACGGTACACCATGAGTAACCAAGAAAAAGAAAAGAGAAGAGAAAGGAAATCTTAACAGAAAATTGTTGAGGGAGGGTATGGTGGTAACTGCTGGGCCTTCCCCAACGCCAGCTGGCCAGAAGACTCTAGAAGCGATCCAATTGCCTATAAATAGTAGAAGGCAAGAAAGAGAGAGAGGCCAGACCCCCCGGTTCCATTCCAGCTTCTTCTCCAATAAGAAACACTCCACCATTAGAGCTTAGGTTAGAAAAGAGAAGAAGCATTTTCTCAAACAGTTCATAGGCGTAGATAGGAAGAAGTGCTAGCGAGAAAACGAAGATCTGTAAGTCAAGGTAGGTGTTTGTATAGAGTGTGGAGATGATCTTGATGAGATCTACACTCTGAATAAGGTTGATTCGGTGTAAATTTTCTGATGGAAGGTTGGAATTTCGATCGATTGTGTTATAAATTCTTTTCTTGAAGTTCTTGCTGATTAATTTGAAGTATCGTGTTAATTAAGGCATTTTCTGCAGTAATTATGATCTGGTTCATAGGCTTGAAGTGTCTAGAATCGTTTTCTTCTTTCCAAATCGAAGGACGAGGTCTGCTAGGGAGCTATGCTCCCATGGTGGATATCCGATCTCGAAATGAAAAGTCGTTTCTCTCTTCCCTGATTTGAGGTTACGAAAGCTTGTAGTCGTTTAAGGTCATAGCTAGAGATCTGCTAGGGAGCCATGCTCCCATGGTGGATCGCCAATTAACAAAAAAACAGTAGCACGTTCTCTTCTCAATTCCTCTCTTTTCTTGGAATTAAAACTGTATCAAGAAATGTAAAGCTCGAAGCGTTCGTACCTCATCCAATTTAACCTTAATCCTTCAAATTAAAAGTTAAAATCCAGTTCTTTGTCTGCTAGGGAGTTCTGCTCCCGTGGTGGATATTAGGTTTGGCATGGAGCTATGCTCCTACGCTGGATCCCCTCAATGGTTTGCTAGGGAGCTCCGCTCCCATGGTGAACCGAGTTTAAGCGTGCTTGATTGAGCAATCGTCTCAATTGAGCTGTTTAAACATTCAAAATGGAGGGGATCTAGGGGAAATGCTGTCCAGATTGTTCCAGAATTTTGAAGTTTCAATTCCCATTTCAATCTGTTAGGAAAGGTAAAATTGAGTTTTTAAAGGATATCCTCGCATAAAATCGCCATTGACCCGTCAGTATAGTGGTTTGAGATTTCCTGTATCTCCTTTTGAAAATCCTTATCTTATAATTGAGATTACAAGTAATGGTTCTGGTAAAGTTTAACTTTAAGTATTTCGACTTTCTGAACCATGCCTCTTTTCCATAAGAGTTGTTTCAATTCGCCTGATAAACATGAGTGCAATAACGTCAGAGTTGATGTAGTTTCAGGTCCTCTTACGTAAATTCAGCAATAGTTCCCTTTTGTGCTATATAAATCTCAGATCTGAATCTCTAAAATAAATTGTCAGAGTCACATTTTGGTAAGAATAATTAGAACTCAGGGGTAGCCTTGCAAAAGTACCACAATCCTGCTTTTTTCAGAACTGTCTTTGTAAGAGTAGAAAGTGTACTCATATGCCTCATTCAGGAGTTGACCTCCATGGCCTGTTAGAGCTTTAGGTTCCTGACATTGGTATAATATGTTGATTACTGTCCCTTACAAATAAATATTAATAATTATGTAAATTTGGTGGACTTGTGCGAAGAAAACTTGTAGTTATCAAAGAAATCACATTTCTTGGCCTCACTGTCAACTGGTTGAGCAATGTAAATATGTTAAATGGGATAATGTGTTCTTGTTTCACCTTGACATAGATCAGTTAATCAGCAGGGAGGCTATACATAAAAATGTGTATAAAAGTGGTTGGGTAATTAAGAGTCTTTGATCTTTTTCTGCCATATTTCACTTACATGATTAACCTAGAATAGTGATGGTTTCTTACGTGTGTAATATTGAGTTTCACTAGTCTTTGCTCCATAATTAAGTGCAAGGCATGCGCCAGAAGAATTGCCTTGCTCATACATACAGGCCACATGTGACACAGAAATGCATTCCTATTGAAGTGTCATTACCAGCTTGCGATTAATTAAGGATGATAAATGATGAAAATTAATGTTAGCTACTTTATAAATAAACTATATATGACCCTTGAAACCGAACTGCTTCCCCATCAATTGTTCACAACAAGTCCTGGTACCGGTATCCCTTCCTTCCAGTACCAACTAGGTGATACCTGCATGGAACCAAGACAACGCAACTTGAATTGAATACGCTCTCATGCTCTCCTCTGAATCACGATTCCAGCGAGACTAGCCTCGTTGGCTCTGGCGGCAGCGATCGCCGGAAAATGAAGAAATAAAACTTTCAAGGACTGAATCGAATAAACGTCTGTTGCAATCTAACGAAGATGACGCGACGGAAATGGAGGCTACCATCGTCTTCCTCTCGACCTCACGGTGCCGTGGGTATCCTCTTCGACAGCAGCGGCGGCCGAAGTCACTAACGGAGCCAAACCCGTTATCTGTCGAACCCGTTAACGAGACGAAACCTCTTTTCTAATTCAAACCTCAGTGCCGTGTTCTCTCTAAGAAAACGTAGATTAAAAGCCCATTTTGAGAAATTAATAAAGAAAAGAAGAGATAATACGACGGCCCAAGTCAAATAAGGCCCAATTTTAGCGCCAGGAGAAGAAATCGGTGAAGCCCAACGCGAATTAATCTCTGCCACCTCATCCAGTCTGCTTGCCACTTCAGCCCAGATTGTCTACATGGACCAATCAGAAATCACCAAATTAACAGAAACTTTAAAAAATTAATAAAAATAGTATAAAACTCATAAAAATATAAATAAGATATCTAAAAAATTTTAAAAATCTAAATAAACCAAATTCACTGATACTTTGATATGAAATTATATAAGAGTAGCGGCCTTTTGTATTTTTGAAGTATTTTCATTATAAAAATAAAATTTATAAATCGTAAAAGTATAATAAAATCATCTAATATTCCCTTTTAACAAATTTCTTAGAACTAAATCTAAACACTTCCAAATTAAAAAGACTTCAAATATGATATTTTTAAAGATAAGTATTTTCAAATATAAATACCTTCAAAATTATAATCAAAATAACATACTGGCTAAGTGTCCTTTTAATAATTTTTTTAAAACCAAAACCTAAATACCTTCAAATAGCAGATGATTTCAGAACTGGTACTTTTAGACGTCAACTATCTTCAAAAATAAATATTTTTCAAACTATCAAAATGAATTTCTAAACTTCAAAAGTATGAAAGGCCAAAGTGAATAAAAGCTATAAAATTACCAATATCCAAAGAGAAACGTCAGAAAATTAATCCAAACACAAAACCCAGAAACAAAGTCGAAACCTCTTCATTTGAGGAAAAGTCCCTCATTGGAGTTGAGATCAACATCAGATGACTTGAAATTGGATTTTTATCAAACGACCCCCATGTCTGAAGAACTTAATTTTGTTCTCATAAGAAGCCGCTAAAGGGCCCGAGAACCAACTCTTATTAAGAAGGCTGCCCAAGAGGCCCCTAGAGTTGTAAAAGAACCAACTCTCCTTAAGAAGGTCACTGAAGGACCCCGAGGGTTGTAAAAGAACCAATTCTTGTTAAGAAAATCACCTAAAGACCCCTAGAATTGTAAGAAGCCGCTAACGGGCCCGAGAACCAACTCTTATTAAGAAGCCCGCCCAAGAGGCCCCTAGGGTTGTAAAAGAACCAACTCTCCTTAAGAAGGCCACTGAAAGACCCCGAGGGTTGTAAAAGAACCAATTCTTGTTAAGAAGACCACTGAAAGGTCCCTAGAATTGTATCATCTTGTTCTCACAAGTAGCCGCTAACGGGCCTGAGAACCAACTCTTATCAAGAAGACCGCCCAAGAGGTCCCTAGGGTTGTAAAAGAACCAACTTTCACAAGAAGGCCGCCTAAGAGACCCCGAAGGTTGTAAAACTCCTTTCATTCTCACAAGAAGATCAGCCGTTGCCCCGAGAGCCATCAAACAACTTCGATCAATCCTAAACAACCTTAAATGATTCTAAAGCAACTTTAAATAAATGTAAAGAATTTTAAACAACTTTAATCAACTTTAGACAACCTTAAAATGACTTTAAACGACTCCAAGACGACTCCATGTGAAGGAACACTCTTTTCAAGCCAAAACCAAAACTACCCTTCTCTTTTAGACCTTTAGATCCTTTAAAATTATAGAAGTTCCTTAATTGAGTCCCGTCAATTAGGTCTGGTACCATCAATTAAGTCACTTTAAGAGACGATTCTTCCTAGCCCATTACGTATTTTCTTTAGACCCCTTAATCAGAGGTTTCCGTAGGCAACTACGGGGTAATTAACAATAGGGGCTTGCGCCTATTGGAAAGAAATGACCCGCAAAATTAATAAACCCTCGTAAGAAGCGACTCTTGTTATGGTTCTCTTGTTGTTAAGAGATACGCGGCGCAGAGATCGAACCTTAAGGGGGGTGAATCTAAGGCTTATTCCAATTTCTCGAGGAAACTCTTTCATTCTTCGAGAGACGACGAAAAAGTCCACACAGATTCTCTGGCACGCCCGGTGGGACCTCTTTCTCCTCTCATCTTTGGGGTTAAACGTAAAGGCTAGAAAAAATTGTTTCTTAAAGTTAAAAGAGCATCCCTAACGTTAACATTGAGGTTGTGTCATTGTAGGTTGAGATGGCGCCTACCACTGTTGACATGAGCAAACCAGAAGGGGTGATCAATATCGGAGGAGTGCCGATCTGCTATCAGCATGAATTTATGATTGGTGCTATGCCGTACGGATTCTCTTATGTACCGATAGTTCAAGTTAAGGACGGGACTTACCAGTTGGCTCGGGTGGTTGAGGAAGAGCCGCAGCAAGAGACGCTGACGCTCGTTCCACAGGCTGTTGAAATGCCTATCGAGGCTAAGATCAAAGAGGAGGAATGGTCACTTATCCCTCAGGAACAAGCCCTCCCAAATCCATTTACCACGACGCGTTCCTCTTACCGCCGTCCCAAAAATGCTGTGAGGAAAACATATGTGCCTGTCTCCCACGGCACAAGGACCTTCAAGAAGGTTCAAAGGGCCTACAAGAATGAGCTGGAGGTGAAACCCAACTTACCTGTCAGCAACCCATTTTCCTCGCTACGTCTAGTGCAGAAGAACTCTCCCACAGCCGTACTAAAAACAATGGAGGAATTCCCTCCTGAATATCAGGTCCAATTCCGGGGAAGGAATCCCCAAACTAGACGATCGGTGAAGGAAAGACTCACATTTCCTCGGACACCGGTTCATGAAAGGTTGGGACAAAACAGACAAAAGAGGCAATCAACCCCGGTACACGAGAGACTGGGGCAAAAAATGGTAAGAGGTTCTGAGAAAGCTTGGGTCCCCAAAGAATGGCGTAGGAAAGAGTCCGCAGCGCATGTCCATTTCAACATGGTTCGAATTGATGAAGTGCACGAGATGCACGCGTTTGTGAACATGGTGAGCGATGAAGATGTTCCTATTAGTAGGAAAGATAGTAAAGGTAAGCGAGGTATTGCATCCGTGAGTCATGGCTGTCCTCATGAAGGGATAGAGGATGAAGAGGAGCATCTTGAAAACGGCCAAGAAAATACTCGTAACAAGGATCGGTGGGGCGAAGGTGAAAACGCCCGATTGATGAGTATCTTAGAGAGAAACGAGACAAAAATGTCTCAGATGATGGGCGAAAGGGAGAAAGAAAAAGAAATGGTCAAGAGGATATACAAGTTTTTAGAGAAGAAAAACTTACTTGAGGAGTTGGATAAAGAATATCCCTCGTCATCAGAGGAAGAAGATAGACCCAAAGAAAGATTACTTAAAGAAAAGAAAAATAAAAGTAGATATGAGATCTCTGACGAAGAAGAAGAGAGAGATAAAAGGAGAATCATTAGAGAAAGGAGGAGCAAAAGCAAGTATGGTTCTTCAGATGAAGAAGAAGTGAAAATTAAAAGGCGACCCTCTAAGGAAAAGAAAAACAAACATAGATATGAGTCTTCAGAAGAAGAGGGAGAAAGAGTGTACAAGCGGCATTCTAAAGAAAGGAGAAATAAAAGGTACGGGTCAGACGAGGAAGAGACCTTTTATACAAGGCCTCGAACTGGGGCAGGAAGGCGAGAGCCAACAAAACAAATCATCCAGTATATGATTAACTTGCAGCTCCAAGCATCGGGAGCGGGGCGATTGGTGAATCTCCGCAAGAGGTGTGGAAGGCCATACCCAAGGGAATATGAGCAAATTCCTTACCCGAATGGGTACCAAGTTCCTAAATTCAACTTGTTCGATGGGACGGGAAGGGAAAGTATTACGCCCGACCAACATCTCGTCCAATTCAAGAATGCTTGTGCCAATACCGCCCATGATGAAGCTCTTTTGTTGAAGCAATTCTCCCAGAGTCTCACTGGGGCAGCTTTTGAGTGGTATTCTTCTTTAGAAAATGATTCCGTTGAGACATGGGACGAGATGGAGGATCTCTTTCGGGCGAAATTTGCAATGGTGACTCAAAGGCTTACTATGGCTGATGTGGCATGTGAAAAGCCAAGGTCGGGTGAAGCACCTCTTGATTACATCAACCGATGGAGAAACATGAATATAAGGTGCACTCACCAGATGCCAGAAAGAGAGGCGGTGGAGTTCTTAATCAGGAACCTCGATGATTGGATACGCCGACCCCTATCAGGAAGTGACATTTACACATATGAGGATCTAGTCACAAGAGTTGCAAGAGTTCTGCACATTGGGCCGCCTAAAGAAACATCAAACAATAGAAGCGAGCCTAGAAATAGAGTGCAGATGCCTATTAAGGTGGCGGGAGCCAATGAGACTTCGACAAGTCAGGGCGGCGATCAAAGGAACAGCCGCAACAATGGCAACAATAACAGCAGTAATAACAATGGAAATGGTCGCCCGGCCACCCTTGCTGAACGATTAAGTAGACCCTACTCGTTTAAAAAGGAGAAGACAGGGGCACTCCTCAAGCAACTCCTAGAGGGAAAGGCTATAGAATTACCCGTGTGCAAAAGACTGGAAGAACAGCACAAAACAAATGATCCGATATACTGTGCCTTCCATCGAGTTCTAGGCCATCCCACGGGCGATTGTTATGTGTTCAAGAACATAGCAGAAAAGATGATTAAACAGGGGGACTTGATCTTGCCTGAAAGTTTCAAACAGGCACCCGCTCCACATGCTCAAACAAACGTGGTGGCGCACAGGGGCAATCCGAGGCGCAACGCAGAATGTAATGTTATCGTAATAGTGGATGAAGAAGAGTGTAATGTACAAAAAGTGTTGAAAATATGTGAAAAGAAAAATGAAAATAAAGAAAAAGAAAAGAAAAAAGAAAGTGAAAAAGAAAAAGAAAATGAAAAAGAAAAAGAAAAAGAAAAAAAAATGATTGTAAAGAAAGAGAAAATAAAGAAAGAAAGTGAAGATTTCACTAGTCACTATTACGATGACACTGAAGATGAGAATGAAACGCCATATGGAAGCCTCTTCGCCAAGAATATGTTTAAAGAAAAGGAGTGCCACGTGAATTTGCGTTCAGGTACCAATATCCCTAAAAGGCAAGCGCCCAAGGAGAATGAAAGAGTGAAAGGAAAGAATAAGCCTCAAGAAGCAGAACATGAATCGGGGCCAAGTCAAAAGGTGAAAGAAACAAGAGGAGATTACAACATTCTGGCTCATCTAAGGCGCACGCCAGCACTCATAAGCGTATTCGAAGCGCTAATGATGTCTAGAGAGTTAAGAGAAACAATGATGGAAGCTCTTCAAGATCCCGAAAGATTCCAAGTATATTTGGCTGAGAAACACATGACTGAGGCCCTTTATATAGAATCTCGAGGTCAGATTACTTTCACAAGCGAGAACTTAATGATGGGAACAGCCCACCATAACAAGCCTCTATACATTACGGGCAAGACTAATGGAAGTCAGTTGAGTAGAATGTTAGTGGACCCAGGGTCATCCATTAACATCCTACCACTCCAGTCATTGAATCAACTTGCTTTAGGAGGAAGACGGCTCTCTGATAAGAATGTTTTCATACATGGATTTAACCAAAATTCAGAGCGAGCTTTGGGAGCCATCACGCTTCCTATGCAATTTGGGGAGTTAGAAACTTTAGTGAAATTCTATGTAATCGATGCGGACACTTCCTATGGAGCTTTATTAGGGAGGCCTTCGTTACACGAAAATGGTCTCGTACCCTCAACACTCCATCAATGTGTGAAATACCTACAGGATGGTGAGCAGAAAGTGATTAAGGGTGATGCTCAACACTATGGAGTACATGAGGCAGAATTGGAAGAGAGAGATCGATTCTATTCTCCAGCATCACAAAGGAGCACCTCCCCGATCCACAGATTAAGGGCTGTAGAACACGAGAATATTAGTGAGAGATCGAGGCTGAAGGAAAGGCCGAAAACCTCATACTTGGTGAGAGCTCCCATCTACATTAGATCCTCTGATGAAGAAGATGAGAAAGAGGACCAAAAAGAAGGATTACGCATAAGAAGTGATTCGGAAGATGAATTACGAAGGTCGAGAAATGTGATTCATGTGTATGACACTGATCTAGATGAAGAATCATACGGTGGAGAAGATTCAATGGTGATCGAGCAAGTTCCCATGGGGTATTACAAGGAACTCACGCCAAGAGAAGTGTACCAAATTAAAGAAATGGAGACCTTCTATGTCCCACCAAAAGTAGAGAAAGTGAAAGGAAGACCAGTATTCCACAAAGAAATTCTATTCTATAAGGCTGAAAATGTAGACCCATCTGGCAACCCTCCTGATTCAAATGATTGGGAAAGATGGTTGAGGGAAGAGGAAGAAGAATATGAGAGAATAGAGGTGATGGGCTACTATAATCGAGGATTGATAAATCTGTTCCAGAGGGCTAAGTGTTTAGAGCCAATCTCAAAACAAAGGGCCAAGACTTTTTCAGACCTATGGAATGGAAAGTCTCAGCGAATTGTGGGCCTAGATGGAAAAATAAGGAACACCAAAGGTCTTGGCTTCCAAAAACCACAAGGAGAGGCGTTATTTGTGGGATGCCACATGGTAGGAATAACACCCATTGGAGAAGATACGGAAAAAGAAGAGTTCATACAGGAAGCGAGAAATGCTCCTCGCGAGTTAGAAGATGGGGGGCAAAACACAATTGATGAACTCTTGAAGATAAATTTGGGCACAGAAGAGGATCCACGCCCAACGTTTATCAGTGCATCACTCCCTCCTGAAAAACAAGAACAGTTAAAGCATCTCTTGATGGAGTATAAAGATTGCTTCGCATGGAACTATACAGAAATGCCCGGGCTCGATCCTGCAGTAGCTTCTCATAAACTCAAAATAGATCCTAACGTCAAACCAGTGAAACAAGCTCCAAGGCGGATGCGAATTGAGCTTGAAGAGAAAGTTATTGAAGAGGTGAAAAAACTGATAGACGCGGGATTTATCCGAGAAGAAGAAAATCCTGTTTGGGTGGCAAGCATTGTTCCAGTAAAGAAGAAAAATGGGCAAGTCAGACTCTGTGTGGATTTTAGAGATCTGAATAAAGCATGTCCAAAGGATGATTTTCCTTTACCCGTGACCGAACTGATAATAGATTACACCTCTTCCTATGTGGTATATTTTCTTATGGATGGGGCATCGGGTTATAACCAAATAGCGATGGATGAGGAAGACCAACGCCATACCTCCTTTCGTACTCCGATAGGCGTATTTTGCTACAAGGTGATGCCTTTTGGATTAAAGAATGCAGGGGCGACATATCAAAGAGCCATGACCAAAATCTTTGACGACTTGATCCACAAGATAGTTGAATGCTATGTGGATGATTTGGTGGTTAAGGCCCGATCTATTGATGAACACCTGGGGTCCCGTTTGGATAGGTTGGGAATAAGGGGGAATAAGGTATTCCGGGCGGAAAAGTGGAAAATTTTATTATAAACAATCCAAACTCTTCACAAAGTTACACACTTTCCAATACTTTCCGCCTAGGAATAAGCTATTCCCCTTATTCCCAATGCATCCAAACGACCCCTGGAGTATTTAAGGGTGGTATTCGACAGACTGAGAAAGTATTCATTGAAGATGAATCCTTTGAAATGTGCCTTTATGGTATTCTCTGGAAAATTTCTAGGATTCGTGGTAAGGCACAGGGGCATTGAGATAGATCCCGTAAAAATCAAGGCAATTAGAGAAATGCCTCCTCCAAGAACTCTCAAACAACTTCGCTCTTTGCAAGGACAATTGGCCTATGTGAGAAGATTCATTGCTAACCTCTCAGGAAGGATTAAACCATTTATCCATCTTACCAAGAAAGATGTACCGTTCAAGTGGGATGCAAAGTGTCAAAGGGCTTTTGAGGACATCAAGGAATACCTCCTCAAACCACCTGTCCTCGCGGCGCCCATTCAAGGAAAGCCTTTGATCCTCTACACCACGGCCTTAGATGGGTCTTTAGGAGCTCTCTTGGCTCAAGAAAACGGAGAAGACAAAGAAAATGCATTGTATTACTTGAGTCGTATGCTGGTCGGGGCCGAGCAATCCTATAGTCCCATCGAAAAGCATTGCCTAGCTTTGATTTTTGCCACAAAGAAGTTGAGGCACTACATGCTGTCTCAAAAGATCACGTTGATATCCAAAGTGGATCCATTAAAATACCTGATGACCATACCAATGTTGGCGGGAAGGCTAGCAAGGTGGGCCATAGCTTTAATGGAATTCGACATCTCCTACGCACCTCAAAAGGCAATCAAGGGGCAAGCGATGGCCGATTTCCTAGCCGCACACCCGGTTCCTGATGATTCTCCACTAAATTGTGAGTTCCCTGATGAACAAAGCTTGTGCGTGGGTGAAGAAGAACCCGGATGGACCATGTTTTTCGACGGGTCATCAGCAATAGAGCCAGCCAAGAGACCTAATTTACCTCGAATTCGAGCAGGAGTTGGTTTGGTCTTTGTTACTCCACAAGGAGGAATTCTCCGTCACTCCATAGCACTGACTGAACCATGCACGAACAATGAGGCTGAATATGAAGCATTAATTGCCGGATTAGAATTGGCAGTTAATATGGATATAAAAGAGATGAAAGTGTGCGGTGATTCCCAATTAATCTTCAGTCAGATTGAGGGAGTATTTGAGGTTAAGAAGCCTGAATTGGTAAAGTACCATGAAAGAGCTCAAGAGTTGATTGTCAAGCTCTCAAAAATCACGTTCGAGAAGGTGTCAAGAGCTTCTAATGGCATGGCGGACGCCTTAGCCCGAGTTGCTACTCAATTGAGTAAACCAGATGGAGAAGAAGTACAAATCACCATAAGAAATCGGCGATCCTTGGCTCCTTACCTCTTAGAGATTGAGAAAGGGACAAATGCTCACCTCTTTGTAGATATAGAAAGATGGGAGACGGAGATGGATCTGCTAATGGATCCTGATGAGGTGATGGAAATAGAAGTTGGCGAAGTGGAAGATTGGAGAAAACCCTTTGTGGATTATTTCAAATACCAAATTCTCCCCACTGAAAAGGCAGAAAGAGAACAATTGAAGAGAAGGATTCTTCGATATGTATTTGTGAATGACACCTTGTACAAGAGGTCATATGATCAATTGTGGTTGAGATGTGTGTCTCAAAGGGAATCTCAAAAGATCATGAAGGAAGTTCATTCAGGATTTTGCGGGGCTCATCAGTCTGGTCCGAAAATGAGACTCCATATCAAAAGAATGGGGTATTATTGGCCTACCATGATCACGGACTGTGAAAAACAAGCAAAGAAATGTCATATGTGTCAAGTCCACGGTGACTTCATACATCAACATCCTAACCCCTTGCACCCAACGGTAGCCGCTTGGCCATTCGACATGTGGGGTATGGACATAATCGGACCTATTGATCCGCCATCCTCACAGGGGCATAGATTCATCTTGGCGATCACTGATTATTTCTCCAAATGGGCCGAAGCAGTGCCTTTGAAAGAAGTAAAGAGAAAAAATGTCATCCGATTCCTAAAGAACAATGTGTTGTATCGCTTTGGTACTCCACGAGAGATAATATCAGATAACGGGACATCGTTTAAAAGCGGAGAAATCAATGCATTCGCTCATCACCACAAGATTAAATGGAGGTATTCCTCTATTTACAATCCGAGAGCTAATGGCTTGGCTGAAGCTTTCAACAAGGTGTTAATTAAGCTGCTAAGAAAGACCGTAGGAGATAACCACAGAAATTGGGACGAGAAACTTCAAGAGGCACTTTGGGCATATCGCACAACTTACAAAACCCCAACTCAAGCAACTCCTTATTCCTTGGTGTTTGGATCCGAAGCAGTATTACCATTGGAAATTGAATTACCCTCACTGAGAGTAGCCGTGCATGCCGGTCTACCCATGGATAAAAGGGCTCGTTTAAGGCTAGACGAGTTGGATGCTATGGATGAGAAAAGATTAACGGCCCAACAGAGCTTGGAGTTATACAGAGCCCAAATGACCAAGGCCTACGATAAAATGGTAAGGCCTCGCACTTTTCGAGAGGGAGAGTTGGTGTTAGTGTTGAGGAGACCCATTATTGGTCATCATCACGGCCCGAAGTTCGCTCCAAATTGGGAAGGACCATACATCATCAAAGAAGTCTACGAAGAAGGTTCTTATAAACTCGTAGACAAAGAAGGAGAAAGCTCAATTCCGCCCATCAATGGGCGGTATCTCAAAAAGTATTACGCCTGAAGTTCGTCTTATCCAGAAACTTTGTGGTAAAAACCAAATTCCTTGTCAAAATATCCTATCCTCAACCAAAACATAAAACTCCAATAAATCACAACAACAAAACCCAAAACCTCATCCAATAAACCTAAAATTCAATGAACCATAAAATAAACCATAAACAATCAAAACCTATTAGAACTCAGATGTCAATAAACCACGACAATAAAAAAAAAAGCACCAAACCCAAAAATATGTAAATAGCTCAATAAAACTTTAGAATAAAACCAATAAAGCCGCTACATCGACATAAATAACCAAAGCCCAAAATCCTATAACCAAAACTCAAAATCCCATAATCAAAATCCAAAACCTTAGCCAATAAAGGGGCAAATTTTTGAAAAGAGACTTGCCCCGCTATGTGGTATTTACCCTATGTCATAATCCGCGGTTAATGATGAGGCCCCCGGGCCTCGGAGAACGCGAAGCCGTGTCAAGGAAAGCCTTTGTGGTTTTCCAAGACACCTATGCCTAATGAAGATTAAGCCTTTGTGGTGTCTGAAGGCATTAAGGCACTGCCCTATGAAGGTATCTGAGGGCTCCAACCACCCACATCCATCGTGTCCATATAGCCACATACTATTGGGAAAACGAATTTTTGAAAAGAGACTTGTTCCTTAAAATGTTAGAATTCACCCTAAATCATTATAATCCGCGGTTGATGATGGGACTCTCAAGTCTCGGAGAACGCGAAGCCGTGCTAAGGAAAGTTTTGTGGTTTTCCAAGGCATCTATGCCTAATGAAGATTAAGCCTTTGTGGCGTCTGAAGGCATTAAGGCACCGCCCTATGAAGGTATCTGAGGGCTCCAACCACCCACCTCCACTGTGTCCCTGTCGGTCGCATTGTACAAAGAATAATATGAAAGGAAGCAAATACAAAGAGGATAAAGTAAAAGCTCATTCATTAATCAAAAGAGAGGTACAAGCATAGTTAAATCCAAGCAACATTTAAGCAACACCAATAGGAAAATAAATCCTAATACAAATTAAAAGAGATATAAGACTTGAAAGACTCAAAAGGTGCCCGAAGGTAGGACAGAGACAGAACAAGTTCAAGTACTCGTTCATTCTGGGGCAGTCGCAGCCACAGCTCCACCACCAGCTATGTTGTTCAGAGCTACAGAGATAGCTTGAAGCATTCCCTCCATAGCCTCCAAGCGAGCGTTCAATTTCTCAAAGTGTTAATCAATGAGAGCCCCAATTGAGATAGGGGCAGGGGCTGTAAGAGATAGCGCCACTGAATTACCATCCGGCGGATGATCTACCCCCGGAGGGCCATATTGGTTAGGAGCAGCGTTGGGAAGTAAGATATAGTCATTCACGGGCTGATTTGGATCAGGCACCCACATATCCATCGAAGACTCAACCCATCCAATAAGCGGTAGTGAGAAAAGAAGATTGAAGGGATGCGCCACATCAGCGTCAGAAACGCGATTGCCCCACAGCATTTCAGGCACTCGAATGTAGGCCCTAAGCATCAAAGCATCAATGAGATGACCATAAGGAAGTGGCTCTCGATCGGATATAGCCACTTGATGCATGTGAAAGAGAATCATGTGGGCCAGATTGATGGGCCATTGCTTCTGAATCAGGTTGCGCAGGTAGAACAAAGTGCCAGGGCTTGCCAGATGAGTCATAACCCCTTGGGGAAAGATGATGTCATTAATTACTAAGAAGAGAAACCCGAAAAAAGCAACCATGGATTTGTAATAAGGGAAAGGGAGAAAATAAGAGTTGAGAATGACAGTTAGGGAAAAATGGAATACCTATGAAGAGCGGGCAAGTGTTCGGTAGATACCAACCCAGCATCAGGCGCAGTAGTCCTAAACCACTGGCAACACTCTTGATAACTGCCAAAACTTTGAGGCCAGCGCTGATAAGCATAAACGGTAGAGCCATTTAGAGTACCAGTGGCCCGTAAAAGATTCGCCAAGTCTCCTGTGGTGATACACAGATGACGGCCAAACAAATAAGAAGTGGCAGAAGAGACTCCAAAGTGATTGAAAGAAAGCCTAAGGTTGGCATAGAAAAGTCGAGTGATTCGGGGATGATAAGGCTGGTCACAATCTACTAGGCTACCAAGGCTCCACGCATCGAACCAACTCCCGATAAGATTCACTTGCTCTGTTGGAATCTGCCTCATAGGTCGGAAATAATAGCAATCAGCCACAGGGCGCTCATTGCTGCCCATGTCGTTATAATAAGAAAGAAAGGCAGTCTCATCTCGAAAGAGATAGCGATTATCAGGGCTGAAAGTCCAGTCTGGAACAGTGGAAAGACTCTGACGTGTAGCAGAAGTGCCAGCGGCTCCTCTAAGTCGTTTGGAGAAAGGAGGAGAAGACATGACTAAAAAGAGAAAATGAAAGATAGAAATTGCTATGCAGTGGATAAAAGTGAGAGAACATGCTACGTTTATATAAGAGTCAGAATGAGAAGAGACGTGGCTTGAACTTAATGATAAACGTGGAAATATGTGAGAAAGTGAAGGCCGTAATGGCGATTAGTGGAAACAAACCGTCCATACCAACAAGAAATGGAAGACGATGCGATGTCAAGGAAATGTCAAAGAAGGTGAAACGTGTAAGGCTAATTTCAGAAGGAAAGAATCAGATCGGGTCAAGGCCCATATAGCTTCAAACCCAAGGAAATATAGGAATGGGCCAAAATACCCTAACCTAAATTGCGGAATGGATCCATGTGTGTGCTAGATCCCAAAAGAAAGAGAAGAGGAAAGAATGAAAAGAAAAGTGAGCATGGGCCAAATACCCATGTCTCTAAAAACAGAGGTGAAAGTAAGAATACTTAAACCTCATAAATCAAAATGAAGAAGCCTTGAGCGTGAAGGCCTGATCAGGCAAGAATGATAAAGTATTCGTCATATCAAGAAGAGATAAAAGGAAAACCTTGAGCGCGGAAGCCCAATCAGGTTTACTTGAAAGGACGAGTTTAAGGAGAAATTGAGATTGCTTGTTGCCTCGCAAGCAAGCGTGCAAGAAAGCCTTGAGCGCAGAGACTCTATCAGGCACACGATTAATTAAGCATTCCAAAGTAAAAAGCCAACATGCAAATCTCATAACAAGGTACCCAAATGATAAACAAATTGAGTTCAAAAACATCCAAGTACTCGAGCATCACAAACATCTAATCAACCAAACTCAAACATCCAAAGGGTATCAAACAGAACAAACATCAAATCCCATACTCAAAACATCCAAAAAACAGGTCTAAGAGCCCAAAATTCATGGCTCAGAGCCAACAGGCACAAATACATCCATGCCAAACAAACAAGTCTCAAATCCATAGCATCATCATCAAAGGAAAAGAGAGCAAGAAGTGCAAACCTGCTAAGCTGCAGGGGCACTATGAGCCACGGCCTGATCCTGTGCCACGATGCTCCTCTCACGAGCTGCGGCCAGAACACGCACCAACTTCTCATGACGAGTGCGAACAGCAACCGAGCGCCTACTCACCTCACGAAAGAAAGTAGAGACCTCCCTAGTCGCCTCCTGGCTACGGACACGAGTCAATGAATAGAACTCATCCCAATGGTCCAGAAGAGAAGAATAAGCATCTTCTAGCTCGCTCAGACGCCGCAGCTCCTCTCGAACGCGACATGCCTCTATATTCTGGGCAAAGGAGGTGTCAGCCAAAGGAGCAGCTACAGCATAGGCGGTGATGATGGTAGAGATACGACCGCTAAGGGCATGATAGCGAGCGGTCAAATCCCTCAGAGTGAAAGCAACCACATCCAAGGCCTGAGTACCGGCGGTGACACGATGGGCAAGAGAACTGAACTCATGCACAAGGAAATCCCAACTGAGAGAAGCTAGCATGCCATAGCACTCTCCAATAATACCACCCACATTGTCAGGAACTCCCTTGTTGGATGGGATATCCAGGGAGAGTCGTGAGTATAACTCATCAGTAAGAACATTGAGTGGAGCCACGGTGTGCATACTAGCCTCCTGGAGAGTCACTATAGCAGTCCTCAGAGTCTGAACAGTGACATCTGAAATGAATAAGGAAAACTTTGTTAGAAAGGGAAAGGAAAAGAGTAAAAGGGAAAGGAAAGAGAAGAGAAGAAAATCACAAAATACCTGCAAAGACCGGAGGAGGCGGCGGCTCCACAAAAGTGCACCATGAACGAGGTAAATCAGACATCCGGTGAGTATCATCAGTCTCATAAGGATGAGGGAGAGCGGGGAGCATGTCATGGTCGTCCATGTCTCAACCTAAGTAGCAAGCAATCAAGAAAATATATGCAACATGCTAAGTGATATGAGGATTAGCAAGCATAGAGGCATGACAAGTCAGCCAATAAAAAAAAAAGCAACACAAGCCATGCAAAGTAACATAACTACAAGGCACATATCCCTTCAATTGTCTCAAATCCGCTGCGAATCCATGTTCTCATAAAACAGACTTAAAGTAGCTCAACATGCAAGTAAAGGTAAAAGATACAAGGCTTCCAAGAGCCCATAGAGCTAAGGGATACAAGGCTCTAATAGGCCCACAACAAACTACTCTAATAAGGGCGAGGGCGAGAACGAAAAGAGATGTCCTTGGCAGACCTCACGACGCGTCTAGAGGTCTTGAAAGAGTGATGAAGACCATGGAGCACTCCATAGATCTCATTGATCAACTCAACAGCTTTCTTGGAATGGCGGCCCAAGACAACTCGAATATGGTTCACTCTACCCATGGCCTTGTCATGAACATCACAAGCGGCCTTCATGGCAGCAACAGCCTCCTCCAACTGAGCGGGGAGTCCCTTAAGCTCCTCTTCAAGACGAAGCATCTCAACTCGCACCGGATCAAGCTCGATCAAGGGAGTACAAATGGCTCTAAGGCAGTCATAATGGCGGCGAGAGGAAGCTACCTGAAGAGGGAGCTCTCTCTGACGGCCCAGAAGAGAGAAAACCTGAGACTCAGCGTGCCCTCTCTCTAAGGTGCTAGAAGAGAGCGCGCGAAGGTGGCGAGTGTACTCCTGGTCAACAGAATCGCGAGTGAGAAAGAAGAGATGGTGACGAAGAGGAATCACAGACGAGTTGGCAAGGCGCTCCAAAGCAAGGTCATGCTCATTGCCTCCCAAGTAAAAGAAACAGCCATAGTCAAAAGAGCAACAACCCAAACTCGTCTCACTGCAAAATTGAGCAGTCTCCCAAAGAAGCCTCGCTACATCATCAACAAGGAAAACTGCATAGAAAGAAGAGTTTGGTACATGAGTTGAAGGGAAGAAATGAGAAATGAGTGAGAAATGGAGGAAAAGGTATAAGTTGCGTACCGCCAGGAGGGTCAAGAGATAAAGAAGGAACATAAATCGAATCGTCAGGGATCTCTGTCACCTCGGGCTCCACAGGTAGTGCAACATCCATGGGGAGTACGTAAATAGCCTCAAAAGGAGGATTAACAGTAGCAAAAACGATATCCCCTACCTCCTCAGAAGCAACTGGTGAAGGCTCTCCTAAAATGAGCACAAATTAGCAAAGGACGTAAGAAGAGATAAATAGGAATTAAGGATGATAAAGCAAAATAAGTAGAAGAAAGAAAAGGATATACCCTTGCTCAAAATAGAGTCAACATCATAGCCCTCTAAATCTCTATCATCAAATATAGAATTTAAGTTCAACTCGTCATGTGAACCAATTGGATCGTCAACCAAAGGCTCAGAGACAGGCTCTGTTGAACATGAAGAGGGGACAAAGGGTAACGATCTATTCAGAAAGGATGGAACTAAAGAGAAGAAAATAGATTCTCACTAGAAATAGGAGATGTCGCATCGGGAGAAGGATCATATGATCAGACATCCTCGCCAGAGACAGATCCTACATTATGAGGAGTAGGACTAGGGATGTGAGGAGTCTCATGAGGCACATAACCGAAAGTGGGGTTTTCATGCCTCATCAAAACCGGATCATCAGGAGCATCCTCAACCACGGTGGAATGATAGTGAGAAGGGGCTTTCTCTACAACAAATTGAGATAAAGGAAGAAAATGAGAACCAAGGAGAAAGTGTGATGAAGAGGTCAAAGGGGAAAAGGGCGGCAGAATAATACCTAAGGCAAAACCGCACAAACCATCGCGCATGATGATCGCAACCTCCTCCGGAGTGAAATAGTGAATCACACCATCAAGGCCTCGAAAATCAGGAGGAAGTCGTGGGCCCCATGGAGGCTCATCATAAGAGTGACCTCTCTCTCCATAGGTCGGGTAAAGGCGTCTCACTATCTCTTCACCTTTACGTTCGTGATAAGCCTCAGTCATACCCACATACCATAAGAAAAATCGAGTGGTAATAAGACCAATTCGGGTGGCCAAAGGGATCCAGAACTTCACACCCGTTCCGAGACGAAGAAGAGATTTCCAAAGGAGAGCATGCATGAGCAAATTGCGGTCTAGATCAGAACGAAGGCAAGGGAGCAATATACGCGGGACAAACTAATCGTAGCCAAGTTGGTGTGCAACCAAAGAAGGGATGTATGGCTCAGCATAAAAGTCATCTCCAGAACGGTAAGGCAAGAGACCCCCGCGAAGTCCAATCATGAACTCAGCCCATCTGTGAGACTGAGTCATCAAAGGGTAACTTCCTGACTCAGTACGAGGGTCATCTCTCATGACAAAATATGAGTCATACTTTGGAAGACCCCTACAAAACACTCGAGAGCGAGGAAAAGGATTGATGGGCGCTCGGCTGCGAGTAAACCAGGCATGAACCTTCAATATGTCAAGAGTTTCGGCAACGCTCACATTGGCAATATCCGCCATGAAGGGTAACTGGCCACGAAGGGACTCTGACATGGCAGGGGTCATAAAGCTCATGGGCCAATAAGCACGAATCCACCCAAAAAGAAAATGGAATGGAACCACTGCGGGTACATGAGAAGGGTCTGGTGAAGAGGCTATCAAGCGAAGTGAGCGAAAGAGATTGGCCAAAACCGGTACTCCCAAGGAAAAAACCTCGCCACGAGCCATGAAACTAGCCATGACAAACACTTCCGGACGAATCATGCCCACTGGGTGACGAGGGAAGACAAAGTGGCATAACCACCATGATAAGAAAGCGGCCAAAATAGTCTCATCATCCAAGTGCTGAGAGGTAAGGATAGTTAATGAAGGAGGAAGCCCCTCAAAATAAATCGTGCACTTGCCAATCCCAAGAGGGTCAGAAAGAGAGACTCCCTCGCTAGAACATGTTACCCTATCGGTGAAATGACTGATCCAGAGTTCAAAAGGGACACCCTTCCTTGATTTCTTCTTCTGTCTCTGACGGTACAGCCTGTCATATGTCTCAAATAAGGTGCGCACGGAGGCCAAATGTCTCCATGACCCATTAATCTCAACCCCGAATAAATCAGAGTCTATAGGAGAGTACTCCTCATAGGGCCTACCAAGAAAAGGGAGACCCGATAACTGTTCCAACTGCTCCAAGAGTATAGTCATCATTCGATCCTCCACAAAAAGGGTATTGGTCACATAATTCCAGTTACTCAAGAAGGCACGGAAGATAGGTGCACTACGAGAATAATTGAAAAGGGAAAGTACAATCGCATGGTAGAGTCTAGCTTTCTTCAAAAGCGCCCCATATCGCTTCAAACAGAATTCAGTCCATTCTATCTGACCCGAACTCTTTCTAGAAATACCCTCAGCCAAAAACACAACCGGATCCCAAGATCTCATGCCACCATTGATCATAGCCATGCCAGGAAGGTGAACGGCAGGATGAGTCATCTCTGAGGTGACTGGAGTCAAGACCCGGACTGTCTGTTTCTGGACCCCATATCCATCAAGAGGCCGAGTCCGAACTGCGGGACCCGAACGGGGCCCAGACTGAATTATGGGTTTTCGTTGAGGAAAATGAGCAAAAGATTCAGCATTGAGCTCATCAAAAAGGTCAAAGTTGGGAGAGAGGGAGCCCGGAGCATCCGAAGGAAAGAATCTAGTGGGCTCGTGACGAGGAATCCGCTTCATCGAAAAATCTCTACCCATCAACATGCTTGACCGCAAGTCATAAAGCTCCTCGCGAGTGGCACCGGCTGCAGATGCCTTAGTAAGATGCTCTTTTATGGTCTCATCGGTGGGTTCAAAGAGACGCATGTTAGAGGTTCGGGTCCAAGACCAAGAAGCCATCGATCACTAAGAAATACAAGGGGTGTGATAAAGATTTAAGCATAGAGAAATCTTAAGGAGACAATAGAAATTTCACCAAAATGGAGTGAAGAGAATGGAAACAGAAATAAATTATCAACAAACGGCATAATAAGGAAATCGAAGGCCTAAGTAGGTCCGACATAGGAGCAGGGCTCCTAGCCAAACGAGGTTGTCCACCATGGGAG
Source organism: Rhynchospora breviuscula (assembly GCA_027562975.1). NCBI lineage: Eukaryota > Viridiplantae > Streptophyta > Magnoliopsida > Poales > Cyperaceae > Rhynchospora > Rhynchospora breviuscula. Next base: position 356,129 of record CM050399.1, read on the forward strand.
CAGGGCTCCCTAGCAAACAAAATGAGGGCTCAAATTAATCCAAATACGCCGAGACCTACATTTTGGGCCTAACAAAACACCACCTGGGCCGGACAAAAAAAAATATATATATAGGTGCCATATGCGTCGAATGTAGGCCGGGCAAAAAAAAAAAAAAAAAAAAAAAAAAAAAGAGGTACGGGCCGAGCAAAGAGACAGGCGGGAAAAAAAAAGGGAAGGAAGGGACGGGTTAAAAAATTTTTTTTTGTGACAATACAGGCCGCATTGGGCTAGGCCGAATTAAGCCCAACAAACCTAAGGAATACCATATGGGCTGAAGGAGTTGTGCACAGAGAGAAGAGCTGTTTCGCGCGGAAAAAAAAAACTGTTTAAACTCATCACAGATTGGTACTGAATGAGCACCTATGCCTTTGAAATAAGAAGGTGACACCAAAGAGATTCAACAAGCAACAAGGATAACCCAATTCAGGCTAGTTCAAAGATCATGGAAAATAATAAAACAACGAGCTCCTAGCGATATGAAACCTTGGACTACTTGACAAATAGTGCTGGCACGAGCTAAGTGATAAAGCGAAAAGTGCAGTGAGATAAATTTCAAAACTCTTGATAATCCTGTCAGTTACTAAGTTGATTTAAGACCATGACATGGAAGTCGTCAGACCATTTGATGAGCATCAATGTCACATCTCAAAACAAGTAATCCACATAGACTTACCGCCCATTCCTCTCTAGAAACTTATAGCTATCTGTCCTAATCATTCTTAACCCAGTTTTATGCATACCTAAAACTAATTGGCACAATGCCAGAAGCAATTTAAGCTAATATACAGTTCAATTCAATGCCACAAATAAGCAAGATACAAGCATAAACCCGACCCAACAACAGACTTGAACCTTGTCATAACAATTCAAGGAAACCCCACATTGGCGATACTACAAATGATATCAGTTTAACAAGTGCAAAGCAGTAACAATGGTAGTTCAACAATGGACACAATTGCAATGCCAATCGAGAGGCAATTTACACAATAAATGTCAACTCAGGAATCAATAGCAGTCCATTCATTAAACGATTTGAGAATGTAACCCCAGTGCACTTAATCCCAAAGCAACAAAACCAAAACTTATCCATCAGTACACTCAGACCAAGTGAAGGAAATTCAGTCATTTGAAACCGTCAATTCAAGGTCAATTGCAAATAAAAGACTGCAATATAGCAGTTCAGTTACAACAAGTGCCTTCCTCACACTCGCATTGAGTGACCCAAACTCAAGAATATTGAAAAAGAGCTGACCTTGAACAAAGAGATGACTAGAGAGACGCCTTGCAAGTTGATGATAGCTTTTAGGGAAGTGCCAGAGAGAGAGCTGCTAACAATGACAATAAGAAAAAATAAACTGAGAAATGAATGGAAGAAAGAAGGGGAATGACGCAATGACAGAAAAGAAAGGGGCCCACTGTCAGATCCTAATGTGTAACAAGAAGAATGGTTTAAATTGAGCCTTTGAGGAAGCAATTGACTGGGAGTAAAACTCAAATGTGGCAATTAGGTTCAAAACCAAGCATGGCTACTGTTATCCAATGAAAAGGAGACATGACATAAATAAAAAAAAATGAAGCCTGGATTTAAGAGTAAACATGAAGAAACAGCATGCCTGAAATAGATCCAAATTATAAAGCCATTTGCTATGACAAAATACAGATCCGATAGATGGATTTATCAATACAAGTGAAACACAAAACTTGTAAACAGATGGATCTACAATCTGAAGCCAGTCAAGATGAAATAGAACCCGTTGATTGCTGAGTACGGGTACACTTCATGTTGAAATAGAGAATAAAATGATGAAATTGAGGTTTATAGAAGAAGAAAGAAGCGAAATCAAATGCAACATAGGGACATAAAGTGCATCTGAGTAAAGCAATAAGAATGCCAAAGCAAATGTTTAATCATAAGTGATAAAGCTTCAAACTTTGAGTGAAAACCTCAGTAAGTTCAGATCTGGAATGCAGTAAAAAAAAAAAAAACAAAAAAAGTAGAAGGAGAAGAGAGTATACCTGAAAGGAGAAATAAGATGTTCAGCTGAGCACCTCTTCGTGTGGATTGAAATAGCAATCTGAAATCATGAGCATCAAGGGTCAGTAACAGTAGAGGTCAGGTGCAATAACAAAGGAAGAAACAAGGATGTTGTTTGATAAAAGAAAGAGTGAGATACCTAGATGCAGAGAAGGTGTTGAGATGCAGCTTGCTATCAATCGGAGAGGAGGTGTGACCCCATCTACAGATCTATGGAGAAGCAAATAAGCAGGTGATTAAAAGAGAGCTCAAGGCCAAAATGCATGAATACTCGGTTACAAGGTTTAGATTATTGACAAAAGAAGGAATTGAGGCCAAATTAGACATGAAACACGAGTATTGCAGAATGAGAAATTGAGAAGAAGGGGAATAAAAGCTTAACTCAGCTGAGAAGAAGAGGAATGAATCAATGGGGTAAGAGAGAAATGAAGCTGGAGAAGTGCTTAAAAAGGAGCGTGCTCCACAAGCTTACCAGCGCACGTGCACTGACAAGAAAGGTCCCACAAGTCAGCAGAAGAGAATAAGTGGAGAAAATATCAGGAGAAGAGCGGATAAATCAGTAAGAATGCAGCCTGCCGTAAAAAGTCGTATAAAATTGGAAATGAGGTGTCACAATAAGGCTATGTGGAGCATGGTGATTGGCGCAAGAGGGGGTTAAGGGAACCGTTAAAAAACTGCGTAAAACACCAGCCTATGCAATAAAATCACACGGCGACAAGCTCCTAACGGCATTCAAAATGACCAATAAGAAGGGAACGCGTGTGATTCCAGAATGAAGAAAAGACAAAGATTTTGGGTGGACCGTGTGAACCGAAGTCGGATGGACTGAGGGTCAAGGAATAAAATGGTAAAAGTCGGGTGCAGCTGAATATTTAACAAGAGAACAGAAAACCCTTCTCCGGATAGGGAATAGGCGGGATGAGAAATGGGCGCCAAGGCATGAGTTGAGGATCCGATGCAAAAAGAAAGCTGTTTCACAGTGTGTGGCGCAGAATAAATAAAAAAAAAGAAGAAAAAAGAGAAGAAGGATGAGAATTACCACCATGAAGACTTGTTCCCCCAAGGTTGTCACAAATAATCTTGGTGGGGGGCATTTGTTTAACCTCAAAATTTAATGGCATATTCATGGATTTTATAAATGCCAAATAAATTCAAGGGGGCTTTAAAAAATTGAGAAAAATATCAAACATGAGTCAAAAATCCTGGAAAATTACCCAAAAATCCAACAAGGAGTATAGAAAATTATGGAGGCTTCAGAATGCTCAAAATAAATGCAGAAGTCCACCATATGTACAAGAAAGACCTTAAAATTGCACAAAATAAATAAAATATCTTGGAGGGTTGTTTCAGGAAACTTTTGGCACCATCAAATTCTACATATTTTTCTAAGCCCGAATATCAAATTTCACGAGAAAACTCAATCAGGAAGTGCCCCAAATAAATTATTCACTTTCAGCCATCATATAAAAGCAGAAAAAAATGAATGAAATGGAGATTGCATGTGCCCGATAAAATGGAGAAAAGTAGAGGGACGGAAAGCCAGTCAAATGATTCCCTCCGTATAAACTCAGCGATGGCTGCACCAAGTTCAGTGAACCATGTCATTTGTGATGGAATAAATGAAGTGCGGTCCATATAAATCGAGTATAGGCGAGAGAGAAAGGAAGGAATGTCGCTGAGATTAAAATCAGCTCTCTCAAACGGGTTGGTTGAATGCACATGGAGTCCCTCAGTGACAAAACAGGAGGGAACACTGGACCCCACTGACAGCAAGCGGGTGCACGGTACACCATGAGTAACCAAGAAAAAGAAAAGAGAAGAGAAAGGAAATCTTAACAGAAAATTGTTGAGGGAGGGTATGGTGGTAACTGCTGGGCCTTCCCCAACGCCAGCTGGCCAGAAGACTCTAGAAGCGATCCAATTGCCTATAAATAGTAGAAGGCAAGAAAGAGAGAGAGGCCAGACCCCCCGGTTCCATTCCAGCTTCTTCTCCAATAAGAAACACTCCACCATTAGAGCTTAGGTTAGAAAAGAGAAGAAGCATTTTCTCAAACAGTTCATAGGCGTAGATAGGAAGAAGTGCTAGCGAGAAAACGAAGATCTGTAAGTCAAGGTAGGTGTTTGTACAGAGTGTGGAGATGATCTTGATGAGATCTACACTCTGAATAAGGTTGATTCGGTGTAAATTTTCTGATGGAAGGTTGGAATTTCGATCGATTGTGTTATAAATTCTTTTCTTGAAGTTCTTGCTGATTAATTTGAAGTATCGTGTTAATTAAGGCATTTTCTGCAGTAATTATGATCTGGTTCATAGGCTTGAAGTGTCTAGAATCGTTTTCTTCTTTCCAAATCGAAGGACGAGGTCTGCTAGGGAGCTATGCTCCCATGGTGGATATCCGATCTCGAAATGAAAAGTCGTTTCTCTCTTCCCTGATTTGAGGTTACGAAAGCTTGTAGTCGTTTAAGGTCATAGCTAGAGATCTGCTAGGGAGCCATGCTCCCATGGTGGATCGCCAATTAACAAAAAAACAGTAGCACGTTCTCTTCTCAATTCCTCTCTTTTCTTGGAATTAAAACTGTATCAAGAAATGTAAAGCTCGAAGCGTTCGTACCTCATCCAATTTAACCTTAATCCTTCAAATTAAAAGTTAAAATCCAGTTCTTTGTCTGCTAGGGAGTTCTGCTCCCGTGGTGGATATTAGGTTTGGCATGGAGCTATGCTCCTACGCTGGATCCCCTCAATGGTTTGCTAGGGAGCTCCGCTCCCATGGTGAACCGAGTTTAAGCGTGCTTGATTGAGCAATCGTCTCAATTGAGCTGTTTAAACATTCAAAATGGAGGGGATCTAGGGGAAATGCTGTCCAGATTGTTCCAGAATTTTGAAGTTTCAATTCCCATTTCAATCTGTTAGGAAAGGTAAAATTGAGTTTTTAAAGGATATCCTCGCATAAAATCGCCATTGACCCGTCAGTATAGTGGTTTGAGATTTCCTGTATCTCCTTTTGAAAATCCTTATCTTATAATTGAGATTACAAGTAATGGTTCTGGTAAAGTTTAACTTTAAGTATTTCGACTTTCTGAACCATGCCTCTTTTCCATAAGAGTTGTTTCAATTCGCCTGATAAACATGAGTGCAATAACGTCAGAGTTGATGTAGTTTCAGGTCCTCTTACGTAAATTCAGCAATAGTTCCCTTTTGTGCTATATAAATCTCAGATCTGAATCTCTAAAATAAATTGTCAGAGTCACATTTTGGTAAGAATAATTAGAACTCAGGGGTAGCCTTGCAAAAGTACCACAATCCTGCTTTTTTCAGAACTGTCTTTGTAAGAGTAGAAAGTGTACTCATATGCCTCATTCAGGAGCTGACCTCCATGGCCTGTTAGAGCTTTAGGTTCCTGACATTGGTATAATATGTTGATTACTGTCCCTTACAAATAAATATTAATAATTATGTAAATTTGGTGGACTTGTGCGAAGAAAACTTGTAGTTATCAAAGAAATCACATTTCTTGGCCTCACTGTCAACTGGTTGAGCAATGTAAATATGTTAAATGGGATAATGTGTTCTTGTTTCACCTTGACATAGATCAGTTAATCAGCAGGGAGGCTATACATAAAAATGTGTATAAAAGTGGTTGGGTAATTAAGAGTCTTTGATCTTTTTCTGCCATATTTCACTTACATGATTAACCTAGAATAGTGATGGTTTCTTACGTGTGTAATATTGAGTTTCACTAGTCTTTGCTCCATAATTAAGTGCAAGGCTGTCACATCCCGCAGCTGGGTATGACAACTCTCGCCGTGAAAATACATGAGAATGTACAGTCACAAGGCTTAGTTTGATTATCTATTATACCTATGTGCACTTATACATATTTTTTTTTTTTCACTTATCACCTTTGTAATCAGATAATATAGGAAATATCATCAACTATAGTAATTTAAAAGATAAAAGAATATATACAAGCTGCAACACAAGCCCAAGTACATAACTCACAGAACATAACAGTATTCATACAAACACCTCTCAAAATGTGACGACTATCTCATGAAACTAGGATCTATAAACATAGACTCAGTCTAGTTCACTCATATATACATCAGGAACCAGTACTGGCCAATCAAAAAGTGATCCTGATTTCAACCACTACACTATATCATATAACAACAACTAGTACTCCTCTGGCTCCTCCTCAACCTCACTATCAAGATTTATGACGGGACTAGCGGCCTCTGGGGTAGGTGGAGGTGCTGGAGGGGTCATAGGTGGGACTGGAGGGGCTGGAGGATCGGGGTACTCTAGGTAAAAGTAAATACCAGTAGGGGCTAGGGAAACATGATACACTACAGCAAAATGTAGGTGGGGTATAAAGACCTGCATATGAACATGGGTACCGTCAAAAACTGCCAGTGGCGGTCCTCTCACCGGGTGATGGATCGCCTGGAACCCCCAACCATCGAGGAACATGCAAAACAAATGCGAGTGAGAATATAATTCTCAGTGCGGGTTTTAGTTCCAGACGTGGATTTCTAGTTGAAATCGTAATCTAGAATTAATACCCGACTATACAATATAAATGCTTTTAAGGTAATAATTGACAACTTAAAGTAATAAACATGAATTGAAGAAATTAATATGATGCAAGTATCTATCTGGCTGCATACCGAGCACCGAAGCAAAAACGGCCCAATCAAAACCATACTGCAAAATAATTTGCAATGTAACAAACAATAAGTCAAAGATAGAACATAATCTAATCATATCAAAATCATCTCAACAAGTTAAGATCAGGATTGCACTCAGGTTCCTAACCCAACCGGTTGGGCAAGCAAAAGGAGACCTTTCCCTAACCCACGGGCAGGCGAAAGAGATTTTTCTCTAACCCTGGGCAAGCAAAAGGGAATTCCACATCCGCATAGCGCTACCGAACTGGCCGAAACCGAGGGCCAACCGACTCCGGAGAGTGACCTTTATCTTTATTCTTATTTAAATTTCCCAAAATTCCTTCATATGTTCAATCTCAAACTCCATATTTCCAGGTAAGAATCACCGCATAAATCGAGATTTATATTCAAACGGATATTTCAAACTTACCTGGTAATCCTTCATGATTTAGTGAAGTTCATTCAACATGAACTTGAGTTGTAATATTTGTTCATTAAATAAGTAATAAATCAGACTTATGCAATCAATTCGGATCATCAACATGCCATGCAATATTTTAATTTACTAAATTAAGATTTCTATAAAAGTCCACGTGTCCGCACCTGTTGCTGGGTCAAAACTCTCTTCCGTCGAGTCTCCTGAAAAATTGATTAAAACCGTTAAGATCTAACTAACGGTTTCCTTTGTGAATGGCTTTGGCTTAATTACTAGACTGACCTCTATTTAATTATTTAGTAATTGCTTGTGTTTTTAATAACTTATATTTTAGTTATTATAATAATAATATTTCTTTTAATCTTTTCTTAATTCTTATCATTTTATACTTTATGTTTCTTATTTTAATTAAATGTGTAATTATATTTAACTATTCTAATGTTTTTAATTAATGCTTAAATGATTATTAAGTTCCTTATTATTCCTATTAATATTAACTAAATTTTTCTTTTAATTAATTCCAAAATTAAACGTTATCTTTACCATTTAATAATTTTGTTTCCTTTAATTAATTGTTTAAAATTTAAATATCGAGAATAAAAAAAATAAAACTTAAATCATAAACTAATAAATCTGAAATATGAAATAAAAACATGAAATCAAAGATTAAAATTTGTTCGTTTGTTTGTTTGGGATCAGATAGTCTGTACTTGTGCGTTCATAGCATCTGTTCTTGATTTACCTAGACTATACTCATCATCTCCCGAAATCGAATCCGATTAATTAAAGGAATACCCAATTATTTCTAATGGCTTTTCCTCTAATTAATTATTTATTTATTAAGCCCACAATCTTAATCAAAGATTAAGTTTTTATCCAAAATATTTCAGCTAAATGTCGGCCTCACAAAGCAAAATCCGAAATGGGCTCAAATCTATTTTCCTTTTTCTTTTCTTTCGGCCCAGAATTTCCAGGCCCAACTCGGACAGCCCAAACATCACACAGGGTCGAGCCAGGTCAACCTGACCCAGTTGACCTGAGCTAGACGTAACGGGTCCGCATGGATCCGATAAAGAGGGGTCAGATCCAACCCGCAGTCTAATTATCTTCCCAGGGCCCTTGAATCATTTTATTTTATAGAAAGGTCCTTTATTTTACAAACAGGCCCCTAGAAAAATTCAAACAAGCCCTTTTTCCTCACAAATCAGTCCTTGTCTCACGCCACAGCGTACCAGAATGGTACCAGTGGTACATCAGGTGTACCAGGGGCTAGTACCAGACTTGAAATCCCATCGTAAGCCTCACAACAGTCTCCAACACGCCCAACCAGGAGGGTTAACCCCCTGACACAACAATTTTTAGCCTAATAACAGTTTCAATCACTTGACAGAACCCAAATAAAAATTTAAAGTTCTCGGTCACATAACAATCAAGTATAAGCTCTAAGCTTAGCAATTTGATTCGTCCAAAACCTGTCACAACCACATATAACACAACATCACAGAGGTCAAACCTCAGATTCAAGCACAAACCCTAACTAAAAAAAAAACAGTTAACAGTTTCAGAAAAATCGAATCAACAAACAGATTACAAGAGGGCCAAGTTATACCTTGGATCTTCAGCAGTTGCTCCCTCTCTCTCTTTCTCTATTCCTCTCTTTTCTTTTCTTTTCCTTTTTTTTTTCCGTGGAAACCCTAATCGCCAGCCAACCGACCAAATCAGAAGAAGGGGGTATTTATAGGTGGTGCTGAGAGGCGAAGAGAGAGAGAAATCAACGGCGAAGATGGTGTTTGAGCTCGAATCTTACAGCCGGTCAACAGTTCAACGCCTTATCCGCTCCCCAATGGATAAGAACAAGGAGGATCAACCAATCGGAGCCAAGTACTGTGTGTTACGGCGGGATTGGTTGGTCACAATCCATCCCGCCATTAAAAACTCGAAGAAACTCCGTCGGAGAGGCGGAGTAAACAGGAGAAAAATCAGACGGAGCGGAAAAAGAAAGGAAAAAGGAGAGAAAAAGGGAGATGCTGCCAACAGTAATTCGGTGAAAATCCGATTTTTATCAAAAATTGATCTCTTCGATCTTCTGTGGCTAAACTATGTGGCAAATAATGTCAGGACTCGTTTGAATCAATTTAATTAGCTATTTTCATCCTTATTTAATATTTCTGATGTTAAATTCAATTTAAATTGAGGTTAAATTCCACTAGAAATAATTTAGATAAATTTTAAAGATTATGTAAGTTAGAAAATTTAAATTTGAAGTAAGTTTTACTGTTGCTATTTAATTAATTGATTAGGGATTAATAGTTTTAAAATTTCATTCATCCTAGTATTATTTTTAAAATTAACCTAATTACACAGTTAAACTGGGTCTGATATAAACACTATATTACAAAGGCATGCGCCAGAAGAATTGCCTTGCTCATACATACAGGCCACATGTGACACAGAAATGCATTCCTATTGAAGTGTCATTACCAGCTTGCGATTAATTAAGGATGATAAATGATGAAAATTAATGTTAGCTACTTTATAAATAAACTATATATGACCCTTGAAACTGAACTGCTTCCCCATCAATTGTTCACAACAAGTCCTGGTACCGGTATCCCTTCCTTCCCGTACCAACTAGGTGATACCCGCATGGAACCAAGACAACGCAACTTGAATTGAATACGCTCTCATGCTCTCCTCTGAATCACGATTCCAGCGAGACTAGCCTCGTTGGCTCTGGCGGCAGCGATCGCCGGAAAATGAAGAAATAAAACTTTCAAGGACTGAATCGAATAAACGTCTGTTGCAATCTAACGAAGATGACGCGACGGAAATGGAGGCTACCATCGTCTTCCTCTCGACCTCACGGTGCCGTGGGTATCCTCTTCGACAGCAGCGGCAGCCGGAGTCACTAACGGAGCCAAACCCGTTATCTGTCGAACCCGTTAACGAGACGAAACCTCTTTTCTAATTCAAACCTCAGTGCCGTGTTCTCTCTAAGAAAACGTAGATTAAAAGCCCATTTTGAGAAATTAATAAAGAAAAGAAGAGATAATATGACGGCCCAAGTCAAATAAGGCCCAATTTTAGCGCCAGGAGAAGAAATCGGTGAAGCCCAACGCGAATTAATCTCTGCCACCTCATTCAGTCTGCTTTCCACTTCAGCCCAGATTGTCTACATGGACCAATCAGAAATCACCAAATTAACAGAAACTTTAAAAATTTAATAAAAATAGTATAAAACTCATAAAAATATAAATAAGATATCTAAAAAATTTTAAAAATCTAAATAAACCAATTCACTGATATTTTGATATGAAATTATATCAGAGTAGCGGCCTTTTGTATTTTTGAAGTATTTTCATTATAAAAATAAAATTTATAAATCGTAAAAGTATAATAAAATCATCTAATATTCCCTTTTAACAAATTTCTTAGAACTAAATCTAAACACTTCCAAATTAAAAAGACTTCAAATATGATATTTTTAAAGATAAGTATTTTCAAATATAAATACCTTCAAAATTATAATCAAAATAACATACTGGCTAAGTGTCCTTTTAATAATTTTTTTAAAACCAAAACCTAAATACCTTCAAATAGCAGATGATTTCAGAACTGGTACTTTTAGACGTCAACTATCTTCAAAAATAAATATTTTTCAAACTATCAAAATGAATTTCTAAACTTCAAAAGTATGAAAGGCCAAAGTGAATAAAAGCTATAAAATTACCAATATCCAAAGAGAAATGTCAGAAAATTAATCCAAACACAAAACCCAGAAACAAAGTCGAAACCTCTTCATTTGAGGAAAAGTCCCTCATTGTAGTTGAGATCAACATCAAATGACTTGAAATTGGATTTTTATCAAACGACCCCCATGTCTGAAGAACTTAATTTTGTTCTCATAAGAAGCCGCTAAAGGGCCCGAGAACCAACTCTTATTAAGAAGGCTGCCCAAGAGGCCCCTAGGGTTGTAAAAGAACCAACTCTCCTTAAGAAGGTCACTGAAGGACCCCGAGGGTTGTAAAAGAACCAATTCTTGTTAAGAAAATCACCTAAAGACCCCTAGAATTGTAAGAAGCCGCTAACGGGCCCGAGAACCAACTCTTATTAAGAAGCCCGCCCAAGAGGCCCCTAGGGTTGTAAAAGAACCAACTCTCCTTAAGAAGGCCACTGAAAGACCCCGAGGGTTGTAAAATAACCAATTCTTGTTAAGAAGACCACTGAAAGGTCCTTAGAATTGTATCCTCTTGTTCTCACAAGTAGCCGCTAACGGGCCTGAGAACCAACTCTTATCAAGAAGACCGCCCAAAAGGTCCCTAGGGTTGTAAAAGAACCAACTTTCACAAGAAGGCCACCTAAGAGGCCCCGAAGGTTGTAAAACTCCTTTCATTCTCACAAGAAGGTCAGCCGTTGCCCCGAGAGCCATCAAACAACTTCGATCGATCCTAAACAACCTTAAATGATTCTAAAGTAACTTTAAATAAATGTAAAGAATTTTAAACAACTTTAATCAACTTTAGACAACCTTAAAATGACTTTAAACGACTCCAAGACGACTCCATGTGAAGGAACACTCTTTTCAAGCCAAAACCAAAACTACCCTTCTCTTTTAGACCTTTAGATCCTTTAAAATTATAGAAGTTCCTTAATTGAGTCCCGTCAATTAGGTTCGGTACCATCAATTAAGTCACTTTAAGAGATGATTATTCCTAGCCCATTACGTATTTTCTTTAGACCCCTTAATCAGAGGTTCCCGTAGGCAACTACGGGGTAATTAACAATAGGGGCTTGCGCCTATTGGAAAGAAAGGACCCGCAAAATTAATAAACCCTCGTAAGAAGCGACTCTTGTTCTGGTTCTCTTATTGTTAAGAGATACGCGGCGCAGAGATCGAACCTTAAGGGGGATGAATCTAAGGCTTATTCTAATTTCTCGAGGAAACTCTTTCATTCTTCGAGAGACGACGAAAAAGTCCAGACATTGCTGTAGTTAATTTCGTTAAAATATTGAAAGGAATCAAATGGAAACATAAATAATTATTAAAATCAATTGAGCTATATTTTTCCATTTCCATTTCCAGCGAAGCACTGTACAGACTGTCTACAGACCAAACGACTGTAGACAGTTTTAGGAAAACCTAATTAAATAATCTACAACTGGTTTTACTTAAAAACAGTCATTAAAAATGTTCTGCAACTGTTATAAAGTAAAAAAAGTCATAAAAAGACGGGGAACAAATGTTGCAACTGTAATTAAGTAAAAACAGTCATAAAAATTTGGGACCCACTTGCCATACCACAATTCACCCCAATAATGACTAATATTGGCGAGAATTTATGGCGACTGTTATTTTATATTAACAGTCATTAAAGACTTTTATGACTGTTATTTAATATTAACGGTCACAATGTTTCCAGAAAAATTTATTTTTTCTTTTTCTCATGCTTAAGTTTAGCAATTGTTTTAATTCAAAAGAGTTGTAAAGATTTGAACTTATATTACAACAATGCCATAGATTTTGTAGGTGACTGTTATTATAAAAAGCAGTTGCTAATCTCCAGTTGCAAAAGCCTGTTTTTGTGGTAGTGCTAGTTATGGTTAGTTAGGGCTACGTACCCTAGGTAGTTAGGACTAGATAATATCATTTAGGGTTAGTATTAGCTAGGGATATGTCCTAACTCTACTAAGATTTGTTAGGTTTTGATTAGTTAGCGTTAGTTAGGGCTAGCCTAAGTTAAGGTAGGGCTAGAGTTAGGGCTATCTAGGGTTTGTTAGTTACTAGGGTAAGCAAGAAATCTACAGTTACCTAAGGCATGCTACTACCTAAGGTTAGCCCAAGGTAGATTACCTAGACCTAATTTAGGATTAGCTATGGTCAAGTTTAGCTAATCTGTTATGTAGGACCTAACTAGGTTTAGCTAGGGTGTAGAGTTAGTTATGGTTAGTTAACCTTAGGGATAGCTAACCCGGTCTAAGCTTAGGGCTAAATAATCCTAACAAACCCTAACTTTCTAACTCTAAACCCTAAATAGTTATCCCTATCTAAACCTACCATGGTTAGAGTTACTAATCCTAGCTAACAAGTTAAGGTAGGGTTACCTAGGATTAGAGTTAGGGCTCGCGAGGGTTGGAGTTAGGATTGTTAACTATGGTTACCTAGGTATACCTAGTACAAATCCTAGGATTACCAAGGTAGGTTCGTTTAAACCGATCTCGACCCTAGGTAGCCCTAACTAACCCTTGCCAACTCTAAACCTAGCCCTACATAGGTAACCCTATGTAGGCCTAACAACTTGCCTTAGGTAGCCCTAACTAACCATTGCTAACCTTAACTCTAGATAACCCTAACTATAGGATTAGCTAGGGTTAGTCCTAGCTAAGCCTAACCCTAGGCTAGCTCTGACTCTAATTCTAACCATATATGGCGTTATCTAGATTTAAGGTTAACTAACTAACTAGCTATGGCTTAAGTAATCCTAACTAACCTTAGATATCTAGGTACATAGTAACCCCAAGGGCTACCTACTTAACTGGATTAAACTAAACTCTAGATAATGCTAACTCTAAACTAGTCCTAACTAACCATATGTTAGCTATTAGGTTTATCTAAAAGATTAGGGCGACCTAGGGTTAGAGTGAGGGTTACCTAGCGACTACCATTACTCTAACATAAAGTAGCTATCCTTAAGTTAGGATTAGGGTCAGAGTTAGGGTTTGCTAGGATTAGTTAGGGCAACCTAAGGCTATCTAAGGTTAGAGTTAAGGTTAGCTAGGGTTAGTTTGGATTGTCTAGGGCTAGCTACGTTTAGCTAGAGTTTGAGTTAGAGTTAGTTGGGGTTACCAACAGTTAGCTAGGGTTAAAGTTAGGGTTAACAAGGATTTCTTAGGGCTGTTTAGTGTTAGCTTAGGTTAGCTAGCAATAGCTAGGGTTAGTAAGAGCTACCTAGGGATAGTTAGGGATAGCTAGGGTTAGTAAGAGCTACCTAGGGATAGCTAGGGCTAGTTTGGATTGGCTAAGGTTAGGGTAACTAATTGATGTTAGCTGGAGTTAGAGTTAGGGTTAGCTGGGGTTTGTTGCTAGGGTTAGATATGGTTAGAGTTAGGGACGTCAACTTAGGTTAGATAGGGCTACCAAGGGATATCTTAGGTTACCTAGTGCTAACTAACTCTAACTAACCCCAACTAAGCTTAACTCTAACCTTAGCTAGCCTTAGGTAGCCCTAGCTAACCCTAACTAACCCTAACTTGTCCTAGGTAGCCCTAACTAACCATAACTAACCTAACTAATCCCGAGTAAGGGTTAGTTAGGTCTACGTAAGGCAAGCTAGGGTTAGAGTTAGGGTTGGCTAGGGTTAGTGTAAGGGTACAGATGGGATGGGAAGGAGAGAAAGAGAAAGAAAAGAGAGAGAAATTGGAAACTTTTTCTATATTCTTTTCTCATAGCCTCTTACATATAAATAAGCAGAATAATAAAGATATAGTAATTTCTCAATCTAAGGAAACTATCTAAAGGACAGAAAATTAAATATGGTTAAGGACATGAAAATCCCTTATTATTACATATTGCTAATTATGGAGATTATTCTCAATTGTAGCATTTTGTAGTTGTTGCCTTGGTTATGTGTGTAGACCTTAACAGATGGAACATCCTCGCCCCCTTGGAAAAGCGACTTGTCCTCAAGGCGAGAAGAGCCCAGTGTATTAGCATCCTCCCAGCTGGCATCTTCAAGCGCAAGATCAGACCATTGTACCAGCACCTGTGGAACTTGTTTTTTGCCACGAAGAATAGTCCTGTGTTGTAGTATGGCAATTGGAACGTGCACTGGCATGGTAGTAGAGTTGGAGGCTGGTAAGGAATGAATGACTGGTGTAGTGGATCCTTTGTACGGCTTGAGCAGAGAGCAATGAAAGACTAGGTGAATGTGGCTGGTGGCAGGCAATTGAAGGCGATAAGCAACTGGTCCAATGCGGTCTAGAACTTTGTATGGTCCATAAAAGCATAAGCCGAGTTTATGTGAGGAGTGATGGCGCAAGGAGAGTTGTCGAAAAGGCTGAAGCTTCAACAGAACCAAGTCTCCTTGCTGAAATTCTTGCTCCTTGCGTTTTTTGTCAGTGAAAAACTTCATGGCATCTTGTGCCTTTGAGAGATTGGCCTTGAGTTGATGCATGATGGTATCTCGTGTTGTGAGATCTTGATTCACTGCCTCAAGGGCACTTGAACCTGCACAATACGCGACAAGAGATGGTGGTTTGCATCCATATGTTGCCTCAAACGGAGTCATCCCTGTTGCTGCAGATAAGGTGGTATTGTGATGGAATTCAGCCCAACTCAAAAGCTTAGACCATCTAGAGGGTTGTTCATGGACAAAGGCGCGTAAGAACTGTTCGATGCAACGGTTGATACGCTCCGTTTGACCATCTGTCTCGGGATGATAAGCTGAAGAGAAATGCAACTTAGTGCCTCGTAGCTTGAAAAGCTCTTTCCAAAATGCACTTTGAAAAATAGGATCTCTGTCTGAAACAATACTCTTTGGCATGCCATGTAACTTGCCCACTGTGTCCCAAAATATTTGGGCAATTCGGGTGGCAGTATAATGTGAAGGCAATGGTGCCAAATGAACTCCTTTTGATAGGCGATCGACTACCACCAAGATCGCAGTATAGCTTGCTGATTGAGGCAAATGTGTGATAAAGTCCATGGATAGATCTGTCCAGATGGTGGTGGGGATGGGCAGCGGTTGGAAGTAAACCGTAGGGAAAGTGATTGCTGGGCTTACATTTTTGACATATATCACACATGCTAACAAATTGCTCTATGGCTTTGCGCATTCCCTTCCACATAAAATGTGGTGCTAATCGGTTGAAAGTCCGCTGAAATCCAGAGTGACCGCCTAAAGGGGATGAGTGGCAATCAGCTAGCAGGGCAGGAATGAGGGAAAAGGTAGCCGGTAAATACAACCGACCTTTATGCCGGAGGAAACCATCCGTATAGGTGCAGTGTGGCCAACTGCTAGGTGAATTGTTCAAGCCAAGAATAATATGTTTGGTGTGATCATCTTGCAATAGTTCAGTTTTAAGGCAACCAAGATCTGCACAAACTGGTTTGGATAGTGCCATCAGCAACACTGTTGGTGTGTTGTTTTCAGTTTCATGCATACGTGAAAGTGCATCAGCAGCTGCATTGGAGGAACCTGACTTGTATTCAATGGAAAAATCATATCCCACCAACTTTGATAAAAACTGTTGTTGCTCAGGTGTTTGAATTGTTTGAGTGAGAAGGTGATGCAAACTACGATGATCAGTGCGTATCACAAAAGGTCGACCTAATAAATATTGTCGCCACTTCAAAACTGCTGATTGTATGGAATACATTTCTAGAATGTATGTAGACTTACCTTGCATTAATGGAGAGAGTTTCTTGCTGTAAAAAGCAACTGGATGCTGCTGTTGCATGAGAACAGCACCAATACCGACTCCACTTGCATCAGTTTCTAAGATAAAAGGAAGTGAGAAGTTCGGTAATGCCAACACAGTGGCTGTCATAAGTGCAGTTTTAAGAGCATGGAATGCCTCCTGAGCTGAATTAGACCAAAGAAAATTGTCTTTGGCTAAGAGATCAGTGAGTGGTCCAGCTATGGCAGTGTAGCGATGAACAAAATATCGGTAATAACCGGCTAAGCCGAGAAACCCGCGAAGCTATCGCTGATTTCTTGGCGGAGGCCAGTCAGAAATCGCCTTCAGTTTGTCAGGATCAGCAGCCACTGTTGAAGCAGAAATGAGATGGCCCAAAAATGCAACTTGGGAAACCGCAAAGGTGCATTTGGAAGGCTTGACAACAAGCTGATTGGATTGCAAGATGTGGAGTACTTGTGTAAGGTGATCAATGTGAGCCTCCAGGCTGCAACTATACACAAGAATATCATCAAAAAAATAACCACAAATTTGCGTAACAGTGGGCGAAATACCTCATTCATCAAAGCCTGAAATGTCGAGGGTGCATTGGATAGCCCAAAAGGCATAACCAGAAATTCAAAGTGACCATGATGAGTCCGGAAGGCAGTTTTGTGGATGTCAGCCTCATGTACTCGGATCTGATGGTACCCGGATCGCAAATCCAATTTAGAATAAATAGTGGCACCATTTAGTTCATCCAACAATTCATCCACAGTTGGGATTGGAAAGTGATCACGGATTGTAACTGCATTTAAGGCCCTGTAGTCCACACAAAAGCGCCATGTACCGTCTTTCTTTTTGACGAGTAAGACCGGGGAACTAAAAGCGGAGCAGCTTGAGCGAATTGCTCCAGATTCTAGGAGATTTGCAACCAAGCATTCAATTTTGCTTTTTTGAAAATGAGGTTAGCGATATGGTTTAACATTTACTGCATCTGTGCCTGACTTTAATGGAATGCGATGGTCAATAGGTCGAGATGGTGGTAAGCCTTGTGGATCAGCAAATAAGTCAGAGAAGGTTGTGATGGTAGATTGCACTTTTAGTGGTAAAGCAGTGAAGTTAGGGATCAACTTGTTGTGGTCAGTAGGTTCAACAGTGAGGCACATGTAAGAGGACCCAATACCATCTGTAGCAATTAACTTATGCAAGGTAGCAGGTGAAATAGCTTGTGCCTGAAGGGAGGCATTGCCTTGTAAATGAATATTGTTGCCTTTATATGTGAATTTCATTGTGAGCTGAGACCAATCTGTTAAAATTGGTCCAAGTGTTTCCAACCACTGTACCCCTAAAACCACATCAGAGCCTTCCAAATCCAGAATAAAGAGATCTATAGTGAATAGATGGGATTGAATGTAAAGAGGAACAGCTTGACAGCAGGCGGTGCACTGAAGCACCTCACCATTTCCTACACGAACCCGAAATAGATGTGTAGGAGTAGATGTTAGGTTAAGGAACTGAGCAGCCCGACGAGAAATGAAATTGTTGGTGCTGCCTCCATCAACCAAGACCTGAATAGGTTGGGATTGAACATAGCCAAGCATGCGCATTGATTTAGCACCACAGCGACCAAGAAGAGCATTTAAACTAATTTCTGTTTCTGTTGGCTCAGAATCTGAGAGATTGGAGCTATGGTTGTCAAAATCACCCGGGTTGTCCTCTATACCTTCCAAGTAAAGGAATGATGGTCGACCTTTACAGCGATGACCTGGTGTAAACTTCTCATCACAGTTAAAACACAGACCTTGTTGGCAACGTGATTGCATTTCCTCGGATGTTAATCGCTTGACCGGAAGGCGCGAAGGTGTTGGTGGCGCTGTGATAGGGGTAGGCAACGCTTGGGGCTGTCTGGTTGGGTTTGGGGCTAAAGCTCGTGGGTTCAAAGGTCGGTTAAATGAAGTGTATGTTTCAGCAAGTTGTGCTTCATGTAGACGAGCTAAAGCAAAGGCGTCATGGAGGTCACGAGGCCTCTGACATTGGATAGCTCGACGAATACGAGGTTGTAATCCTGCAATGAAGATACTCTGCAATTGTTCTGGAGAGAAGGAACGAGCACGCCTAGCGAGTTCTTCAAAGGAGGATTGATAATCAAGTACAGAACCCATCTGTGTAAGACGTGAAAGCTGTCCGATTGGATCCTCGTATTCGGATGGGCCAAAACGGTGTTGCAATGCTGTGGTGAACTCCTGCCATGAAGAGAGATGTGTGTCCTCTACTAATCCTTGATACCAACGGGCAGCAGGTGCATCGAGATGCATAGATGCAATGAGAAGCCAATCTGATGGTGGTGTTGCATAATAGGTGAAATATTGTTGCACAGAAAAATCCAATCTGTGGGGTCACTTGATGCAAAACGGGGAAAGTGGAGTCGAAGTTTATGGTCAGCATGAAGGGTTGGTTGTGGGTGGGGCCCGAGTACACTGCTGGTCGGACAGTTTGCTAGGACCGTATTAAGTTGTTGTTGCATGTCCGTATGCAACTCTTCCCGTAATGTGGTCAGGAAGGTAGGTAGAGAGGCAGGTGCTAACATATCTGCCAATTTAGAATTAAGGTCTGCAATTTGTTGCTGGAGAAAAGAAACTTCAGGATTATCAGGTTTTGGATCTTCAGAGTGTTGGGAGCGATTTTTAGGCATGGTGGAGGATGAGGGCAGAACGAAAGCACCAATTGTAAGGGTACAGATGGGAGGGGGAGGAGAAGAGAGACAGGAAGGAGAGAAAGAGAAAGAAAAGAGAGAGAAATTGGAAACTTTTTCTATATTTTTTTCTCATAGCCTCTTACATATAAATAAGCAGAATAATAAAGATATAATAATTTCTCAATCTAACGAAACTATCTAAATGACAGAAAATTAAATATGGTTAAGGACATGAAAATCCCTTATTATTACATATTGCTATTTATGGAGATTATTCTCAATTGTAGCATTTTGTAGTTGTTGCCTTGGTCTACGTGTGTAGACCTTAACAGATGGAACAGTTAGTTAGGTCTTCCTAAGTTACCCGAACCCTAACCTAACCCTAGGTAGCCCTAACTAACTCTAGTTGTCCCTAACTCTAACCCTAACTAACGCTAGCTTGCCCGAGGTAGCCCTAACAACAAGAATGCTAGGTTAGAGTGAGGTAACCTTAACTCTAGCCCTAACTAACTCAAGGTACACTAGAGTAAGGACTAATAATTCCTAAGTTAGTTAGGGTTAGCTATGGTTAGTTTGGGCTACTAAGGGCAAGTTAGAGTTTGTTAGGGTATGTGTTACGGTTACCTAGGATTAGTAAGGGCCATCTTGGGATCCCTAGGCTTAGCTATGGGTAGCCCTGGTTAGGGTTAGAGTTAGGGTTAGCTAGGGTTATGTAGGGTTACCTATGGCTAGCTAGGGTTAGTTATGGTTAGTTAGGACATCCTAGAGTTAGAGTTAGGTTTACCTTGAGTTAGGATTAGATTAGTTAGCTACTTAGGGTTAGTTAGGGCTCGTCAACCCAAGCTGGTCATGCTACTAGGGTAGACCTAAGGTAGCCCTAAATCCTAAGCCCTATATAGTCCAAACCAAACCTAGCTAACCTTAGTTAGACTTAAGTAGCCCTAACTAATCCTACCAAATCCTAGCCATAGGTAGCCCTAACTAATCCTAACTATAGTTAGTTAGAGCTAACAAACCCTAACTAACCGTAGCTAGGGTTAGCCCTAACAAACCCTTGTCAAAAGTAACCTTAGATTATTAGCTCAATAGTAACCTTAGGTAAGTCAAACTATGATATGATTAATCCTAATTAGGCTAGTTAACCCTAGCATGGCGTAGTTAAACTCTTGTAGGATTAGACTTACTCTAGGTTAAAAATAAGGGTTAGTTAAAATCCCTAACTATGGGTATTGGTTAGAGATCTACATAGAGCTAGATTTAGCCCAAACTAACCCTAGGTTAGAGTTACCCATAGGTATTACCCTAACATGGTAGCCCTAGGATTTGCCCTAACTGATCGTAAGTTAGGTCACCCAAAGTAGTAGACTAACTCTAGGACTACCAAGGGTAACCCTAGGGTTAGACTATTGTTAGTAACCCTATTAAACATGCCTAGGCGTGCTCTTACTAACCCTAATCCCAAGGTAGCCTTAACAAACTCAAGGTAAACCTAACTCTAACTCTAACTCTAGGTAGTCCTAACTAACCATAACTAACCTTAGCTAACCATAGGTAGCCCTACATAACCCTAGCTAACCCTAAATCTAACCCTATCCGGCACTACCCACAGCTAAGTCCAGGGATCCTTAGGTTGCCCTGACTAATACTAGGTAACCGTAACATTGACCTTAACTAGCCCTTGCTAACTAACTCAAATTAGAATTTGGTAACCCTAACTAATTCTAACTCAAACTCAAGCTAAACCTAGCTAGCCCTAAAGAGTCCAAACTAACCCGAACTAACCTAAGGTTCCATAGGGTTAGTTATGGTTAGTTAGGGATACCTAGGCCACAACCCTAACTAACTCTTAGAGTTAAGGTTAGCTAAGGTAGGGTTAGAGTTAGTTGGGGTTAATTAAGACTCCTTAGGGCTAGATATGGTTAGTTGGGGTTAGAGTTAGGGTTACATAGGGTTAGATATTGTTAACCCTAACCAGAATTAACCTCAGCTAACCCTAGCGAGGTTTAGTTAGGGCTACATAAGGCTAACCCTAATTCTAACCCAAGCTAACCATAACTAACACTAGCTAGGGTTAGCTTACGTTAGAATTAGGGTTTGTTAAGGCTACCTAGCTAACTATAGCTATCCCTAGCTGACTAAGGAAGACCTAACTAACCCTAACTCTAACCCTAGCTAACCCTAGCTTGCCTTACGTAGCCCTAACTAACCATAGCTAACCAGAGCTAGGGTTAGTTAACCCATGTTAGAGTCCACCTAGGGCATAGCTAACCATAACTAACCTTAATTAACCCTAACTATGGTTAGTTAACTCAGATTTGCTATCCCTAGGTAGCCCTAGGGTTAGTTAGGACTAATTAGAGTTGCTAACCCCTTGGGCAAGCTAACCCTAACCAACTTACTCTAACCCCTAACCCTAACATAGGTATCCCTATAGCATGTTAGCTAGAGTTATTTGGAGCTAACTTAGCCCTACCTAGAGTTAGATAGGGTTAGGTTAGCTTGGATTAACTTATTAGCAAGTAAGGCTATCTAACCCTAGTTAAGGTAGCCCTTACTAACCTTAGTTATCCCTAACTAATTTAGGATTAGA
Organism: Rhynchospora breviuscula; assembly: GCA_027562975.1. NCBI lineage: Eukaryota > Viridiplantae > Streptophyta > Magnoliopsida > Poales > Cyperaceae > Rhynchospora > Rhynchospora breviuscula. The sequence continues at coordinate 377,991 of CM050399.1, forward strand.
GTTCGAATTAGTTAGCTAATCATAAGTAATCCTACCTGGTTAGGTTATCCCTAACTAAACTTAGAGTTTGGACTAAACCATAACTAAGGTTACTTAGGGATAGCTAGCCCTATGTAGCCTTAGTGATATCTCCTATATTCATTGGTATTTTGACCGTACTTGGCACCGAAATTATACCCGAACCATTAAATTGCTTAACAAAAACTTGCTATTTTCCCAGGATTTGGCTCTGCCGCTATTTCTACTTGTGTTTTACAGGGTCTTATGAAGAAAAGCTTGAAAGGAAGACTTCTATGGTTGCACACACGTCAGACGACTCATTCCTGGCACAATGGCACGTTCTGGACCGACATGCGGGCCACATGCCACCTAGATGACTCATCCCTAGGCTCAGTTCGACCCCCCTCTCTACTTGTTCGGACCGAACAGGCAGCTACTCGGACCGAAGTGTCGCCTGGACACTCTCTCTCTTCTCTCCGGTCCGAGCGCCCAGCCTTCGGGTCGAGCAACATCTCTTCGGGTCGAGCGAGCACAAATGGCAAGTCTTTTCAGCTAAGGAAAGACACTTTTTGGCAACTTCTGATGGTCTGAACGCCCTAACCTCTCTCCCAAGCAACCTGGCACTATATAAAGGCCTCTCCTATCTCCAGGAAGGCACTTTTGGTTAGACACACGCATAGCCACCTTCCAAAAGACAATTCTTCATCAGCCCTGTGATTTCCCTCTTGTTAGAAGCGACGGCAGCAGCAAGAAGTAGTTCACCCATCTCTCCTACCTTCCACTGCCTTAGAAAAGATAGTTCTAGCGTGAAAGGAGTAGACTTTACTTCCCTTTATGCTTTTATTCTCTTCTTTTATGGGCTTGTATCTTTATTATGCTTTTATTATGATTATTTACTGTTTTGAGAACATGTTAGAGTAGTCTACTTGATGTCTTAGGGTATGGATGTAGTTTAGGTTTAGTTTGATGTTATGACTTGATATGATTTGATATTTGACTTCATGATCTGTTTATTGAGTAGTGTTTTAATTGCTTGTTTAATTCTGTGATTGACCTGATTTACTTCTAAATTCTAGGCCTGTTTAGTTAAGTTACAAGGTTAGGTTAGTTCATTGGAATTGAATTAAGTACTCGGGATAAGTTGACGATTCGAAAGAGGAGATTAGCCAGCATCGAAAGGTGTGGCTTCTAAGTTGGCTGAAAGGCAACTTAGATATCCCTAAGAAAACAAATAAACAAGACATAGGCTAATTAAAATACCAACACGAAAGTTTAGGTTTGATTAGTCTACGTGGGCAAGGTAGAGTCCTGTACTAATCTCTGGTCCAAAAGACAACAGTTGAGGGTTAGATAATCTAGTCACAGCCAATCTGAGCCCTTCATAAAGTCAGAATTCAAGTTGTATGGTCATAACCCAACATACCAGCCTCTGCTCGGACCGAACAAGTCCTGTTCGGACCGAACCGACAGCCTATGCCTCAATTTGTTGGTATTTAACGCGACAGCGAGCAATCCGGCAAATTGAGGGCTAAACCTAAGCGAGTCCTCATCCCTAAGGCACCTTTTTATATTAGAAAAACCCAAAAGTTTGCTAGTTTTAGTTTACCTCAATTTAATTACGACTTAATTTCTAAAATACCCAAAAACATTTAATTATTAGTGGTGTGTGTTCATTACTTTTATTTTGCTGTAGTTCCTACCTTATTTTATTTATCTAGCTTCAGAAAAAGAACAAGTCAGGTATTCGTTAATCCGTCCCTAGGGTTCGACCCTAAGCTTAACTTGAACGACTAGTGAGGTTAGGTCTAGGTACAAATTTATTTGGTACTAGGATTTAATTCCTTCATCAAATTGGCGCCGTTGCCGGGGACGGTGTCGATATCAGATACTTGTTTAAGTATTTGGAGACTAGATTTTTGTTTTTCTTTCCTCTTCTTACTTTTCACTCTTCTCTGTTTTCTAGGCTGGCAGGTAAAACCCGCAGGAGGAAGTCTCCACCGCCCAAGACTCGAGATTACTTCTTCCGGCATTTGCTTGTCGATCCTGAACTCCCTCCAGCTGCTCAACCACTCTCCAGTTCGGACCGAACATACTCGGCTCGGACCGAACCGACACCAGAGCAGGCAGGAGAAGATCCCTCGATGGCAGAACCACTCACCCCAGAGGCTATTGCACAGCGGACTCGCGAGCTGGAGGACCTCCGCCTTCGGCTTGAGGAAAGAGAGGCTCGCCTCACAGCAGATCGGAATGATCTTGCCGGACAGAGGAGGAACTTTGAGGACGAACGCCGCCGATGGGCAAACGAGGATGAGGCAAGTGTCAACAACTCCGACGGTGAAGACGAGCCGGAACGCGAAAGGACTCTTGGAGAATATGGAGCCCCAAATGCTAAAGACGTGGGCGGCCCGGTGTTGATTCCAGGCATTGAGGCCAACAATATGCAGATCGCTCCTAACCACGTCACTCTGGTTCAACAGAACCCGTTCTACGGAGATGACAAAGAGGACCCACATGCTCATTTACAAACTTTCATAGATTGTACCCGTTTAATTAAAATTAATGGGGTTCCTCAACAAGCAATTAGGCTGTTATTGTTCCATTTCACCCTTAAGGATAGAGCCCAAAAATGGTATAAAACATTGAAAAAGGGGTCAATTCGGTCTTGGGATCAAATGGCACAAACCTTTTTGGATAGGTATTTCCCCGCCGATAGGTCTGACACAATCAGGAGGGAATTGAATAATTTTGCTCAAAAGGAAGAGGAATCAATGAGGGATGCGTGGGAGCGGTTTAGGGATTTGGAAAATTCTTGCCCGCACCATGGCATTCAAGATTGGCTGTTAATGAAAAACTTTTATAGTGGTCTTTATGATAACATCAAAATTAATATTGATTCTCTTTCAGGTGGAGCATTCAAACGCCTCGATGCGACCCGAGGGCGGGACTTACTTGATCATTGTGCAAGGAGCTACACTTGGTACCCGATTCCCAATCACCGCCGTGCTAGCCACGCGAAGCATCAAGTGCGCGAGATCACGACCAGGGATGAAAAGATTGCGGAATTGGAAGCCGAGTTAGCCGCTTATCAGTCTGCTCAAGGGACCCACCTTTACTCCACTCGATGCGGGGCTTGTGATGAAGAAGGACACAAATCTCAAGATTGTCCATTAGCCAAGGGCAATGGTGGGGTGGCTCAAGTTAACTCCCTAAACAATGAGCCGTCCTATTTTCCGAGGCACATCTTTCGACGGAGCTATTCTTTGAGCGAAGGCGAACAGAAAGATTGGGAGCACATGAACGACCCAGTCCTCAAGAACACCATGCAAAAAGCAACCCTGGATCGACCTTATGCGCCTCGATATGACCGCCAAGGGCAGAACCCTCAATTCCTCAAGAGGGACCAACATTCAAACAATTATGCCCCAAGGAAGTCAATTTACAATAAGGAAGGGATCCCAGTTGCAGTTCAAGAGTTCATGCATGACCAAGGCAAGTTCAACATGATCCTTGCTGAGGGGCTAGATGATCTGAAGGACACCACGAATGAGTTGAAGGCTAGCGCAAGCTCCTTACATCGCCTGGAACGAATGATGGAGCAGCACTTCTCTCGACCTCAAGGCAAGCTTCCTGGACAGCCGGAAGTCAATCCCAGCGCTGAGATCAAGGCTCTTCACGTCTTAAGGAGCGGGAGGCAGTACGAAGACCCGCCCATGCCTGCCGGATCCCCTGACGAACCCTCAGTTCGGACCGAACAAGATCCTACTCGGCCCGAACAAGAAGTCCCAGGGGGGTTCGAGCCAGTTCTTCAGCAGGTAAACCCACTCCCTCCTCTTCAAAAAGACTCTCATGATCCTCTTTGTGCGCAGGAACAACCAGGAAAGACAGGCGAGGCCACAGCAACGCCCACACATCCTCACTCCGCGAATGCTCGACCCGAAGAGCCAGCAGAGGAAGGGGTGGCAGCCCCATCTAGGACTGCTCGGTCCGAGCCTTCCTTTGTTCGGACCGAGGTGGAGCCAGGCAGGGGACAGGACCATGGAAAATCAACCGACCAAGCCGTTCTATCAGTGCCCAGCTATCACCCACCAGTTCCCTTCCCTCGCAGGTTGATCAAGAGCAAGGAAGATGCCCAGTTCAGGATCTTTTGGGAGATCTTAAAGCAAATGAGGATCACAATTCCCTTCACAGATGCTATTGCTCAAGTTCCCATCTATGCCAAGTTCATGAAGGAGTTGTGCACCGGCAAAAGAACAATGGAGGAGCTGAAAACGGTAGTGTTAACATACAAGAGCAGCGAAGCCTTGAAGAGTAATATGCCACCTAAGCTCTCGGATCCAGGTCGGTTTGTTCTTCCTTGCACTATTGGTAACGCCATTATCAAACAAGCTCTATGTGACATGGGTGCAAGCGTTAGCCTCATGCCTAAGTCGGTGTATGAGAAGATCGGATTCGGCGAACTTTTACCCACAAGTATGACCCTAAGACTTGCCGATTCCACAATCCGAATACCGATGGGGGAATTGAGGGACGTACCTGTACAAGTCGGCAAATTTTTGGTGCCCGGCGATTTCGTGGTCATGGACATAGAAGAAGATAAGGAGGTGCCTATCATCTTGGGACGCCCCTTTCTCAGAACCGCCGGTGTGAATATGGATGCCCGAGACGGGACAATATTGGTGAGAGTGGGGGGGGAGCAGCTCTTATTTTCAATTAACCATGCTATGAGATGCCCCGACCCCAAGGAAACTTGTTTCATGATTCAAGAAGTACCCGAGATCGAAGAGTCTCTTGAAGAGCAGTACCAAACAGCCCTGGAAACCTACCAAACTTTTCTCTGTGACATGCAAGAGGCAGTTGGGGTAGAGGAATCAATCGTGGAAGTAGACGAACCAGAAGACTGCTCGACTGGCTCTCAGTTCGACCCCCACCATTTCTGTTCGGACCGAACTCAAGGCCGAATGGAGGACATACAGATGACGGAGGAGGAGTTCGGACCGAGTGCAAATCTGTTCGGACCGAGCATAAGTCCAGACCAAACTGAAGCTCCGAAAGTTGAACTTAAGCCACTTCCATCCTCGCTCAGGTATGAATTCCTCGGCCCAAATCAATCTTACCCTGTTATAGTTAACTCTGAGCTAGATGCAGGACAAACAGAGAGGTTGTTGACTGAACTAAGGGCACATCGAGGCGCAATAGGGTACTCAATCGACGATTTGAAGGGGATCGACTCATCTTTTTGCACACATCGAATCTTGTTAGAGGACGATCACAAGCCATCAAGGGAAACTCAAAGGAGGCTCAACCCAAATCTCAAGGACGTAGTAAAGAAGGAGATTCTTAAATTACTCGATGCGGGCATTATCTATCCGATCTCAGATAGCAAATGGGTGAGCCCCGTACATGTGGTTCCTAAGAAGGGAGGCACGACTGTGGTAAAGAATGACAAAGATGAGATGATTCAAACTCGCATGGTTACCGGGTGGAGAATGTGCATCGACTACCGCAAACTCAACGCGGCAACTCGCAAGGACCATTTTCCACTCCCATTTGTTGACCAATTGCTTGAAAGGCTTGCTAATCATTCTTATTTTTGCTATTTAGATGGTTATTCGGGTTTCTTCCAAATTCCCATTCATCCAAATGACCAAGAAAAGACCACTTTTACCTGCCCTTATGGTACTTTTGCTTATAGACGGATGCCCTTTGGTCTTTGTAATGCACCAGCCACATTTCAACGGGCCATGATGGCCATTTTTTCGGATTTGATTGAAAAAGAAATGGAAGTTTTCATGGACGATTTCTCTGTTTATGGCACTTGTTTTGATTCTTGTTTGGCTAACCTCTCTAAAGTTTTGCAGCGATGTCAAGAGGTTAACTTGGTTTTGAATTGGGAGAAGTGCCATTTCATGGTGCAACGCGGTGTAGTACTAGGCCATGTAATCACTTCTAAAGGGATCGAGGTCGATAAAGCAAAAATCGAAGTCATTGAGAAGCTAGACATACCTAAAAATGTTAAGGACGTGCGAAGTTTCCTTGGGCACGCCGGATTTTACCGCCGCTTCATCAAAGACTTTTCTAAAATAGCAAAACCTCTAAGCAATCTTTTAATTAAAGATAATGAATTCATCATTACTGAAGATTGTATTCACGCTTTTCACAGGTTAAAAGAGGCCCTCATATCGGCTCCTATTTTGCAACCACCGGATTGGTCTCAACCATTCGAACTCATGTGTGACGCGAGCGACTTCGCAGTTGGAGCCGTGCTTGGACAGCGGAAGGACAAGAAGCCGGTGGCGATCTACTACGCAAGCAAAGTACTTGATCCGGCCCAAACCAACTACACGACCACCGAAAAGGAACTTCTTGCCATCGTATTCGCTCTAGACAAGTTCAGATCCTATCTGGTGGGTTCCAAGGTGATCGTGTACACTGATCATGCGGCGTTGCGATATCTTCTGAGCAAGAAAGATGCCAAGCCAAGGCTCATAAGATGGGTACTCCTTTTACAGGAGTTTGACCTCGAGATTCGCGATAAAAAGGGCACAGAGAATTTGGTAGCTGATCATTTGTCTCGGCTGCATTGGGAAGAGCAAGAAAAAGATGAAATCCCAATCGATGACTCATTTCCGATTGAAAAGCTGATGCAGATCACTCTCAGTTCGACCCCAGCAGAAATATGTTCGACCCTGATATCATCCAGTTCGGATCGAACAGAATCAGAGGAGGTCGACTGGACCCACCTGGCAATGCAATTCCTCTCCATGGAAGGCAGTTCGGACCGAGCATCTGCTTGTTCGGTCCGAACGATGACTGATCGTGAAGCTGATGCTCAACCGTGGTATGCCGACTTAGCCAACTACCTCGCCAGCGGTATCCTACCACCAGAGATGACTTGGCAAGACCGAAAGAAGCTGAAATCAGATGCTAAGTATTATTTTTGGGAGGAGCCCTACCTCTTCAAACTTGGGATCGATGACATTTATAGAAGATGTGTGCCATATGAGGAGGTCAAGCCTATCCTAGCTAGCTGCCACTCTTCCGCCTATGGAGGCCATGCATCATTCTCCAAGACGGCAGCTAAAGTGCTTCAATCAGGTTTCTTTTGGCCCACTCTTTTCAAAGATGCACGCTCTTTTGTACTCTCATGTGATCAATGTCAAAGGACGGGCAACATCTCAAAGAGGAGCGAGATGCCCCTTAACCCTATTCTTGAAGTGGAAATCTTTGATGTTTGGGGGATAGACTTCATGGGCCCGTTTCCTAGCTCTCATGGTTTCGAATACATCTTGGTAGCAGTAGATTATGTCTCTAAGTGGGTTGAAGCGGTGCCATGCAAGTCCGCGGATGCAAATTCTGTGATCCGATTGTTTTCAAAGGTGATCTTTCCTCGATTTGGTGTCCCACGAGCGGTGATAAGCGACGGAGGGAAGCACTTCATCAACCGCCAATTCAATAGCTTATTGAAGAAGCACGGAGTGACACACAAAGTTGCCACCGCTTATCATCCACAAACAAGCGGGCAAGTCGAGGTGTCTAATCGGGAGATCAAGAGCATATTGGAAAAGACAGTAGCCCGAACGCGCAAGGATTGGGCTGTCAAATTGGATGATGCTTTGTGGGCCTATCGCACCGCCTTCAAAACGCCCATAGGCATGAGCCCCTTCAAACTTGTCTATGGGAAGCCATGCCACTTGCCGGTTGAAATAGAGCACAAGGCTTATTGGGCAACTCGCGCAATCAACATGGATATGCTCAAGGCCGGTGAGAAAAGGATTCTTGAACTTCATGAGTTGGATGAGGTACGCCTAAACTCTTATGAAAATGCTAAATTCTATAAAGAAAAGACAAAATTGTTGCATGACAGGCATATTTCAAGAAGAGAGTTCAAAGAAAGAGACTTGGTGCTTTTGTTCAACTCTCGCTTGAAGCTTTTTCCGGGCAAGTTGAGATCAAGGTGGTCCGGGCCATTCCGAGTGGTGAAAGTCTACCCATTTGGCGCCATTGACATTTGCAACAAGGATTCGGAGCCTTTCAAAGTCAATGGGCAACGATTAAAGCACTACATCGCCAATGAGACGCTTGAGGAGACCTTTGTCCTATCTCTCTCCGAACCAAAGCAAGCGGAAACTTAGAAACAGGAGGTCAAGCTAGGGACCTAAAACAAGCGCTTCTTGGGAGGCAACCCAAGGATTTAAAATAATATTTCACTTTTAAACTAGTTTTCTTCTAATCTAAATATATATATAAAAAAAAAAAAAAAAAAAAAAAATTTTAGGCACAGTTCTAATCTCTGGGAACATTTCAATTTCAGGAAGCAATTTCATTATAAAGAAGGAGACACGAGCATGAAGGATGAGACGACCAGTAGTACACACATTTCCTCAGCTCAAATTCGAAGTGCATTGCTCTCGGTTCGACCCGAGCATACAACGCTCGATCCGAGCAAAAAGAAATTATAGAGGACGGAATGACATTGGTGCTCGGTCCGAGCACCAGATTGCTCGGTCCGACTAGGGGATGATTCTTCACTGGATGAGGCCAATTGGGCCGGGATTTTAATGGGACACAGGCCCATTTCTCTTTATATAATTTAATTGGTTAATGGGTTGTTTTTAACTCACCAGGCCAAGCCCGTTTATACCAAACCCGACCCAATAACCTTATAAGAGAGGATCCATTCCCCTCTCTTCTCTTTCTCCCTCATTCGACCCCAACCCGACTCTTCTCCTTCTCGTTCTCTTCTCCAAGCCGAGCACACACACACCAAACCCTAGAATTTCCATCCCTTCATCATTTTTAGAGATCTACGGTGCAAATTACTCTCCTCTCCAATCTCTTTCAGGATATCTTCTCTGATTTCGTTTTAAGGAAGTGTATGTGATGTATTTTTCAGGGCACGTCTTTCGAAGAAATCGGCGAAACTCGACGGTTGGTCTTCCCGTTGACTGAGTACACTCCTGGGCCTCCTCTTCAACTTCTCTGAGGTTCCGTTGAGGCGCCTCGACTTCTCTTCTGCCGCGGGACCATTCTCTACTCCAACCCGCTGTCAAGAGGTGCTCTCTCCGTCGTTTCGCTCTCTGGTGCCTCTCTGCCCCTTCTCCTCACTCAAGAAAGCACTCTCTGGACCCTGGCACTTCACTTCTCCACTGCCATACCTCAAGCCGAGGGTATCAACTCCATCAAGCGTAATCCAAGGTCCCTCCATCTCTCTTTCCCTTTTCTATTGCTTCCTTGTGATTTTAATTGGGTTTGCGAGTGTGTACAAGGCCCTGTACCAGCAAGACAACCTCTGTACCGAACCAGTGTGCCTTACCAGAACCTAGCCTCAGTTCGGTCCGAAGCCTCTCTGCTCGGTCCGAACACCTACCCTGACACAGTTCACCTACCCTTGCTTCTCTTCGGTCCGAACTCTCCGTGTTCGGTCCGAACCGAGAGCAAACCACTTCCAGACAAACCGTAGATTTTTCTATCTCCTCCTCTCTAGCAGTAACCATGGCCGAATCCAGTCGCCGTCAGACCCGTGCCAGCACTCGTGGCGCAGCCGGGACCTCTTCTAGACATCCTCCACCTGAGTCACCACCCCACAACCCCAATGACCCACCTCATCCTATGTCAAACCACCCGGACTTCAAGAGACATCCCGATGCAGCCCAATATGAGGCGACTTTTGGGTTCGAAATGCCATGGAAGTTCCAATTTCTCAACATGGCAAAGCTTCAGAATCGGCCGTTTGAGCACACAAGGTGGATAGACCTACCTACATTGGAAAAATTTGGGGTGGCGGAGGAATTTATCGACCTCACAGGCGGAATTGGGATTACCCCCACCTTTTGGACCCACCGAGCTCTAGCCTACCAGAAGATGACAATTGAGTTCTTGAGTTCTCTCAAGCTCATGAAGGAAGATGGGGAAGATATTATCGTCTTTCGCCTAGCAAACCGGAGCCACAAAGCACGGTTGCAAGACTTGGGTGAGGTGTATGGGCTAGAAAGGAATTGCCCGATTGAGACTTCTCCATGGACTCGAGACTTAAAGCCCGGCATGGTCTGGATCTATTTGGCGGGGCATAATTGCAACAAGAGGTCCCGTCTCGTGCAACATCCTACGCTTCGCATCCTCATGCGGGCATATGCCTCTCAAATCTTTTGCCGAGGGGAGACAGCTAACATCACAAATGATAAGGAGCTCGGGCTCATGTGGCAAACTCTACAAACAAACCCGGTGAAGGTCAATGTTATCAAGCTAATGGTGGAGTTTTGGATATACCAGCGAGATCATGTGCCCAAAGGAAGCATCACAATGGGTGGCTTTGTCACGCTTTTGGCAGAACGGATGCACATTCCGATTCCCCCGACTTCCGCATGTGGCAGGTTCCATCTCTATGATGCCTTCCGATTCAAAGGAGCCCACTTCATCGAGATTAAGCAAACGAGGCATGAGGACAAATACCTCTGGATTCGTGATCAAGGGACTGATTTCTATCTTCCCTACCCTCACAAGGTAAATCTCTCTAGTCCCGACTCATGGATCATTCCAGAAGATTACTCTCACCCACTTGTCAGAAGAAATAGTATAAGCGAGACAACAAGAAGCGGCCCACAGCCGATGGAGGTAGCCACAAGGGTCCGATCCCACTCACCTCCGCCAATGCAACATGGTGAATCTTCTCAAATGCCGAGATGGGCTAGGAAATTGACCAAAATGGTGAAGAAGCTCACCAAACTCACCAAGAAGACCCTCCAGCGTCAAGAAGAGTTTGGTGATCATCTCAGCCGCCTATCCAAAGAGTCCATGGAGCAAAATAGGAAAATCAGAGATGCGGTAAACGTGGCATACGACAACAATTTTTATCTCCGCATGGGCTATTGGCCGGGAGAAGAGGAAGAGCCGGAAGCCGGCCATGCCAACCCGGCTTCATCTTCTAGTGTCACACGAGGACCACCGCCACCTCCTCTGTATCACGAAGCACAATCCGAGCCGCATCGTGGCCCAGAAATACCGCAACAAGCACCAAGTGATCCCAGCTTCTACCCTTACCTTGGAAACCAAGTGGTGGAGCAACCTCAATATCAGGACATGGAGGACCCCTTTGGCATCTTCCCGACCTATCACCATGGCGATGCATCCATGGGCCCCCACCACTCTCACTAATCCGGTAACTTCCTTCTCTTTCTTTTAAATTTTCTGTGAATGCAAGCTTGAGGACAAGCTTTAGAATAAGTTTAGGGGGGGAGACGTCATTTATTTTCTGGAAAATTGGATAAAACAGACAAGGAGGGGCGGAATTTTTCATTTTCTCCCAGCCTCAGTTCGGACCAAACGCCTTCTGTTCGGACCGAACTGTGTAATTTCCATACAATCTGATTTCAACTGTCCTCATTCGGTCCGAGCGCTGGTTGCTCGGTCCGAACAACACACTTGATCTGATATTCACTCCCTTCGGTCCGAGCGCTGGTTGCTCGGTCCGAACACTATCTTGATAGGGTCGAACAGAGAGGAAGTTAAACTCAAAAAAAAAAAAAAAAAAACAAAAAAAAAAATGTAAGCTATGTTCTGAAGTTAATTGCTTGTGCCCATCACCTTCGTTTTTTTTTTTTTTTGATAAATGTCACACTGTTTTTCAACAATTTTCAAGCTGATCAATGGACTTTCTCAAATGATTTGTTGTTTAAACTTCTTGATTGACTTGTGCACCAATGGGCTGATGCGAAGATTTTTAATTGTGATTAAACTCGATTGTGGATGCTTAGAAATTTGTCAAAACGATCTCAGTCAAATCTCACAATTTTTCATTGAGTGAACTGATTTGTGATTTGCAAATTTTTGTTCAAAAAGAATTTTTATCAACCTTGGAACTTGTATCATGAATCTTGACTAGTGAAATTGTTTTTAAACGCTTGAATCACCAACGAGCAAAATTTCAATGGGACTTAAATTCAAATAGTTGTGAAAACGAGGATGCACCGAGACCTTCTTCCACCAACTCAACCACAAAACTTTGGAGGGTATTGGGATTAATTATAAGTTGCCAGGAATTATAACTCAAAGCTCTCGAGGTATAATTGGGTAACTTAAAATTAATTTCTACTGGCCCTGGTGCGAAAGCATTGGCAATGGGATTGTTGAGTATTGTGGCCCGAGTGTACCGTGGCCATAGTCGAGCAATTCACGTCTAACCTCCCTGGCACGACATGTGCCAGTAGCATATTCTCAAGGTCAATGACACCGCATTATATCCTCTAGGGTGCAAAGCCCCACGACTCGACTTACACAAATAAAAATTGGTGAAAGAAATTGAAAAGGTTGAAATTTGGAGACAAGATCCATGACTAATTTTCCAACTTTGATAAATTGACTTTACAAATCTTTGCAAAACATAGAAAAGAACGAATGAATAACTTTGAGTTTGCTATTGTTGTGGCATGATAGAAGCTAGAGTTCTTGAAAGGTTAAAAGCATTCAATAGGACCAAGTGAGGCATACTTTAATTAGAATTTTAAATGCTAAATCTTTGAGGAACTTTCTTAACTCGGCTTGTTTGACTTTTGTGTGACTACATTTTTAGGTATAAGCAATTAATCTCCTAACATTTCTTTGTTTGGGTAGTTTGATTCTCTTAAGTTTAAGTACAGTCAATAACTTTAAGTTTAGGCTCTTGCTTGAGGACAAGCAAAGTTTAAGTTTAGGGGGATTTGATATCTCCTATATTCATTGGTATTTTGACCGTACTTGGCACCGAAATTATACCCGAACCATTAAATTGCTTAACAAAAACTTGCTATTTTCCCAGGATTTGGCTCTGCCGCTATTTCTACTTGTGTTTTACAGGGTCTTATGAAGAAAAGCTTGAAAGGAAGACTTCTATGGTTGCACACACGTCAGACGACTCATTCCTGGCACAAGGGCACGTTCTGGACCGACATGCGGGCCACATGCCACCTAGATGACTCATCCCTAGGCTCAGTTCGACCCCCCTCTCTACTTGTTCGGACCGAACAGGCAGCTACTCGGACCGAACAGGCAGCTACTCGGACCGAAGTGTCGCCTGGACACTCTCTCTCTTCTCTCCGGTCCGAGCGCCCAGCCTTCGGGTCGAGCAACATCTCTTCGGGTCGAGCGAGCACAAATGGCAAGTCTTTTCAGCTAAGGAAAGACACTTTTTGGCAACTTCTGATGGTCTGAACGCCCTAACCTCTCTCCCAAGCAACCTGGCACTATATAAAGGCCTCTCCTATCTCCAGGAAGGCACTTTTGGTTAGACACACGCATAGCCACCTTCCAAAAGACAATTCTTCATCAGCCCTGTGATTTCCCTCTTGTTAGAAGCGACGGCAGCAGCAAGAAGTAGTTCACCCATCTCTCCTACCTTCCACTGCCTTAGAAAAGATAGTTCTAGCGTGAAAGGAGTAGACTTTACTTCCCTTTATGCTTTTATTCTCTTCTTTTATGGGCTTGTATCTTTATTATGCTTTTATTATGATTATTTACTGTTTTGAGAACATGTTAGAGTAGTCTACTTGATGTCTTAGGGTATGGATGTAGTTTAGGTTTAGTTTGATGTTATGACTTGATATGATTTGATATTTGACTTCATGATCTGTTTATTGAGTAGTGTTTTAATTGCTTGTTTAATTCTGTGATTGACCTGATTTACTTCTAAATTCTAGGCCTGTTTAGTTAAGTTACAAGGTTAGGTTAGTTCATTGGAATTGAATTAAGTACTCGGGATAAGTTGACGATTCGAAAGAGGAGATTAGCCAGCATCGAAAGGTGTGGCTTCTAAGTTGGCTGAAAGGCAACTTAGATATCCCTAAGAAAACAAATAAACAAGACATAGGCTAATTAAAATACCAACACGAAAGTTTAGGTTTGATTAGTCTACGTGGGCAAGGTAGAGTCCTGTACTAATCTCTGGTCCAAAAGACAACAGTTGAGGGTTAGATAATCTAGTCACAGCCAATCTGAGCCCTTCATAAAGTCAGAATTCAAGTTGTATGGTCATAACCCAACATACCAGCCTCTGCTCGGACCGAACAAGTCCTGTTCGGACCGAACCGACAGCCTATGCCTCAATTTGTTGGTATTTAACGCGACAGCGAGCAATCCGGCAAATTGAGGGCTAAACCTAAGCGAGTCCTCATCCCTAAGGCACCTTTTTATATTAGAAAAACCCAAAAGTTTGCTAGTTTTAGTTTACCTCAATTTAATTACGACTTAATTTCTAAAATACCCAAAAACATTTAATTACTAGTGGTGTGTGTTCATTACTTTTATTTTGCTGTAGTTCCTACCTTATTTTATTTATCTAGCTTCAGAAAAAGAACAAGTCAGGTATTCGTTAATCCGTCCCTAGGGTTCGACCCTAAGCTTAACTTGAACGACTAGTGAGGTTAGGTCTAGGTACAAATTTATTTGGTACTAGGATTTAATTCCTTCATCACTTAGCTAGGGTTAACATAGTTAGCTAACCATAAAAATAACACTAGCTAATTACCTAGGGCGAGCTAAGGTTAGTTAAGACTACCTAGGACTAGATATGGTTAGTTGGGGTTAGAACTAGGATTTGTTAGGATTAGTTAGGGCTACCTAAGGCTAGCTAAGGTTAGAGTTAAGCTTAGCTGGGGTTAGTTAAGACTACCTTGGGATATATATGGTTAGCCCTAAGTAATCCTAAAAAATCGTAACTCTAACCCCGATTAATCATATCTAGCCCTAGGTAGTCTTAAATAATCATAACTACCCTTAGGTAGCTCTAGTGTTAGGGCTACTTAGAGTTAGGGTTAGCCCTAGGTAGCTCTTATTAATTACTTAGGGATACCTAACCTAGCTACCGTTAGTTAACAAGGTAGGGCTACCTAAAGTTAGGGCTAAGTTAGTTAGTAAGGTAGGGCTACCTAGCTACCCTAGCAATGGGTAACCCTAACTAGTTGGGGTTAGTTAGTACTACCTACGGCTATTTAGAGTTACCAAGGGTTAGAGTTAGGGATAACTAGGGTTAATAAGAGCTACCTAGGGATTAGCAAACTAGGGATAGCTAGGGTTAGTCCTAACTAGGGCTACCATAACTAACCCTAGTTAGCCCTACATAACCTTAACTCTACTTAGAGTTAGATTGGATTGTAAGAGATATCTTCCTAAGTTATGTTAGTATACGATTAGGCTAACTAGGGTAATTTAACTAATTAGCCATAATTAACCATAGCTAACTAGGTAGCAAAACTATTTAGAGATAACTAACCCTAAGTAGAGTAACTAGCATAGGGTTTAGCAAACAGATTCTAACTAAGGTAGCTAACCCCTAAGTTAGGTAATTAACTTAAGGTCCTAACCTACCTAGCACTAAGGTTAGCAAGGGTTTAGCTAGTTAGCCCTAACTTAGGGTTTGTTAGGATTAGTTAGGCCTAAGGTTACCTTAGGTAGCCCTAACTAACCAACCGTAGGGCAAGCCCTAACTAATCAACTAAGTAGTCCTAAGGATATCCTTCGGTAAAGTTTAGGTATAGGGGCTACCTAGTTAACCCTACCATTGTAAATATTAAGCTAGGGTTGAAATTGGGGTTAGTAAGGGCTAAGTTAGACTGCAATTTCAACCCTTGGTAGTCCAAACTTAGGGAGTTAGCTAAACCCTATCATAGCTAGTTATAGCTAATTCTAGCAAGGGTTAAGTTATCTAACCCTACCTAGGGCTATACGAACCAATTAGCTAACCCTAGGGTTACCCATAGCTAGGGGTTAGTAGAGTAACTTCGCTTAGGTAGGTCTAACTAACCGTACCTAATCATAACTCTAACCCCAGTTATGCATAGCTAGGGTTAGTAACCAAACAAGGGTTAGTTAGGGTAACCCATTTAGGACTAACCATAGAGTTAGGTAGCGTTAGGGTAACCCATTTAGGACTAACCCATTTAGGACTAACCCTAAATCTGACCTTAACTAACCCTAACTCTAACCCAAACCAACCCTAGCCTGCCAAAGATAATCCTAACTCTAGCCCTATCCAACCCTAGCTAGCCATTGGTTAGCCCTAATTAACCCGAATAACTAATCCTAATTAGGGTTAGTTAGGTCTACCTAGGGCCAGTTATAACTAATCCGAGCTAGGACAAAACAATTACTAACCCTCAAGATATGGTTAGTTAATTACTTGGCTACCTAACTCTAACTATAAGTCCATTCAACTCTAGGTAGGTCACCAGCTAACCTTAATGGATTAGGATTAATCCCTAGAGTAACTAAATTATAGGGTTAGCCCGAGGATAATCCAAGGTTAGGATAGCTGGGGTAACCTACTTATGGGTTAGTTAAGCTAGGTTAGTTTTAGTTAAGGTTAGGGTTAGTTAATTTTAACCCTCACTAGGTAATAACTCTAACCCATAACTTATGGCCTAGGGCTAGCTAACCTAATTAGGCTAGGGTTAGTTAGGGTATTCCTAGCTAATCCTAACTTAGACCTAATTAACTAGGATTACTAATCCTAACAAACCCTAGCTAACCCTGAGTCGCTAACTAACCTAGCTAACTAGAGTTAGTTAACTAGCTAGGTTTAGAGTTAGGGTTGTTAATGGATAGTTAGGATTACCTAGGATTACCTATGTAGGACTAGGTAGGTTTGTTAAAATCGATCCCGATCCTAGGTAGCCCTAACTAACCCTTTCTAACTCGAGACTACCTTGAGCAATCTTGGGTTAAATAGCTACCATATCCTAGCCTAACAAATCCTAACTAGCCCAAGATAACTCTAGCTAGCCCAGGGTAGCCCTAGGATTAGTTATTTAACCTAAGAGTTAGCTACGGTTAACTAGACAAAGTTAGGGTTAACCCTAAGGCTAGCTAGGCTCTAGGTAATTCAAGGGTTACCTAAATAGCTTAACATAATAGCCATGACTAACACTAATCAATTGTAACCATAACCTTAGTTAGGGATACTTAGGTAGCTCAATTTTTGCTTGGGTTGGTAACTATCCCCAGCTAACCCTAACTCTGACCATAGCTAACCCTAGAGTAACCTAACCATATCTAACCATATAGGTAGGGTTAGACTTACTCTAGCTAATCTTAACTCTAACCATAACTAAACCTAACTCCAACCCTACCTAACCTAACTAACTCATGGAGAACTAACACTAAGGTTATTGCCAGGGTTAGCTATGGTTTAGCTTGACCTAGGTAGCCCTAACTAACCATAGCTAACCCTAGCTAACATAGAAAAACCTAACTAACCCTAGTTAGTTAGCTAGCTAGTTAACTAATCCTAGTTAGCTAGGTTAGTTAGTAACTAACCCTGGTAGCTAGTTAACTAACCCAAGTTAGCTAGGTTAATTAATAGCTAACTAACCCTAGTAGCTAACTAACCCTAACTCTAACCTAGCCAACCCTAATTAGGGTTTGAGTTAAGCTAAACTTAGAGTAAACATAGGGTTGGGGTCAAGCTAACCCTAATTAATCCTAGTTAGGACTACCTAGGGTTAGTTAGGGTTAGTTAGTAGGGTTATTTAGGATTAGCTATGCTGAGAATTAAACATAGGTAACCCTAAGTTAGGGTTAGCTAGGTTAGTTCAATATAACCCTAATTGGTAACCCTAAATAATATATTCTTTCTTATTAATCCTAGCAAATCCTAACTCTAACCTTAACTACCCTAGAGTTAGGATTAGTTATTGCTTGGGCTACCAAAGCTAAGCCATAGCTTATACCTAGGTAAGTAGACTAGGGATAACTGGGGTTACCTAGGGATAGTTAATACTAGCTTGAGTATGATTAGTTAAACTAGGGTTAGAGTTAGCCTAGGGATTACGGTTAGGTATAGTTACTAGGGATAGAGGTTAGTTAACTAATCCTAAGGCTAACCCTAGCAAGGATTAACATAGCTATCCCTAACAATGGCTAGGATTTAGTTATTACCTTGTTAGACCATAACTAACCCTAGTTACCCCAAGGTTAGCTTTAGTTGGGCTAACTAGTGTAGTTAGGACTACCTAGGGCTAGCGACGACTACCTAGGGTAACCATATCTAACCCTAACTAAGATATGTCATAATACTACCTAGGGTTGTTAGAAGTAGCACTAGGGATTAACCATATATATATGTAAGGTTAGAGTTAGGTTTACTAGGTTAAAATTAGGTTTGCAAGGGTTTGTTATGGTTAAGATTACCTAAGGCTACCAAACTAACCTTGGGGTTAATAGCTATGCTTAGAGTTAGGATTAGTTTTGCCCAACATAGGCTAGCTTATCCTAGGTAGCCCTACCTTTACTAACCCTAAGTAGCCTTAACTAACCCTTACCAACCCTAGCTAGCACTAGGTAGTCCTAATTAACCCTCTCTAACTCTAAAACCCTCGCCAACCAAAGCAGGTCCTAGGTAGCCCTAACTAACTATAATTCTAACCCTAACCAAACCTAGCTAGCCTTACGTATCCCTAACTAACCATAGCTAACCCTAGCTAACATAGGAAGATATCTCTTACAATCCTATCTAACTCTAACTAGAATTAAGGTTATGTAGGGCTAACTAGGGTTAGTTAGGATTAGCCCTTACTAACCTTAGCTTTCACTAGCTTGCTAATGCCTAGGTAGCTCTTACTAACCCTAGCTATCCCTAATTCTAACCCTTGCTGGCTCTTGATAGCCCTAGGTATCTTACTAACCCTGATACCTACCTAGGTTAAGGACTACCTGAAGTAACCCTAAGTAGGTCTAATAGGGTTAGTTAGTTATGGTTAACTCTAAATTAGTTTGGTTAGTTATGGTTTGCTACCTCGGGCTAGCTAAGGTTAGCTGGAATTTGAGTTAAGATTTGATTATCTAACCGTAGGTAATTCTATCCTTGGCTACCTAAGGCCTAACTAACCATAACTAACCCTAACAAGCCTTAGCTTTCCCGAGGTTTCCCTAACTAATTCTAGCTAACTCTCATTAGTTAAGGTTAGCCTTAACTATTGTTGGTAAGGGATAGCTAAGGTTAAGATTAGAGTTAGGGTTAGTTAAGGTAGTTTAGATTTAGGGAAAACCTTTGGTCTTCCTAAGTTAGCGTTACCCTAACTATAACCCCAACTAATCCTAGGGTTAATCATAGCCTTAGCCATAGCTAGCCCTAGGGTAACCCTTACCTTAGATAAATAGGGGATACCTAACTCTTAGCTAGGGTTACCCGAGGGCTAGCCTATGTTGGATTAACTCTAATTAGTTATCTTAGGTAACACTAATACCTTAGCTAACCCTAACCCAAGCTCAACCTATTATCATAACTTACCTTAGTTATACTATTTAACTTAGTTCCCTATGTATTTCTAATCATAACGTAACTAATTATGGTCTTAGGCTAATCCTAAGTAGCAAGTTAGGGTTAACAAGGTTAGTTATCCTAGGTAAACCTAATTAGGCTAACCCTAGCTTGCCTTACATAGTCCTAACTAACCATAACTCTCTGTAGCTAATCCTACTTATTAGACCCTAGCTTTTTTAAGGGTAAACTAACTAATCCCAACACTAACATTAACTCAAAGCTAGCCTAGAGTTAGGTTTACTATTTAGGGTTAATTAAGGTTTGAGTTAGGTTACCATAGTTAATCCTAACTCCAACTCTCGCCAGCCCTAAGTAGTCCTAACTAACTCTAAATCCAATCCAAACTAACCCTAACTCTAACCCAAACCAACCCTAGCTAGCCAAAGGTAATCCTAACTAACCCTAACTAATCCTAACTCCCTAGCAAGCCCTAGATAGTACTAACTAACCTTAGATAATCTTAATATGAATTACATGTGGTAAACTAACCTTAACTCTAGGTAAACCTAGTTAACCCTAGCTAGGATTAGAGTTAGGTTAGTAACCTTAGCTAGATGTTACCTAATTATTGTCTAGGGTCTAACTACTTAGGGTTAGTACATAATTAACCTAAGGACTACATAACTAGTTAGTTAGGGCTCTAACCCAGCTAATTAGGTAAATCAGTAGGTTAGTGATGGTACAAACTAATAGTACCCTAAAATGTCCTAAAATGTACCTCCAGCGTACGGTATATCGTTGAATCTGGTTAGGGTTCGAACCACAGGGACGGATTAGTTGAGTATTAGGTTTACCGGTTCACAAAATCTAGGTCGGTCAATTGAGATGTTTTTTTTTGTCTTAGAACAATGGCAAAATGAGATAAACAAACAATCAAACTAAAACGAAACTAAAGTAAGTAACAATTTGGTTGTTTTCTGGTGATTTCTAATAATAAAGCGTCCTAGGGTTTCTGTTTTTACCTTGGTTAGGCTTCGGGCTGCCAACACGTGTGCTGTCGCACGAAATGCTGACCCGTGCTGCACCAGTCTGGCCCTGTGCGACCCGCATGGGATTCCATGTGACCCCACAGGTAGTACTTGGTGCGACACGACCCTTAGTTGATGGTGCAATGCATGGTAATTGAGTTCCTAACTGGTTTGGGACAGATCTAGCCGGACTTGGACTCCCTAGACCTCAATTGTCGTATGTTGGTCATGGTATCGTGACCAGAACCTAGTCTAAAGCCCCTATTAGTCCAGTTAACCCTAACTTTCGTTTGTTGGTTTGACTATCCTAAGTCCACAAGTTGGTTTACTAAGGTATCTAACCGACTTTCACCTAATTAGAAATCTTCTCCTTTTGGGATACCAATTGGTCATATTTCGGCTCCTAACCTATCTCAATTCGCTTACTCAATTCAATCAATTAGTCTACACTTTTAACCAAGAATAAGTGTGGCCATTCACCTATTAGGAGGTTCAACACAATTCATCAAACACAAAGCAAGCATAAACAATAAACAACCAACAAGTGATAAACCATAGAAACTTAATCATTCATCCATTACATCAATCCTAACCTTGGTTCAAACATGACCCTAGAACAAACTAATCTAGCCTACCATAATAGAAACACAATCAAAATGCAAGAAAGGAAAAGATACAATCTCCATAACCAAAGAGAAGAAAGGAGGAAGGCAAACGCCCCTAATAAAGCCTCTTACATGCATCCAGACCGGAGATATGGCTGCTTGGGTCGATCGGCAGTGGAATGGTGGTTGGAACGTGGCTCGCAAGGCGGCAGGATTCCCTATGCGGGTCGCATAGGGTGGCTGTGCGGGGTGCACGGTAGCGATGAAGAGGTAGATTGGGTAGGTTTTCGTTGTGGCGACGCCTTGGATGGGAGAGAAAATAGGATGCCCTAATTTTGACGCTTCAGGGGTTTTAAATAGCAATGAAACTAGGGTTCAAAGTCACGTGCAGGGCGAATGGAAAGCGGGTGCGGGTCGTATGGGCCAGGAATGAGTCGTCTGGCCCATGTCGCTTGTCTGGCGTGCTGGTTGGACCCTGTTCACCCCGCACAGGATTTGGTGCGGGCCGCACGGGAGCATTTCTTCATGTTTTGTGGGCCAAACTTCACCAAATTTCCTCCATGTTCCTACAAAATGAATATAAACTAAAACACGCATCAAACAAAGGTATTGAGTTGTGATTGAGGGTAAAGTCCGGTCAAAATATATATATAAATGTGTGATATCAGTTAGCTTGGTTAGTTAGGGAAGATATAACTAAGTAATTCTAACTACTTGGGTCTATATTCATTCCTGGCCGGTACGACCCGCACCCGCTTTCCATGCGCCTTGCACGTGACTTTGAACCCTAGTTTCGCTGCTATTTAAAGCCCCTGAAGCGTCGAAATTAGGGCATCCTATCTTCTCTCCCATCCAAGGCGGCGCCGCAACGGAAACCTACCCAATCTACCTCTTCATCTCTCCCGTGCACCCCGCACAGCCACCCTATGCAACCCGCACAGGGAATCCTGCCGCCTTGCGAGCCACGTTCCAACCACCATTCCACCGCCGATCGACCCAAGTAGCCATATCTCCGGTCTAGAGGCACGGAAGAGGCTTCATTAGGGGCGTTTGCCTTCCTCCTTTCTTCTCTTTGGTTATGGAGATTGTATCTTTCCCTTTCTTGCATTTTGATTGTGTTTCTATTATGGTTGGCTAGATTAGTTTGTTCTTGGGTCATGTTTGAACCAAGGTTAGGATTGATGTAATGGATGAATGATTAAGTTTCTATGGTTTATCACTTGTTGGTTGTTTATTGTTTATGCTTGCGTTGTGTTTGATGAATTGTGTTGAACCTCCTACTAGGTGAATGGCCACACTTATTCTTGGTTAAAGGTGTAGACTAATTGATTGAATTGAGTAAGCGACTTGAGGTACGTTAAGAGCCGAAAGGTGACCAATTAGTATCCCAAAAAGAGAAGATTTCTAATTAGGTGAAAGTCGGTTAGATACCTTAGTAAACCAACTTGTGGACTTAGGATAGTTAAGCCAACAAGCGAAAGTGAGGGTTAACTAGACTAATGGGGGCTTTAGACTAGGTTCTGGTCACGATACCATGACCAACATACGACAGTTGAGGTCTAGGGAGTCCAAGTCCGGCTAGATCTGTCCCAAACTAGTTAGGAACTTAATTACCATGCATTGCACCATCAACTAAGGGACGTGTCGCACCATGTACTACCTGTGCGGGTCACATGGAATCCCGTGCGGGTTGCACAGGGCCAGACTGGTGCAGCACGGGTCAGCATTTCGTGCGACAGCACACGTGTTGGCAGCCCGAAGCCTAACCAAGGTAAAAACAGAAACCCTAGGACACTTTATTATTAGAAATCACCAGAAAACAACCAAATTGTTACTTACTTTAGTTTTGTATTAGTTTGATTGTTTGTTTATTTCATTTTGCCATTGTTCTAAGACAAAAAAAAACATCTCAATTGACCGACCTAGATTTTGTGAACCGGTAAATCTAGTACTCAACTAATCCGTCCCTGTGGTTTGACCCCTAACCATATAGTACATTTTAGGACATTTTAGGGTACTATTAGTTTGTACCATCGCTAACCTACTGATGTACCTAATTAGCTGGGTTAGAGCCCTAACTAACTAGTTATGTAGTCCTTAGGTTAATTATGTACTAACCCTAAGTAGTTAGACCCTAGACAATAATTAGGTAACATCTAGCTAAGGTTACTAACCTAACTCTAATCCTAGCTAGGGTTAACTAGGTGTACCTAGAGTTAGGGTTAGTTTACCACATCTAATTCATATTAAGATTAGCTAAGGTTAGTTAGTACTACCTAGGGCTTGCTAGGGAGTTAGGATTAGTTAGGGTTAGTTAGGATTGCCTTTAGCTAGCTAGGGTTGGTTTGGGTTAGAGTTAGGGTTAGTTTGGGTTGGATTTAGAGTTAGTTAGGACTACTTAGGGCTGGCGAGAGTTGGAGTTAGGATTAGCTATGGTAACCTAACTCTAACCTTAACTAACCCTAAATAGTAAGCCTAACTCTAGGCTAGCTTTGAGTTAATGTTAGAGTTGAGATTAGTTAGTTTACCCTTAAAAAAGCTAGGGTCTAATAATAAGTAGGATTAGCTACAGATAGTTATGGTTAGTTAGGACTACGTAAGGCAAGCTAGGGTTAGCCTAATTAGGGTTACCTAGGATAAGTAACCTTGCTAACCCTAACTTGCTACTTTGGATTAGCCTAAGACCATAGTTAGTTACGTTATGGTTAGAAATACCAAGGGAACTAAGTTAAATAGCATAACTAAGGTAAGTTATGATAGTAGGTTGAGCTTGGGTTAGGGTTAGCTAAGGTATTAGTGTTACCTAGGATAACTAATTAGAGTTAATACAACATAGGTTAGCCCTCGGGTAACCCTAGCTAAGAGTTAGGTATCCCCTATTTATCTAAGGTAAGGGTTACCCTAGGGCTAGCTATGGCTAAGGCTATGGTTAACCCTAGGATTAGTTGGGGTTATAGTTAGGGTAACGCTAACTTAGGAAGACCATAGGTTATCCCAAGATCTAAACTACCTTAACTAAACCTAGGTTAAAACTAACCCTAACTCTAATCTTAACCTTAGCTATCCCTTACCAACCGTAGTTAAGGCTAACCTTAACTAATGAGAGTTAGTTAGAATTAGTTAGGGCAACCTCGGGCAAGCTAAGGCTTGTCGGGGTTAGTTATGGTTAGTTAGGCCTTAGGTAGCCATGGATAGAATTACCTACGGTTAGTTAATCAAATCTTAACTCAAATCCCAGCTAACCTTAGCTAGCCCGAGGTAGCAAACCATAACTAACCAAACTAACTTAGAGTTAACCATAACTAACTAACCCTATTAGACCTACTTAGGGTTACTTTCAGGTAGTCCTTAACCTAGGTAGGTATTAGGGTTAGTTAGATACCTAGGGCTATCAAGAGCCGGCAAGGGTTAGAGTTAGGGATAGCTAGGTTTAGTAAGGGCTACCTAGGCATTAGCAAGCTAGCGATAGCTAAGGTTAGTAAGGGTTAACCCTAACTAACCCTAGTTAGCCCTACATAACCTTAACTCTAGTTAGAGTTATATAGGATTGTAAGAGATATCTTCCTATCTTAGCTAGGGTTAGTTATGGTTAGGTAGGGATACGTAAGGCTAGCTAGGTTTGGTTAGGGTTAGAATTATGGTTAGTTAGTGCTACCTAGGACCTGCTTTGGTTGGCGAGGGTTTTAGGGTTAAAAAGGGTTAATTAGGACTACCTAGTGCTAGCTAGGATTGGCAAGGGTTAGTTAAGGCTACTTAGGGTTAGCAAGGGTAGTTAGGGCTACCTAGGATAAGCTAGCCTAAGTTGGACAAAACTAATCTTAACTCTAACCATAGCTATTAACCCCAAGGTTAGTTAGGTAGCCTTAGGTAATCCTAACCATAACTAACCCTTGCAAACCTAATTTTAACCTAGTAAACCTAACTCTAACCTTACATATATATATGGTTAACCCCTAGTGCTACTTCCAACAACCCTAGGTAGTATTATGACATATCTTAGTTAGGATTAGATATGGTTACCCTAGGTAGTCGTCGCTAGCCCTAGGTAGTCCTAACTACACTAGTTAGCCCAACTAAAG
This sequence comes from Rhynchospora breviuscula, assembly GCA_027562975.1. Classification (NCBI taxonomy): domain Eukaryota; kingdom Viridiplantae; phylum Streptophyta; class Magnoliopsida; order Poales; family Cyperaceae; genus Rhynchospora; species Rhynchospora breviuscula. The sequence goes on from CM050399.1 coordinate 402,928, forward strand.
CTAACCTAGGGGTAACTGTTAGGAAGTCTAAGTTTTAAAATTTTTGTGCTAATTAACCATTTAATAAGCAATCCAAACGACTTAGACCTCGAAGGATCTAGTCCAAGCATTCACACACAAGAGAGAGAGGTTAGGAAGGCTACCTCTCCTTGTGTCGCAACAAGGAGGCTCGAATCCGGCGATGTCGAGGTTGTGCGCACCACCACGCGTGTCTCGGCCTCAAGTCCACCAAGGTATTAACCAAAACCTCGATCTATGTTAATAGATGAGAGGTTAAGCCTAATCCCTTCCTTCCCTTTGCCTTAATTAACTATTTAATTGGATGGAGGCAAGAGGTGCTCAACACATGAGCTTAAGAGAGCAATGGTGGAGAGGAAAAATTCTGAAATTTTTCCTTTAATTTTCGTCCAAAATATTAGGGAGAGAGAAAAAGGCAAGGTGGCTAGGGTTTTGGCTCCCAAAGTGGTCCTTTTATAGACCAACCACTCTCCCAAAAAGTTGTAACTAATTTACAACTATGCCATCACTAGGGCAGCCATAAAATGGGCCTAAATGGGCTCCATCAATTATTTAATTGGTCCTCTAATTCAATTAATTAGTGGCCCAATTAATTGCTCTCAAGTTGGACCTTTAATTTACCATTTAAATATAGGCCCGTTAGCTCAAATTAATTACTTTAATTAATTCATGTTGAACAAATTAATTATCAACACTTTGATAATTATTTAAGGATTAGAATATGCATTAATTTATTTCTATATAATCCGTTTGACTTAATTAATTAATTATGACGGTTCGCAACAGTACATAATTAATCAGTCAACATATCATATTGTTGCATTCCTTAATACAACCAAATAAATAATGCACGCATGGTCAAAACCTATTTGTGTGACCCTTTGAGGATTTATGCTCTGTTGGACATGGAAAATAAATCGCTATTTATTTCCAATAATCATAAGCGGTATCTAGCAACACGTTATGATTCCCAATTCGCATAAATAGTGTACTGCTACAATATTTTAATCCTGCATAAGAAATAATAGTATTTCCTTGTCTGATTCTTATGTCACATGATATCATCGTATAATCCAAGATAGGAATGTGTCATTCTTGCAGATTATACGTTTCTTGATCTAGAGATGACTGTATCAGTTGCTAGCAAACAATCCATCTCCATCAAGGGGCCCAAACAGATATCATCGCTCACTAAGTAAATTAATGAGGGACATACGGTTTTCTTGATGAACAACTTTTCCCCGCACAATTCAAGAGAACATAAATAAAGTCCGTATAGCAGCCCTTATCAGGAATCAACGGTAGACGATATTTATTGAACCTATCCTCATGTGGAAAAGTTGAACCATCTCAAACTTAGAATCAAACTCAAACGAAATAAATAATGACACATAACACAATCCATATATTTATCTTATTGGGTCGTGTCCTGTACTATGTTCTATAACATATACATATGCAATTAAGTTGGCAACTCCTTACCTATGATCTGTAGAACTTAATCATCACTTAACTTACATACTAATCTTATCCGATAATTAATATTCCTTGTTAATTATCAATATTACGGACCTTTTAGATCTATTATTGTCATTTAATTATAAATGAACTACAGAGATCTACAATTCAGATCCTCAACCTGAATGATTTGTCAATTAATAAATCAAGGAATAAATGATCAAATATCATCAATAACATAAACCATAGAAGTAGCCATATAATGATTGGCTTCTAGGACATAACTCTAACAGTAACTAGGGTTAGTTATGGTCTAACAAGGTTATAACTAAATCCTAGCCATAGCTAGGGATAACTAGGTTAATCCTTGCTAGGGTTAGCCTTAGGATTAGTTAACTAACCTCTATCCTTAGTAACTATAGCTAACCTTAATCCCTAGGCTAACTCTAACCTTAGTTTAACTAATCATACTCAAGCTAGTATTAACTATCCCTAGGTAACCCTAGTTATCCCTAGTCTACTTACCTAGGTATAAGCTATGGCTTAGCTTTGGTAGCCCAAGCAATAACTAGCTAGCTAACTAACTAGGGTTAGAGTTAGGGTTGGTCAGGGTTAGTTAGGTTTTTCTATGTTAGCTAGGGTTAGCTATGTTTAGTTAGGGCTACCTAGGTCAAGCTAAACCATAGTTAACCCTGGCAATAACCTTAGTGTTAGTTCACCATGAGTTAGTTAGGTTAGGTAGGGTTGGAGTTAGATTTTGTGCGGGGAGAAACTGGTCATCAAGACAACCGTATGTCCCTCGTTAGTTCACCTAACGAGTGATGATATCCACTGGGCCCCTTGATGGAGATGGATTGCTTGCTAGCAACTTGTGCAATCATCTCTAGATCAAGAAACGTATAATCTGCAAGAATGACACATTCCTATCTTGGATTATACAAGGATCTCATGTGACATAAGAATCAAAACAATAAGATACCATTTCTTATGCAGGATTGAAGTACTGTATTGGTACAGTATTTAATTTATGCGAACTGAGAATCATAACGTGTTGTTAGATACCGCTTATGATTAATGGAAATAAATGATGATTTATTTTCATAGCCAACATAGCATAAATCCTTAAAGGGTCACACAAATAGGACTTTAACCAAACGTGCATTATTTATTTGTTTGCAGTAGCGAGTACTGCGAATATATAATAAGTTGATTTATTAATTATATACCGTTGCGAACCGTTATAATTAATTAACTCAAATGGATCATATAGAAATAATATAATGTATATGCTAATCCCAAATTAATTATTAATATGTTAATAATTAAGTTAGTTCAACGCATATTTATTATACCGAGCTAATTGGCCTTTTAGTTAATCGGTTAACTGAAAGCCCGATATGAGACGAATTGAAAGAGTGAATTAATGGGCCACTATATCATATGAATTTGGCCCACTTAATCTCTGAAAATTTCGTCCATAGAGGGGAATTTGTGTCCAAGAGAAAATAGAAAGAGAGAAACCTAATTATGGAAAACGTTCCATATATATATTGATTGTTTTCTTTGGGAATAAGTCGGAGAAAAATCTAATTCTCTCTCTCTTCTCTCTGCGGCCGCACTATTCACGCACTATTCACGCACTGTTCACGAACTATTCACGCACTGTTCACAGTGGAGAAAATTGGTTTCTCCGATTTTAAACTCTTAATTCTATCTCTAGCTCATGCGTTGAGCGATTTCCTTTCCAGTTAAACAGTTAATTGTGAGAAGGAATTCAAAGGGAATTAGTTATCGTTTCGGACAAGCTAGCACTTGTCTTGAGACCTTGGTTAATTTTTTAGGTGGACTCGAGGCGACGAGGTGGTGGTGGTGTGCTACCCATCGACTCCTAAGCAAAGGTCGAGCCTTCTAGTTACGAGACTAGAAGAGGTAAATCGTTCTACCGTTCTCTTAAAGTGTCAACTTGCATAATTATCTAGATCCGTATAATAGCAATTGTAAATTGTTTGTTAATAAGTAATAAAAATTTAAATTGTACATGGAATGAGTTCCTAACAGTGGTATCAGAGCGCTGGTCGATAATTATGCTTTTTTGACATTTTTAATTGAGAAATTAATAATTAACTAAGTTAATTAGTAAGTGTGTGCTTGCTGTTCTGGAAAAAGCTGTTTTTCCGTATTACTGCTTATTTTTCGTGATGTAAATCTCTCTGGAATTTTTTCTATCTTATTGGAGGTTGTAGATCTTTGAGTCTTGGCTCTTTTTTCACTTGTTTCACGATTTTATAAGTTGTTATGAATTTTTAGTGATTTAAACGGTAACGGTGCGCAGATCTGGAATTCTGCGTCATGGTTCTGTTGTTGTGGCTTGAACGATTTATTTTGAAATATAACTGCCTGTAATCTTTAGCTAGGATTAATCTATACTTGATACTCTTTCTGGATATGTATAATTTGTTACCTGTTTCGGATTTTATTTGGATGTTCAAGTATGGAAAGAATCGGAGTTGTCAGATCTGTTTTTCTAAACAAGCTGGTTGTTTTGACAAACTAAAATTATTAAAAGACTTTTACATAAAATTGTTTGAATAGAGTTTTTCTATTTCGAATTATAATTCTGCGAAAATTAAATATTTTTTTATTAAGATTTGATACTTCAACTGGGTTAAAACGTTTCAGTCGTCAGTCTGTTTCAGAACAGGACAAGTCGCTTGTTTGGCTTTTAACTCGATGATTTTGAATAGACCCTTATATTTTTCTTTTCATGGATTGATAGCCTTGTATATAAAGTATTTTTCTATGTAATTTTTATGCTTGAAAAATGTCAAGGGGGTGATCACACAGACCGAAAGATTGAGGCCAAAATAGAATCTTCTCTAACAGCGCTTCGCGTGCTGTCTGGGATTTTGTCTTTTTTGGTTCAACCTGATGGTAGCTGATCTCTCCTTGAAATTTTTACTGGTAGTTAGACTCATTGCAAGGAGCTCTCTGGATTTATTTCGGATTTTTGGGTGACCGAAAAATATCGGATTTTATCGGGTCCCAAATTTCTTATTTTAATTAATTAAAATATATTCTAATTAATCAAATTAGTTGAAATATTAATTAGAACACTCCTTAAATACCCTCCTTTCTGTTTTTGATTTGTAGATTAAATTTCAAAGGTTCAAACAAGTAGTTGTAATGTTAAACCTTTTGAATTTAAAAAAATGAGCGACAAGCATGCACAAAGACTCTAATTAATGAAGTTAATTAAGAACAAGTGAAACATGTATATTGTATATGTTCTAACTCATTTTTGTAGGAGGATCGTGGGTTTAGTATGGCGCAAGATTTCAATGCTTTGTGGTTTGTAAATGAATGCATGTGTGAATTTGTGTAATGCGGCCTTTGGTGCCATTAATTAATTTTGATTAATTTTAATGTAACTTGTGAGGCTTGTATGCCCCTAAGGCCTAGGAGGGAATTAGGATTTTTCACATGTTTATTTAATTCCATTAATTATAGGATAGGATCAATATAATTAGTGGGAGGGCTTGAACTAGATTAGTCTTACTACATGGAGATGCAGTGAAGATTAATATGCAAGCTGGAGCCATACAAACCCACAACAATGGTTGTGCTTTGAGATGCTTATTATAATTATGTGATTGTTTGAATGCTATGAAATGTCATAGGATAGGTAGTGGTGTATGTTGACACGACCTCCAAACAAAGTCGCATAATGAATGTCCAAATTTAATTTGATTAAGTCGACCGCCATCCTTCTCTCTATCCCCCTCACGTCGCTTGCTTTCTCATGGTGCGGTCCGCCCAAGCGGATGTCATGGTTGTCATGCGATAGTCGGGGTACAAATAAAAGGATTTGTAAGGAGCAAATAGAGAGAAGTTGCTTATCGATAGATCCAACTAGAGTTTGTATATCGGGGCGAAGTTCGCGATGCGAACCAAGAGTCATAGTTGTATGATTAGTTATAGAACCTACCTCATCTAGTCATTTTGGGTGACGTGCCATAGCAGGTCTAATTTGACGAAAATGGGGATCTTGGAAATTCATTACATTTAAGGACATAAAATGTAGTGAAAGTTTTACTTTGCTAAAAAATAAAACAAATGCATAAACTAATTGACCTTAATTTTGGAATTGTTGTAGATATCTTCTCATTCTTCTTTCTCGCTACGTTATCTCTTAGAGAAGGAGAAACTCGCCTTCAACGGTGCTAATTTCTTGGATCGGTACCGTAACCTTAGGCTAGCCCTTCGGTTTGAGAAGGAGTATCTCTTTTCCACTCCATTGCCCTCGGCTCCCAAGATGGATGCACCTAAAGAGGACAAGGACGCCTACGACAAGCACATCAATGACGACATGGAGATGTCTGTCTTGATTGTCGCTGTCATGGAGTCTGAACTCCAAAAGGAGTTCATGGATAGTGGCTATGGTGTGTTTGACATCATAACTCGTCTCTCGAACATGTTCCAAACTAAGGCCCGCACCGAAAGGGGTCAACTGATCAAGGCCGTCGCCAATACTCGATTGGCCAAAGGTCATGAAGTCGGGCCACACGTCATGAAGATGGCGGGGTTATTTCGGCAGCTTGATAGGCTTGACACGCCCTTCCCGTCAGGGGCGGTTCAAGACTTCATTCTTAATTCTCTTCCTCAAAGTTTCACGGGGTTCATTGTGAACTACCGCATGAATGGCATGGACAAGAGTCTGGACGACCTCCAGAACATGCTTGTCGAAACTGAGGAAAGCCTAAAGAAAGAGAAAGGGCCGTGAGATGTTCTTGCTGTGAGTGATAAGAGCAAAAAGAATAAGAAAAAGGCCCGCAGAACGAAGAAAGGCAATGGCCCGGTGACGTCCCAAGGTTCGGCCAAGGGAGCTCCCGCAAGTTCTAAGAAAAAGAAGAATCCGGCCAACTCCGAGACCGTGTGTTACTATTGTAGTAACAAGGGGCATTGGAGGAGAAATTGCCCCAAGTACCTCGCAGACAAGAAGGCCGGAACTGTCCAGCCTTCCACCTCAGGTATATTTGTCATTGAAACCCTTCTCGCTACCTCTAGCACTGACTGGATATTTGATACTGGTTCATGTGCTCACATTTATCGAAATGTGCAGGTTCTAAGGAATAGGAGGCGGCTTGAGAAAGGTGAAGTTCAACTTCGCGTCGGGAACGGCATGTGCATCTCTGCTATGGGCGTTGGGAACGTGGAAATAACTTTACCTTCTGGTTTTGTTTTGGAACTCAAAGATGTGTTTGTAGTTCCTTTTATCACTCGGAATATTATTTCTGTTTCTTGTTTGGACATGGATGGATTTAATGTTGTAATAAAGAATAAATGTTGTGCTTTATTTCGTGATGATGTTTGTTATGGTGTTCCGTATTTATTGAATGGTCTTTATATGCTTGATACTTCTAATGAACATGTTTTGAGTGTTGAAAATGACAATAGAAAACGTAAGATTTCACATGAGAATGCAACTTTGATGTGGCATTGCCACTTAGGTCATATCAACGAGAAACGCATCAAGAGATTACAAACTGTTGGTCTCTTGGATCAATTCGCTTTCGAGCCAATTGACACATGCGAGTCATGTTTGATAGGAAAGATGACCAAAGCGCCTTTTACCAACAAAGGTACAAAGGCAAATGACTTATTAGATCTCGTACATACCGATGTATGTGGACCTATGAGTGTTTGCGCACGTGAAGGTTACTCGTACTTCATTACTTTCACCGACGATCATAGTAGATACGGATATATCTACTTGATGCGGCATAAGTCTGAATCCTTTGAAAAGTTCAAGGAATTCAAGAATGAAGTTGAGAACCAACTTAATCAAAAAATCAAAGTCTTGCGTTCCGATCGAGGTGGTGAGTACTTGAGTCATGAGTTTGGTGATTATCTAAAGGAGTGTGGAATCATTCCACAACTCACTCTACCGGGAACACCACAATGGAATGGTGTATCCGAAAGGAGGAATCGAACTTTGCTATACATGGTTCGATCGATGATGAGCCAAGCAGATTTACCTAAATCATTTTGGGGTTATGCACTAGAAACCGCTGCTTTTACACTAAATCGTATTCCGTCAAAGTCCGTTGAGAAGACGCCTTATGAGCTTTGGTTTAGTCGGAAACCAAGTATGTCGTTTCTCAAGATTTGGGGTTGTGAAGTTTATGTGAAAAGGCTAATGAGCGATGAGCTTGGACCCAAATCGGACAAATGTCTTTTCGTAGGATACCCTAAGGAAACGAAGGGTTACTACTTCTACAATCGCAACGAGAACAAGATAGTTGTTGCTTGCTATGGTGTGTTCTTGGAGAAAGAGTTTCTCGCAAGAAGAAGTAGTGGGAGTGATGTGGTTATTGAAGAAGTTCACGAACCACCGCAAGATATGCCTCAAGTAGGAAATCTAGCGATTCCCAATGTGGTGCCAAATGAGGTTGTAGTTGAACTAGTTCCACAAGTTGTTGAGGAACAAGTTCAAGAGAATGCTCCCTCAAATGAGGACTCGAACATTTCGAGAGTCGAAAGTGTTCCAGTTACTCCTACAATAGAGGATCAAGAACTAACTCCACAAACTGTTGTGGAACAAGTTCAAGAACCTCAAGCACCAATCCTACGAAGGTTAATGAGGGAAAGTCGTCCACCTGAAAGATACTTGGGTTTGCACGATGTCCTCGTCATTGGGAATGGCAAGGCTTTGACCATTAAAGACATGATGAAAGAACCCGACTCCAAGGAATGGCTTAAAGCCATGGAATCCGAAATGCAATCCATGTATGACAATAAGGTATGGACCTTGGTTGATCTTCCTGACGGAGTAAAACCCGTTGAGAACAAATGGGTCTTTAAGAGAAAGGTCGACATGGATGGCAACTTGACTGTATACAAGGAACGGCTTGTTGCGAAAGGTTATCGACAAGTTCATGGTATTGACTATGAAGAAACCTTCTCGCCCGTTGTCATGTTCAAGTCAATTCGGATCTTGTTAGCAATTGCCGCATTTCATGACTATGAGATATGGTAAATGGATGTCAAAACCGCCTTCTTAAATGGAAATTTAGAAGAGGATGTGTACATGACACAACCCGAGTGTTTTGTAGATCCAAAGAATGCTAACAAGGTATGCAAGCTTCAAAGGTCCATTTATGGATTGAAGCAAGCATCGAGGAGTTGGAACAAGCGCATCGATGAAGAGGTCAAGAAGTTGAACTTCATCCAAAGCGAAAAGGAACCTTGTCTTTACAAGAGGTTTAGTGGGAGCGTGGTTGTGTTTCTTGTTCTGTATGTTGATGATATACTCTTGATCGGAAATGATGTTCCCGAATTAAATGCAGTCAAGACTTCATTGAAGAAGGTGTTCTCAATGAAAGACTTGGGCGAGGCCGCCTACATCCTAGGAATTAAGATCTATAGAGATAGGTCTAGAAGGATGTTGGGTATGAGCCAAGATACATATATTGACAAGGTGTTGGTAAAACACAATATGGCTAGTTCCAAGAAGGGTTACTTGCCTATGTCACATGGCATATACTTGAGTAAGACTCAGTGTCCCTCGACTGAAGCAGATAGGAAGTACATGGAGAAATTCAAGTACCCTTCTGTAGTCGGTTCGATTATGTACGCCATGCTATGTACTCGCCCCGATGTGGCATATCCGATTAGTGTGACTAGTCGATTCCAAGACAACCCTGGCATATCACACTGGACCGCAGTCAAGAATATCCTCAAGTATCTAAAGAGAACAAAGGATAGCATTCTCGTGTATGGTGGAGACCAAGAGCTCGTTGTAAGTGCTTACACCGATGCTAGTTTCCAAACCGACCGAGATGACTCAAAGTCACAGTCCGACTTTGTATTTCTGCTCAATAGTGGTGCTGTGAGTTGGAAGAGTTCCAAACAGGATACCACAGCCGATTCCGTCACCGAAGCAGAATACTTAGCGGCTGGTGAAGTAGCGAAGGAAGGAGTTTGGATCAAGGAATTCTTGACCGAGCAGGAGGTGGTTCCAAGCATCTCAGGTCCAGTGGATCTCTACAGCGACAATACGGGAGCCATAGCTCAGTCCAAGGAGCCTAGGTCTCACCAGAAGACTAGGCACATTCAACGACGATTCCATCTTATCCGTCAATTTGTAAACGACGGATGGATCAAGGTCAAGAAGGTGGACGGTGCCGCGAACACAGCGGACCCTCTGACAAAGCCTCTGTCTGGAGCCGTGCATGAGTTGCATGTTGCATCCATGGGGATCAGACGTATGCCTGAGTGGCATTGATTTGTATCTTTTACATTTGAGATTGTAGTATGACACATGTATATTTTGATATTGCATTGAGTACTATGCACTTGCTAGAAGTCACTATTGATTGACTCTAGGCCAAGTGGGAGATTGTTAGAGATATGTCCTAGAAGCCAATCATTTTATGGCTACTTCTATAGTTTATGTTATTGATGATATTTGATCATTTGTTCCTGGATTTTATTATTGACAGTTCATTCAGGTTGAGAATCTGAATTGTGGATCACTGTGTTTCATTTATGATTAAATGACAATAATAAATCAAAACTGTCCATAGTCTTGATAATTAACAAGGAACATTAATTATCAGACAAGACTAGTATACAAGTTAAGTGATGATTAAGTTCTACAAATCATAAGTAAGGAGTTACTAACTTAATTGTATATGTATATGTTACTGGAACATAGTACATGACATGACCCAATGAAATAAATATATGATTGTGTTATGTGTCATTATTTATTTCATATGTGTTTGATTCTGAGTTTGAGATGGTTTAGTTTCTTCACATGAGGATAGGTTCTATAAATATCGTCTAACGCTGATTCCTAATAAACGCTGCTATACGGACTTTATTTATGTTCTCTTGAATTGTGCGGGGAGAAACTAGTCATCAAGACAACCGTATGTCCCTCGTTAGTTCACCTAACGAGTGATGATATCCACTGGGCCCCTTGATAGAGATGGATTGCTTGCTAGCAACTTGTGCAATCATCTCTAGATCAAGAAACCTATAATCTGCAAGAATGACACATTCCTATCTTGGATTATACAAGGATCTCATGTGACATAAGAATCAAAACAATAAGATACTATTTCTTATGCAGGATTGAAGTACTGTATTGGTACAGTATTTAATTTATGTGAATTGGGAATCATAACGTGTTGCTAGATACCGCTTATGATTAATGAAAATAAATGATGATTTATTTTCATAGCCAACATAGCATAAATCCTCAAAGGGTCACACAAATAGGACTTTAACCAAACGTGCATTATTTATTTATTTGCAGTAGCGAGTACTGCGAATATATGATAAGTTGATTAATTAATTATATACCGTTGCGAACCGTTATAATTAATTAACTCAAATGGATCATATAGAAATAATATAATGTATATGCTAATCCCAAATTAATTATTAATATGTTAATAATTAAGTTAGTTCAACGCATATTTATTATACCGATCTAATTGGCCTTTTAGTTAATCGGTTAACTGAAAGCCCGATATGAGACGAATTGAAAGAGTGAATTAATGGGCCACTATATCATATGGATTTGGCTCACTTAATCTCTGAAAATTTCGGCCATAGAGGGACATTTGTGTCCAAGAGAAAATAGGAAGAGAGAAATCTAATTATGAAAAATGTTCCATATATATATTGATTGTTTTCTTTGGGAATAAGTCGGAGAAAAACCTAATTCTCTCTCTCTTCTCTCTGTGGCTGCACTATTCACGCACTGTTCACGTACTGTTCACAGCGGAGAAAATTGGTTTCTCCGATTTTAAGCTCTTAATTCCATCTCTAGCTCATGCGTTGAGCGATTTTCTTTCCAGTTAAACAGTTAATCGTGCGAAGGAATTCAAAGGGAATTAGTTATCATCTCGGACAAGCTAGCACTTGTCTTGAGACCTTGGTTAATTTTCTAGGTTGACTCGAGGCGATGAGGTGGTGGTGGTGAGCTACCCATCGACTCATAAGCAAAGGTCGAGCCTTCTAGTTACGAGACTAGAAGAGGTAAATCCTTCTACCGTTCTCTTAAAGTGTCAACTTGCATAATTATCTAGATCCGTATAATAGCAATTATAAATTATTTGTTAATAAGTAATAAAAATTTAAATTACACATGGAATGAGTTCCTAACAACCCTAACTTTGGCTAGTTAACCTTAGCTAACTCTTAGGTTAAATAACTAATCCTAGAGCTATCTTGGGCTAGCTAGGGTTATCTTGGGCTAGTTAGGATTTGTTAGGCTAGGATATGGTAGCTATTTAACCCAAGATTGCTCAAGGTAGTCTCGAGTTAGCAAGGGTTAGTTAGGGCTACCTAGGGTCGGGATCGATTTTAACAAACCTACCTAGTCCTACATAGGTAATCCTAACTATCCATTAACAACCCTAACTCTAAACCTAGCTAGTTAACTAACTCTAGTTAGCTAGGTTAGTTAGCGACTTAGGGTTAGCTAGGATTTGTTAGGATTAGTAATTCTAGTTAATTAGGTCTAAGTTAGGATTAGCTAGGAAGACCCTAACTAACCCTAGCCTAATTAGGTTAGCTAGCCCTAGGCCGTAAGTTCCGGGTTAGAGTTATTACCTAGTGAGGGTTAAAATTAACTAACCCTAACCTTAACTAAAACTAACCTAGCTTAACTAACCCATAATTAGGTTACCCCAGCTATCCTAACCTTGGGTTATCCTCGGGCTAACCCTATAATTTAGTTACTCTAGAGATTAACCCTAATCCATTAAGGTTAGCCGGTGACCTACCTAGGGCTGAATGGACTTATAGTTAGAGTTAGGTAGCCAAGTAATTAACTAACCATATCTTTAGGGTTAGTAATTGTTTTATCCTAGCTCGGATAAGTTATAACTGGCTCTAGGTAGACCTAACTAACCCTAATTAGGATTAGTTATCTGGGTTAATTAGGGCTAACCAATGGCTAGCTAGGGTTGGATAGAGCTAGAGTTAGGATTATCTTTGGCTGGCTAGGGTTGGTTTGGGTTAGAGTTAGGGTTAGTTTAGGTCAGATTTAGGGTTAGTTTGGACTACTTAGGGCGGACGAGGGTTGGAGTTAGGGTTAGCTAGGGTTGAAATTAGGGTTAGTTATGGTTAAGATTACCTAAAGCTATCTAACTCTATGGTTAGTCCTCATTGGGTTACCCTAACTAACCCTTGTTTGGTTACTAACCCTAGCTATGCATAACTGGGGTTAGAGTTATGATTAGGTAGGGTTAGTTAGAGCTACCTAAGCGAAGTTACTCTACCAACCCCTAGCTTTAGGTAACCCTAGGGTTAGCTAATTGGTTCGTATAGCCCTAGGTAGGGTTAGATAACTTAACCCTTGCTAGAATTAGCTATAACTAGCTATGATAGGGTTTAGCTAACTCCTTAAGTTTGGATTACCTAGGGTTGAAATTGCAGTCTAACTTAGCCCTTACTAACCCCAATTTCAATCCTAGCTTAATATTTACAATGGTAGGGTTAACTAGGTAGCCCCTATACCTAAACTTTACCGAGGGATATCCTTAGGACTACTTAGTTGATTAGTTAGGGCTTGCCCTACGGTTGGTTAGTTAGGGCTACCTATGGAAACCTTAGCCCTAACTAATCCTAACAAACCCTAAGTTAGGGCTAACTAGCTAAACCCTTGCTAACCTTAGCGCTAGGTAGGTTAGGACCTTAAGTTAATTACCTAACTTAGGGGTTAGCTACCTTAGTTAGAATCTGTTTGCTAAACCCTATGCTAGGTACTCTACTTAGGGTTAGTTATCTCTAAATAGTTTTGCTACCTAGTTAGCTATGGTTAATTACGGCTAATTAGTTAAGTTACCCTAGTTAGCCTAATCGTATACTAACCTAACTTAGGAAGATATCTCTTACAATCCAATCTAACTCTAAGTAGAGTTAAGGTTATGTAGGGCTAACTAGGGTTAGTTATGGTAGCCCTAGTTAGGACTAACCCTAGCTATCCCTAGTTTGCTAATCCCAAGGTAGCTCTTATTAACCCTAGTTATCCCTAACTCTAACCCTTGCTAACTCTAGATAGCCGTAGGTAGTACTAACTAACCCCAACTAGTTAGGGTTACCCTTGTTAACTAACGGTAGCTAGGGTTAGGTATCCCTAAGTAATTAGTAAGAGCTACCTAGGGCTAACCCTAACTCTAAGTAGCCCTAACTTAATACTAGTTCTAACCATAGCCATCTACTTAGGATTAGTTATAGTTAGCTAGCCCTAACAAATCTTTGTTAACCCTAACTTTAGCCCTATCTAACCATAGTTGACCGTAGCTATCCCCAGTTAGCTTGGGTTGGAATTAAGGTTAGTTAGGGTTAGTTAGTACTACCTAGGGGTTGCTAGGGTTAGATATGGTTAGAGTTAGGGACAACTAGGGATTGATAGGGCTACCTAGGGATAGCTTGGGTTACCTAGGATTAGAGTTAGGGTTACCTACGGTGCGTTAGGGCAACCTAGGGGTAGTTATGATTATTTAAGACTACTTAGGGCTAGATATGATTAATTGGGGTTAGAGTTACGATTTTTTAGGATTACTTAGGGCTAACCATATATATCCCAAGGTAGTCTTAACTAACCCCAGCTAACCTCAGCTCTAACCTTAACTAGCCTTAGGTGGCCCTAACTAATCCTAACAAATCCTAGCTCTAACCCCAACTTACCATATCTAGTCCTAGGTAGTCTTAACTAACCCAAGCTCGCCCTAGATAATTAGCTAGTGTTATTTTTAGGGTTAGCTAACTATGTTAACCCTAGCTAAGGCTACATAGGGCTAGCTATCCCTAAGTAACCTTAGTTATAGTTTAGCCCAAACTTTAAGTTTAGTTAGGGCTAACCTAACCAGGTAGGATTACTTATGATTAGCTAACTAATCCGAACTCTAACTCTAAATTAGTTAGGGATAACTAAGGTTAGTAAGGGCTACCTTAACTAGGGTTAGGTCTTCCTTAGTCAGCTAGGGTTAGCTATAGTTTGCTAGGTAGCCTTACAAAACCCTAATTCTAACTTAAGCTAACCCTAGCTAGTGTTAGTTATGGTTAGCTTAGGTTAGAATTAGGGTTAGCCTTACGTAGCCCTAACTAAACCTCGCTAGGGTTAGCTGAGGCTAATCCTGGTTAGGGTTAACAATATCTAACCCTATGTAACCCTAACTCTAACCCCAACTAACCATATCTAGCCCTAAGGAGTCTTAATTAACCCCAACTAACTCTAACCCTACCTTATTTAACCTTAACTCTAAGGGTTAGTTAGGATTGTGCCCTAGGTATCCCTAACTAACCATAACTAACCCTATGGAACCATAGGTTAGTTCGGGTTAGTTTGGACTATTTAGGGCTAGCTACGTTTAGCTTGAGTTTGAGTTAGAATTAGTTAGGGTTACCAAATTGTAATTTGAGTTAGTTAGCAAGGGCTAGTTAAGGTTAATGTTACGGTTACTTAGGATTAGTAAGGGCAACCTAAGGATCCCTGGACTTAGCTGTGGGTAGCCCTGGATAGGGTTAGAGTTAGTTTTACCTAGGGTTATGTAGGGCTACCTATGGTTAGCTAAGGTTAGTTATGGTTAGTTAGGACTACCTAGAGTTAGAGTTAGGTTTACCTTGAGTTTGTTAGGGCTACCTTGGGGTTAGGGTTAGTAAGAGCACGCCTAGGCATGTTTAATAGGGTTACCCTAGGTAGTCCTAGAGTTAGTCTACTACTTAGGGTGACCTAACTTACGGTTAGTTAGGGCTAATCCTAGGTCAACCATGTTAGGGTAATACCTATGAGTAACTCTAACCTAGGGTTAGTTTTGGCCAAATCTAACTCTATGTAGATCTCTAACCAATACCCATAGTTAGGGATTTTAACTAACCCTTGTTTTTAACCTA
Source organism: Rhynchospora breviuscula (assembly GCA_027562975.1). Lineage (NCBI taxonomy): Eukaryota > Viridiplantae > Streptophyta > Magnoliopsida > Poales > Cyperaceae > Rhynchospora > Rhynchospora breviuscula. Next base: position 418,318 of record CM050399.1, read on the forward strand.
GAGTAAGTCTAATCCTACAAGAGTTTAACTAGGCCATGCTAGGGTTAACTAGCCTAATTAGGATTAATCATATCATAGTTTGACTTACCTAAGGTTACTATTGAGCTAATAATCTAAGGTTACTTTTGACAAGGGTTTGTTAGGGCTAACCCTAGCTATGGTTAGTTAGGGTTTGTTAGCTCTACCTAACTATAGCTAGGATTGGTTAGGGCTACCTAAGGCTAGGATTTGCTAGGATTAGTTAGGGCCACTTAAGGCTAGCTAAGGTTAGCTAGGTTTGGTTTGGACTATATAGGGCTTAGGATTTAGGGCTACATTAGATCTACCCTAGTAGCATGACCAGCTTGGGTTGACAAGCCCTAACTAACCCTAAGTAGCTAACTAATCTAATCCTAACTCAAGGTAAACCTAACTCTAACTCTAGGATGTCCTAACTAACCATAACTAAGCCTAGCTAACCATAGGTAGCCCTACATAACCCTAGCTAACCCTAACATAACCCTAACTAGGGCTACCCATAGCTAAGCCTAGGGATCCCAAGGTGGCCCTTACTAATCCTAGGTAATCATAACACATACCCTAACAAACCCTAACTTGCCCTTGGTAGCCCAAACTAACCATAGCTAACCCTAACTAACTTAGGAATTATTAGCCCTTACTCTAGTGTACATTGAGTTAGTTAGGGCTAGAGTTAAGGTTACCTCACTCTAACCTAGCATTCTTGTTGTTAAGGCTACCTCGGGCAAGCTAGGGTTAGCGTGACCTATGGAGTTTGGGTTAGTTAGGACTAGTTAGGGTTAGCTAGGGTTAGAGTTAAGGACAACTAGAGTTAGTTAGGGCTACCTAGGGTTAGGTTAGGATTCGGGTTACTTAGGAATACCTAACTAACCTAGCTAACCCTAACTCTAACCCTAGCTTGCCTTACGTAGACCTAACTAACCCTTACTCGGGATTAGTTAGGTTAGTTATGGTTAGTTAGGGCTACCTAGGACAAGTTAGGGTTAGTTAGGGTTAGCTAAGGCTACCTAAGGCTAGCTAAGGTTAGAGTTAAGCTTAGTTAGGGTTAGTTAGAGTTAGTTAGCACTAGGTAACCTAAGCTATCCCTTGGTAGCCCTATCTAACCCAAGTTGACGTCCCTAACTCTAATCATATCTAACCCTAGCAACAAACCCCAGCTAACCCTAACTCTAACTCCAGCTAACACTAATTAGTTACCCTAACCTTAGCCAACCCAAACTAGCCCTAGCTATCCCTAGGTAGCTCTTACTAACCCTAGCTATCCCTAACTATCCCTAGGTAGCTCTTACTAACCCTAGCTATCGCTAGCTAACCTAAGCAAACACTAAACAGCCCTAAGAAATCCTTGTTAACCCTAACTTTAAACCTAGCTAACTGTTGGTAACCCCAACTAACTCTAACTCAAACTCTAGCTAAACCTATCTAGCTTTAGACAATCCAAATTAACCCTAGCTAACCTTAACTCTAACGTTAGATAGCCTTAGGTTGCCCTAACTAATCCTAGCAACCCCTAACTCTGACCATAATCCTAACTTAGGGATAGCTACTTTATGTTAGAGTAATGGTAGTCGCTAGGTAACCCTCACTCTAACCCTAGGTCGCCCTTATCTTTAAGCTAAACCTAATAGCTAACATATGGTTAGTTAGGACTAGTTAGGTATGGTTAGAGTTAGCATTATCTAGAGTTTAGTTTAATCCAGTTAAGTAGGTAGCCCTTGGGGTTACTAAGTACCTAGATATCTAAGGTTAGTTAGGATTACTTAAGCCATAGCTAGTTAGTTAGTTGACCTTAAATCTAGATAATGCCATATATGGTTAGAATTAGAGTCTGAGCTAGCCTAGGGTTAGGCTTAGCTAGGACTAATCCTAGCTAATCCTATAGTTAGGGTTATCTAGAGTTAAAGTTAACAATGGTTAGTTAGGGCTACCTAAGGCAAGTTAGTTAGGCCTACCTAGGGTTACCTATGTAGGGCTAGGTTTAGAGTTGGCAAGGGTTAGTTAGAGCTACCTAGGGTCGGGATCGGTTTTAACGAACCTACCTTGATATTCCTAGGTTTTGTACTAGGTATCCCTAGGTAACCGTAGTTAACAATCCTAACTGTAACCCTCGCGAGCCCTTACTCTAATCCTAGGTAATCCTACCTTAACTTGTTAGCTTGGATTAGTAACTCTAACCATGGTAGATTTAGATAGGGATAACTATTTAGGGTTTAGAGTTAAGAGTTAGGGTTTGTTAAGATTATTTAGCCCTAAGCTTTGACCGGGTTAGCTATCCCTAAGGTTAACTAACCATAACTAACTCTACACCCTAGTTAAACCTAGTTAGGCCTTACCTAACAGATTAGCTAAACTTGACCATAGCTAATCCTAAATTAGGTCTTGGTAGTCTACCTTGGGCTAACCTTAGGTAGTAGCATGCCTTAGGTAACTGTAGATTTCTTGCTTACCCTAGTAACTAACAAACCCTAGATAGCCCTAACTCTAGCCCTACCTTAACTTAGGCTAGCCCTAACTAACGCTAACTAATCAAAACCTAACAAATCTTGGTAGAGTTAGGACATATCCCTAGCTAATACTAACCCTAAATGATATTATCTAGCCCTAACTACCTAGGGTACGTAGCCCTAACTAACCATAACTAGCACTACCACAGAAACAAGCTTTTGCAACTGGAGATTAGCAACTGCTTTTTATAATAACAGTCACCTAAAAAATCTATGGCATTGTCGTAATATAAGTTCAAATCTTTACAACTGTTTTGAATTAAAACAATTGCTAAACTTAAGCATGAGAAAAAGAAAAACTAAATTTTTCTGGAAACATTGTGACCGTTAATATTAAATAACAGTCATAAAAGTCTTTAATGACTGTTAATATTAAATAACAGTCGCCATAAATTACCGCCAATATTAGTCATTATTGGGGTGAATTGTGGTATGGCAGGTGGGTCCCAAACCAGTTGTAGATTATTTAATTAGGTTTTCCTAAACCTGTCTACAGCCGTTTGGTCTGTAGATAGTCTGTACAGTGCTTCGCTGGAAATGGAAATGGAAAAATATTGCTCAATTGATTTTAATAATTATTTATGTTTTCATTTGATTCCTTTCAATATTTTAACGAAATTAACTACATCAAAAAATAACTTTATAAGAGTACGTCTATACATTTTAATGGATACAATATCATGCAATTATTTATGGGTTCAAATTGATGTATTGATGAAGGCTTAGAATCTAGGAATCAAATAAATTTGTAAACCTAGAGCTAATCTTACTAATCGTTCAGAATATAGCTTTAGGGTCGAACCCAAGGGACGGATTTATGAATACTGGACTTATCCTTTCTTAAAATCTAGACAGAAATATTTTTTTGAAGGTTTAAATAAAAGAAAACTAAACGATGCACTAGGTAAATATTTTTTGTTGGTTTTTAGACTCGAAATAAGATAAAATAAACTAAATAGTAATTAAAATAAGTAAAGCAGTATTTTGGGGTTTAAACAGAGAATAAAAATGTCCTAGGAGTCAGGTTTCGCTTTTGTTTGGACGCTAAAACTCGAAGCTAAGCAGTTTCGCACTAAATTTCGCGTTTTAGCTACAGTTGCCACCATGTTCGGTCCGAACAGAAGGCAAAGGTGGGCTTAATTGGTCCGTTATGCTAACTAATGCTTTAAGTTAGGGTTTATTGGTCAAACCTAGATATTCTAAACCTCAGCTTTCGCTTGTTGGAACAGATTCTGGTTTAATCACAACCTAACCTAATTAACTTGATTGGTTCGCAACTTTTCGTATAGAATTCAATCAATTAAACTTGTTTATTGGAGTTCGTAAGGATATTTAGAGGTCTTTTGGACTGGTCTAAAAGTTACACTTTTGGTGTCAACTAATCTATTCTTTCGGATCTACAATTTATCCCAAGTACTTGAATTAAACGTGACTTGTTTATCCTAACTTAGACTAACTAGATGCAGCTGTTCAACTAGAAGGTAATTAGATATTTAAACAAGTATTTTAACTCAAGTAACAGATATAATTCGCAATAAACAAATCTCAAAGCATAGTATAACATAACAAGTAAAATAAACGTCATCCAAACATCAAGTTTCTTCCCTAATCCTAAGACAACATAAAAACTAGCCTAACATAGTAGCAAGACACGCAATAAACATAAAATAACAGTAAAGATACAAGCCCATCGAATCAAGAGAAAGAAACATAAAAGAATAAACCAAATACTCATTTTTGCTTCCGTCTTTCGGTCTTCAAGGCAGTGGGGTATTGCTGGATGGTCGCCAAACTGATCACCTTGCTGCAAGTCGCTTCAAGGTTGATGATCTCCAAAGAGAGTAAATGCCTTTGGAAAGGTGGAATTAGGTATGGAGAATCAAAGATGCCTTTCCTCAGGCGTGTAGAGGTATATATGGACGTCCCAGGTCGCAAGAATGGAAGGCTAAGGCACCAGGGCGCAAGAAAATGCCATAAAGATCAACTTCCATGTAAAGAACATTGCCATATGTGACATGGCGACAATCTGTTCGGACCGAACATGATCTATTCAGACCAAACGGATGAGAGGTGCGCTGGTCTGGCGGCTATAGTGTGTTCGGACCATACAGATAGTCATTCGGTCCGAATGGGGTGCTGAGATAGGCCTCCACTGCTAGTGATGAGTCATCTAGCATGCGCGAAACATCGGGAATCCATCTATACGCTCCAAAATCATCAGACATCATCAAAACCTGTACAGAGAAGAGAAGAAACGACGACAGAGCCAAATCCTGGAAAAATATGGCAATGTATTAAATAATTTGTTGGTTCGAGTGTGTTTTGAGTGCCAAGTACGGTCCAAATACCAATGAAATATGATGATATCAGCTAACATGCTTCTTGTCTCCATGCTTCTTCTTCCTATGCAAGTGACCGACAAGTGCCACAGTGGGCTTTAAACCTCATGAATATGTTGGGTGATCTTACAAAACTCACCATGGATACAAGGGATGAAGTAAGAAAGAGCACGGAGGCACAAGCCGACTATGGGATGCAATTGAGCCGGCTATCGAGCGAGTTTAAGGAATATGGCGAGAGGCTCGATCGATTTGGAAATAAACTCGACAATGTCTCCAACATCACCTATGACAACAACTTCTTCTTGAGGATGGGATATTGGCCCGGTGATGAAGATGATTCGAATTTGAGCTCCTCAGTGCCATCAGTGCATAGCCATGTTTCACCGCCACGATCTCCACCGCGCCGAGCCACAGCACATGAGGCCCTTTCGGATCTGAACTTTTACCCATACATGGGTAATCAAGTTTACGAGTCACCAAAGCCGCCAATGCAGTTGCAGCAGCCCGTACCACCACAAGGAGCACAAGGAGCACAACCGCAATTTGAATGGGTGCAATGGCAAGGTCCTCAACGCCCCGCCCGATCGGATCCTAACTTCTACCCATACTTGGGTAACCAAGTCGAGGTGCAACAGCCACAGGACCACCCCGATAACTTCTTCGATATCTTCCCAGGTGTAATACCTAGTATTTTTAAATTTTGAGTCCTTAGAATTTTTGCTAAACTTTTTCTTTTATATTTTATTTGCTTGTTTGAAATCTGGGTTTAATTCTTGTTTATGTGTTGTTTTTCTATATTTCTAGAGTGCAATTTAAAAGTTAGTAATCCAAAATGAATTTAGTTATATAGTTAATTGAACTATGCATTATTTGGACTTGCTATTGTTATGTTTTAATTAAATTTCTGTTGAGCATTGTATCTAGTGCATTTTGGGGACATGTTGGGGTACACTAAACACCTCCACTTTATTCAAATAAAGAAAACCCAATACCACAGTCCATTTTCTCTCTCCCCCCCCTCTCATTTTCTCCTCTACAGAAATTTTTCCTCTCTTTTTCTTCAAGCTCAAAACTCCCTAAAGCCCTCCATAGAAAATAGATAAAATAGTCCAAAAATTCAGGTAGAATCAGAAATAGGAAGAGGAGAATGAGGAGAGTACATGCAAGCCAGCAAATTTCGAATTTAAGCACCATTATTGTAAGATTTCGTTTTTCTCCAACTCATTTCGGTTCTCAAGTGTTTTCTGAAGTTTTTGTTTAAATAAAGGTTTAAAATAGAGTTTTATGATGAGTTTAGTTGCATGCAAGGTATTATTAAGTGCATTTAACTTTTCATTCGATTTTTGTGAGGTTTTGGTCATGCATGAACTAAGCTTCAAGGTTGAAACAAATTTCTGAACTTTCGAGGAAATGTTTGAATGATTTGTGCATTAAACTAGATTTCAAAAGGAGAAATAGTTGCATGCATGGTACATTTGTGAAAATTGGGTTTTAGGCTGAGTTTTTGGTTGCATGCAAGAAGGGATTTTTGTTCTAAAATGAATTTTTGAAAATTTAGTTTAAAATCAAGTTTAGAAGTGAAATTTCTTGTTGATTTAAGTTAGTAGTACACTATAGTAGCTTCATTTTGAGTTTTGTTCAATTTGGTGAAGTTTTGAGCATTTTAGCTCTATGGTTTGTAGAAAAACGAATTTCAGCTTCTGACAATTCGGTCCGAATTGTTATAATTCGGTCCGAATTGGTGTCCCTGGAAATTTCAGCTTGTAACAATTCGGTCCGAATTGTTCTAATTCGGTCCAAATTGTTCCCTCTGAGAACATATTTTCTTTTGACCATAACTTTGTCATCCGGAGTCCGTTTTAGGTGATTCAAAGCCCATTGGAAAGCTCTTGAAGAGCTCTACAACCTCATAAGAGTCTTTGATACATTAGAGATTAAAAAATCATGGGTTAGGCCTTAATTTTACTTGTACAATCATCGTTCGTGTCTAAGTCGTGGTAAAATCTAACCCGGCCACATAATGAGTCATAATTTGAGATTGTACTTTGTTTTTCTTGCTTGCTTTTACTTATTGATTGTGTGATCTGTTTGAGTAAATACTTAGAATAGTTTTATTGTGTAGATTTGGATAAAGACGTATCGGGACTCGAGGAGGCCGATACCGCTGGTGGTAACTAGGATTGCTTGTTGACTGTTTGTGTCTGCTTTTGTTTACAGGTGCGGATTCCACACCTATCTTGAGTTATTGTTAGAACTTATTACTTGCATAGCATATTTGAATTGATTGAATTGCAAGCATATTTGCATTTTACCATATTGTTATTATGATATAAAGGTTATGTATGCATATTGAATGGTTATCCGATTGATCTGAATGGAAATGATATGGATAGTTAAGTACTCTTGTACGGTTGAATGGCACTGGTTTCGTTTGTACGCGGGCTAGCTACCCGACGTGTCAATCGGTGTGGTTAAGCTTAATCTGAGGTCTACAGTGTTACGTCTTGAGGTACTTGTTGAAAGTTCGATTTGTCTGAATTGAATCCGAATTTTACTCTGATCCCTGTGTCTGGGGAGGAGTAGGTTCTGATCCCTGTATCTGGGGAGGAACCAGTTGACTGATACTATTTTAGGTCTCGATCCCTATGTCTGGGGAGAGACCGGTTCTGATCCCTGCTTCTGGAGAGGAACCAAATGACTCGTGATATCTGTAAACCAGACTTGCATTTGAATAATACCAAACCGAGCCAGCATTTGCATTGTTACTTGATGGTTGAGATTGTTTGATAATCGAATGAATTGCCGAGCTCATTGCATTGCATGAATTGTATTTATATATGGACTTACACGAATGTATTTTGTTAATGGATGTGTTATTTTATTATTATCATGTCTTAAAATATGTATTGCTTATTGTTGCTTTTAAACTCGGTCGGTGATTAGTTCCAAAATATGTACTCAAGGTTCATGTGGCTGGAACTGAATACCACACTGAGATAAATCTTTATTTATCTCATTCTTCCACTTTGTGGGTTCCAGGTTCTAGGCGAGCGCGGGCATGTGGAAAGGATTAGGCCATCACTTTTGTTGTTAGGTGTGTGTGTAGCATGGGAACTCATGACTTGTTGTTGAAATGACCGTGTATAATATTTTGAAAACAACTTGTAAAACCACTAATTATGATGTATTGATATTACATGTTACACTTGTCTTGATTTGTGATGCTACACGTCCATAAATTTTCGTGTTATAGTTAGTAAGCCTTACGGGTATGCGAAGGTAAGCGTGCGCTCGTGGCGGCTGCGGCATCCCCCGGTTCTGGGGTGTCACACCAGGCTATGACGGTGGATTCCTCCAAGGCTCCTCTTCTCGGGGACCTCCACCTCCTCCCTACTAAAACGGTAACTTTTCTTTTTCTCCTATTTAAATTTCTTTGTGAATGCATGCTTGGGACAAGAATTATATAAGTTTGGGGGGGCATAGGAGAAAAAGGGTGTTCTGGGATGAAATGGGTTGATTTCTGGATGAAATGGGTAAAATTTTTATATTTTTGGATGCTTAGAATTGTTAAATCAATTTTAGTCGGTTCTCACAAATTTTTACCGAGTGAACGGATTTATATTTGACAAACTTTTGTTCAAAAAGAAATTTATCAACTTGGGAAATTATGAAATGAACTTCATCTGTTTTAATCGCTTAAATCACCAACGAGCAAAAAGAAAAAACAAATTTAAAGGGACAATAAAATCAACTAGTTGTGAAAACGAGGACGCGTCGAGGCCTTTTTCCACCAACTCAATCACAAAATTGGAGGCTTAAGGTACTTAGCAAAATGCTTCAATCCGTAGTGGTCTGTAGTAAAAAAAAATGCGTAAAAACCGGACCGACCACCCTGGTGCGACATGTGCCAGTAGTTTCTACAAGGTCAATGACTCGCACAAAAATCCTCTAGGGTGCAAAGCCCCACGACTCGACTTACACAAAGAACAATTGGTGAAAAATTGAAATTGGTTTTAAGAGGAGTTCATTATAAAATTTCTGATTTTGATAAAGGACTTACAAATTTTTGTGAAATATGAAAAAGAACGGGTAATTGAAATTGAGATCGCAATTGAATTGACAAATAGAAGCTAGAGTTCTTGAGTTTGAGGAAAAGAATTTCATTAGGACCAAGAGTTGCATTGATTGAATTGTAGAACACAAGACTTGGTTTTAGGAATTTTTATTTGAGTCATTTGATTTAAGTGTGAGAAAATTTTAGGCTTAAGCAATTGATTATTCATGACAAATTTTATTGGTTTGGGAAACGACTTGATTTTAGTTGTGAGTACAGTCCAAAATTCTAAGCTTAGGGCGTTGCTTGAGGACAAGCAAAGTTTAAGTTTGGGGCGATTTGATATCATTGTATTTCATTGGTATTTGGACCGTAGTTGGCACTCAAAATACACTCGAACCAACAAATTATTTAATAAACTGCCATATTTTTCCAGGATTTGGCTCTGCCGTCGTTTCTTCTCTTCTCTGTACAGGTTTTGATGATTTCAGATGATTTTGGAGAGTATAGATTGATTCCCGACGTTTCGCGTACGCTAGACGACTCATTCCTAGCAGTGGAGCCTATCTCAGCACCCCATTCGGACCGAATGACTATCTGTTCGGTCCGAACGCACTGTAGCCGCCAGACCAACGCACCTCTCATCCGTTCGATCCGAACATATTTCCGTCATGTCACATATGGCAATGTTCTTTACATGGAAGTTGATCTTTATGGCATTTTCTTGCGCCCTGGTGCCCTAGCCTTCCATTCGTGCGACCTGGAATGTCCATATATACCTCTACACGCCTGAGGAAAGGCATCTTTGATTCTCTATACCTAATTCCACCTTTCCAAAGGCGTTTACTCTCTTTGGAGATCATCAACCTTGAAGCGACGGCAGCAAGGTGATCAGTTTGGCGACCATCCAGCAATACCCCACTGCCTTGAAGACCGAAAGACGGAAGCAAAAATGAGTATTTGGTTTATTCTTTTATGTTTCTTTCTCTTGATTCAATGGACTTGTATCTTTACTGTTATTTTATGATTATTGCGTGTCTTGCTATTATGTTAGGCTAGTTTTTATGTTGTCTTAGGATTAGGGAAGGAACTTGATGTTTGGATGACGTTTATTTGACTTGTTATGTTATACTATGCTTTGAGATTTGTTTATTGCGAATTATATCTGTTACTTGAGTTAAAATACTTGTTTAAATCTCTAATTACCTTCTAGTTGAACAACTGCATCTAATTAGTCTAAGTAAGGATAAACAAGTCACGTTTACTTCAAGTACTTGGGATAAATTGTAGATCCGAAAGGATAGATTAGTTGACACCAAAAGTGTAACTTATAGACCAGTCCAAAAGACCTCTAAATATCCTTACGAACTCCAATAAACAAGTTTAATTGATTGAATTCTATAACAAAAGTTGCGAACCAATCAAGTTAATTAGGTTAGGTTGTGATTAAACCAGAATCTGTCCCAACAAGCGAAAGCTGAGGTTTAGAATATCTAGGTTTGACCAATAAACCCTAACTTAAAGCATTAGTTAGCATAACGGACCAATTAAGCCCACCTTTGCCTTCTGTTCGGACCGAACAGGGTGGCAACTGTAGCTAAAACGCGAAATTTAGTGCGAAAGTGCTTAGTTTCGAGATTTAGCGTCCAAACACAAGCGAAACCTGACTCCTAGGACATTTTTATTCTCTGTTTAAACCACAAAACACCGCTTTACTTATTTTAATTACTATTTAGTTTATTTTATCTTATTTCGAGTCTAAAAACCAACCAAAAATATTTACCTAGTGCATCGTTTAGTTTTCTTTTATTTAAATCTTCATAAAAATATTTATGTCTAGATTTTAAGAAAGGATAAGTCCAGTATTCATAAATCCGTCCCTTGGGTTCGACCCTAAAGCTATATTCCGAACGATTAGTGAGATTAGCTCTAGGTTTACAAATTTATTTGATTTCTAGGTTCTAAGCCTTCATCAATACATCAATTTGAACCCATAAATAATTGCATGATATTGTATCCATTAAAATGTATAGACGTACTCTTATAAAGGAATCAAATGGAAACATAAATAATTATTAAAATCAATTGAGCTATATTTTTCCATTTCCATTTCCAGCGAAGCACTGTACAGACTGTCTACAAACCAAACGGCTGTAGACAGTTTTAGGAAAACCTAATTAAATAATCTACAACTGGTTTTACTTACAAATGTTCTGCAACTGTTATAAAGTAAAAAAAGTCATAAAAAGACGAGGAAACAATGCTGCAACTGTAATTAAGTAAAAACATTCATAAAAATTTGGGACCCACCTGCCATACCACAATTCACCCTAATAATGACTAATATTGGCGGAAATTTATGGCGACTGTTTTTTAATATTAACAGTCATTAAAGACTTTTATGACTGTTATTTAATATTAACGGTCACAATGTTTCCAGAAAAATTTATTTTTTCTTTTTCTCATGCTTAAGTTTAGCAATTGTTTTAATTCAAAACAGTTGTAAAGATTTGAACTTATATTACGACAATGCCATAGATTTTGTAGGTGACTGTTATTATAAAAAAGCAGTTGCTAATCTCCAGTTGCAAAAGCCTGTTTCTGTGGTAGTGCTAGTTATGGTTAGTTAGGGCTACGTACCCTAGGTAGTTAGGGCTAGATAATATCATTTAGGGTTAGTATTAGCTAAGGATATGTGCTAACTCTACCAAGATTTGTTAGGTTTTGATTAGTTAGCGTTAGTTAGGGCTAGCCTAAGTTAAGGTAGGGCTAGAGTTAGGGCTATCTAGGGTTTGTTAGTTACTAGGGTAAGCAAGAAATCTACAGTTACCTAAGGCATGCTACTACCTAAGGTTAGCCCAAGGTAGACTACCTAGACCTAATTTAGGATTAGCTATGGTCAAGTTTAGCTAATCTATTAGGTAGGGCCTAACTAGGTTTAGTTAGGGTGTAGAGTTAGTTATGGTTAGTTAACCTTAGGGATAGCTAACCCGGTCTAAGCTTAGGGATAAATAATCCTAACAAACCCTAACTCTTAACTCTAAATCCTAAATAGTCATCCCTATCTAACAAGTTAAGGTAGGGTTACCTAGGATTAGAGTTAGGGCTCGCGAGGGTTGGAGTTAGGATTGTTAACTATGGTTACCTAGGGATACCTAGTACAAAACCTAGGATTACCAAGGTATGTTCGTTAAAACCGATCCCGACCCTAGGTAGCCCTAACTAACCCTTGCCAACTCTAAACCTAGCCCTACATAAGTAACCCTAGGTAGGCCTAACTAACTTGCCTTAGGTAGCCCTAACTAACCATTGCTAACCTTAACTCTAGATAACCCTAACTATAGGATTAGCTAGGGTTAGTCCTAGCTAAGCCTAACCCTAGGCTAGCTCTGACTCTAATTCTAACCATACATGGCGTTATCTAGATTTAAGGTTAACTAACTAACTAGTTATGGCTTAAGTAATCCTAACTAACCTTAGATATCTAGGTACTTAGTAACCCCAAGGGCTACCTACTTAATTGGATTAAACTAAACTCTAGATAATGCTAACTCTAACCATACCTAACTAGTCCTAACTAACCATATGTTAGCTATTAGGTTTAGCTAAAAGATAAGGGCGACCTAGGATTAGAGTGAGGATTACCTAGCGACTACCATTACTCTAACATAAAGTAGCTATCCCTAAGTTAGGATTATGGTCAGAGTTAGGGTTTGCTAGGATTAGTTAGGGCAACCTAAGGCTATCTAACGTTAGAGTTAAGGTTAGCTAGGGTTAGTTTGGATTGTCTAGGGCTAGCTAGGTTTAGCTAGAGTTTGAGTTAGAGTTAGTTGGGGTTACCAACAGTTAGCTAGGGTTAAAGTTAGGGTTAACAAGGATTTCTTAGGGCTGTTTAGTGTTAGCTTAGGTTAGCTAGCGATAGCTAGGGTTAGTAAGAGCTACCTAGGGATAGTTAGGGATAGCTAGGGTTAGTAAGAGCTACCTAGGGATAGCTAGGGCTAGTTTGGGTTGGCTAAGGTTAGGGTAACTAATTAGTGTTAGCTGGAGTTAGAGTTAGGGTTAGCTGGGGTTTGTTGCTAGGGTTAGATAAGATTACAGTTAGGGACGTCAACTTGGGTTAGATAGGGCTACCAAGGGATAGCTTAGGTTACCTAGTGCTAACTAACTCTAACTAACCCCAACTAAGCTTAACTCTAACCTTAGCTAGCCTTAGGTAGCCCTAGCTAACCCTAACTAACCCTAACTTGTCCTAGGTAGCCCTAACTAACCATAGCTAACCTAACTAATCCCGAGTAAGGGTTAGTTAGGTCTACGTAAGGCAAGCTAGGGTTAGAGTTAGGGTTGGCTAGGGTTAGTTAGGTCTTCCTAAGTAACACGAACCCTAACCTAACCCTAGGTAGCCCTCACTAACTCTAGTTGTCCCTAACTCTAACCCTAGCTAACCCTAGCTAGCCCTAACTAACCCAAACTCCATAGGTTACGCTAACTCTAGCTTGCCCAAGGTAGCCCTAACAACAAGAATGCTCGGTTAGAGTGAGGTAACCTTAACTCTAGCCCTAACTAACTCTAGGTACACTAGAGTAAGGGCTAATAATTCCTAAGTTAGTTAGGGTTAGTTATGGTTCGTTTGGGCTACCAAGGGCAAGTTAGGGTTCGTTAGGGTATGTGTTACAGTTATCTAGGATTAGTAAGGGCCACCTTGGGATCCCTAGGCTTAGCTTTGGGTAGCCCTGGTTGGGGTTATAGTTAGGGTTAGCTAGGGTTATGTAGGGCTACCTATGGTTAGCTATGGTTAGTTATGGTTAGTTAGGACATCCTAGAGTTAGAGTTAGGTTTACCTTGAGTTAGGATTAGATTAGTTAGCTACTTAGGGTTAGTTAGGGCTCGTCAACCCAAGCTGGTCATACTACTAGGGTAGACCTAAGGTGGCCCTAAATCCTAAGCCCTATATAGTCCAAACCAAACCTAACTAACCTTAGCTAGTCTTAAGTAGCCCTAACTAAACCTAGCAAATCCTAGCCTTAGGTAGCCCTAACTAATCCTAGCTATGGTTAGTTAGAGCTAACAAACCCTAACTAACCGTAGCTAGGGTTAGCCCTAACAAACCCTTGTCAAAAGTAACCTTAGATTATTAGCTCAATAGTAACCTTAGGTAAGTCAAACTATGATATGATTAATCCTAATTACGCTAGTTAATCCTAGCATGGCCTAGTTAAACTCTTGTAGGATTAGACTTACTCTAGGTTAAAAAGAAGGGTTAGTTAAAATCCCTAACTGTGGGTATTGGTTAGAGATCTACATAGAGTTAGATTTGGCCCAAACTAACCCTAGGTTAGAGTTACTCATAGGTATTACCCTAACATGGTAGCCCTAGGATTAGCCCTAACTGACCGTAAGTTAGGTCACCCTAAGTAGTAGACTAACTCTAGGACTACCTAGGGTAACCCTAGGGTTAGGCTATTGTTAGTAACCCTATTAAACATGCCTAGGCGTGCTCTTACTAACCCTAACCCCAAGGTAGCCCTAACAAACTCAAGGTAAACCTAACTCTAACTCTAGGTAGTCCTAACTAACCATAACTAACCTTAGCTAAACATAGGTAGCCCTACATAACCCTAGCTAACCCTAACTCTAACCCTATCCAGGGCTACCCACAGCTAAGTCCAGGGATCCTTAGGTTGCCCTTACTAATCCTAAGTAACAGTAACATTAACCTTAACTAGCCCTTGCTAACTAACTCAAATTAGAATTTGGTAACCCTAACTAATTCTAACTCAAACTCAAGCTAAACCTACCTAGCCCTAAATAGTCCAAACTAACCCGAACTAACCTAAGGTTCCATAGGGTTAGTTATGGTTAGTTAGGGATACCTAGGGCACAACCCTAACTAACCCTTAGAGTTAAGGTTAGCTAAGGTAGGGTTAGAATTAGTTAGGGTTAATCAAGACTCCTTAGGGCTAGATATGGTTAGTTGGGGTTACAGTTAGGGTTACATAGGGTTAGATATTGTTAACCCTAACCAGGATTAACCTTAGCTAACCCTAGCGAGGTTTAGTTAGGGCTACGTAAGGCTAACCCTAATTCTAACCCAAGCTAACCATAAGTAACACTAGCTAGGGTTAGCTTACGTTAGAATTAGGATTTGTTAAGGCTACCTAGCTAACTATAGCTAACCCTAGCTGACTAAGGAAGACCTAACTAACCCTAACTCTAACCCTAGCTTGCCTTACGTAGCCCTAAGGTTAGTTAACCCTTGTTAGAGTCCACCTAGGGCATAGCTAACCATAACTAACCCTAACTAACCCTAACTATGGTTAGTTAACTCAGATTAGCTATCCCTAGGTAGCCCTAGGGTTAGTTAGGACTAATTAGAGTTGCTAACGCCTCGGACAAGCTAACCCTAGCTAACCCTAACTCTAACCCTAACCAGGGCTACCCATAGCTAAGCCTAAGGATCCTAAGGTGGCCCTTACTAATCCTAGGTAACCGTAACACATACCCTAATAAACCCTAACTTGCCCTTGGTAGCCCAAACTAACCATAGCTAACCCTAACTTACTTAGAAATTATTAGCCCTTACTCTAGTGTACCTTGAGTTAGTTAGGGCTAGAGTTAAGGTTACCTCACTCTAACCTAGCATTCTTGTTGTTAGGGCTACCTCGGGAAAGCTAGGGTTAGCGTGACCTATGGAGTTTGGGTTAGTTAGGGCTAGCTAGGGTTAGATATGGTTAGAGTTAGGGACAACTAGAGTTAGTTAGGGCTACCTAGGGTTAGGTTAGGGTTCGGGTTACTTAGGAAGACCTAACTAACCCTAACCAACCCTAACTCTAACCCTAGTTAGCCTTAAGTAGACCTAACTAACCCTTAAACGGGATTAGTTAGGTTAGTTATGATTAGTTAGGGCTACCTAGGACAAGTTAGGGTTAGTTAGGGTTACCTAGGGCTACCTAAGGCTAGCTAAGGTTAGAGTTAAGCTTAGTTGGGGTTAGTTAGAGTTAGTTAGCACTAAGTAACCTAAGTTACCCCTTGGTAGCCCTATCTAACCCAGGTTGACATCCCTAAATCTAACCATATCTAATCCTAGCAACAAACCCCAGCTAACCCTAACTCTAACTCCAGCTAACTCTAACTCCAGCTAACACTAATTAGTTACCCTAACCTTAGCCAACCCAAACTAGCCCTAGCTATCCCTAGGTAGCTCTTACTAACCCTAGCTGTCCCTAACTATCCCTAGGTAGCTCTTACTAACCCTAGCTATCGCTAGCTAACATAAGCTAACACTAAACAGCCCTAAGAAATCCTTGTTAACCATAACTTTAACCCTAGCTAACTTTAACCCTAGCTAACCTTAACTCTAACCTTAGATAGCCTTAGGTTGCCCTAACTAATCCTAGCAAACCCTAACTCTGACCCTAATCCTAACTTAGGGATAGCTACTTTATGTTAGAGTAATGGTAGTCGCTAGGTAACCCTCACTCTAACCCTAGGTCGCCCTAATCTTTTAGCTAAACCTAATAGCTAACATATGGTTAGTTAGGACTAGTTAGGTATGGTTAGAGTTAGCATTATCTAGAGTTTAGTTTAATCCAGTTAAGTAGGTAGCCCTTGGGGTTACTAAGTACCTAGATATCTGAGGTTAGTTAGGATTACTTAAGCCATAGCTAGTTAGTTAGTTAACTTTAAATCTAGATAACGCCATATATGGTTAGAATTAGAGTCAGAGCTAGCCTAGGGTTAGGCTTAACTAGGATTAACCCTAGCTAATCCTATAGTTAGGGTTATCTAGAGTTAAGGTTAGTAATGGTTAGTTAAGGCTACCTAAGGCAAGTTAGTTAGGCCTACCTAGGGTTACCTATGTAGGCTTGGTTTAGAGTTGGCAAGGGTTAGTTAGGGCTACCTAGGATCGGGATCGGTTTTAACGAACCTACCTTGGTAATCCTAGGTTTTGTACTAGGTATCCCTAGGTAACAATCCTAACTCTAACCCTAGTTAACAATCCCTAGTTAACAATCCTAACTCCAACCCTCGCGAGCCCTAACTCTAATCCTAGGTACCCCTACCATAACTTGTTAGCTAGGATTAGTTACTCTAACCATGGTAGGTTTAGATAGGGATAACTATTTAGGGTTTAGAGTTAAGAATTAGGGTTTGTTAGGATTATTTAGCCCTAAGCTTAGACCGGGTTAGCTATCCCTAAGGTTAACTAACCATAACTAACTCTATACCCTAGCTAAACCTAGTTAGACCCTACCTAACAGATTAGCTAAACTTGACCATAGCTAATCCTAAATTAGGTCTAGGTAGTCTACCTTGGGCTAACCTTAGGTAGTAGCATACCTTAGGTAACTGTAGATTTCTTTCTTACCCTAGTAACTAACAAACCCTAGATAGCCCTAACTCTAGCCCTACCTTAACTTAGGCTAGCCCTAACTAACGCTAACTAATCAGAACCTAACAAATCTTGATAGAGTTAGGACATATCCCTAGCTAATACTAACCCTAAATGATATTATCTAGCCCTAACTACCTAGGGTACATAGCCCTAACTTACCATAATTAGCACTACCACAGAAACAGGCTTTTGCAACTGGAGATTAGCAACTGCTTTTTATAATAACAGTGACTGATGTGTGTCTAGCTAATACCCAAAAGTGTCCTAAATCAACCGCAAGCGCACGGTAAATCGTTGGTTCAATTGGAGTCGAATCCACAAGGACGGATACACAAGTACCGGACTCACAATTTCACAAAGTCTAGATCTAGCAATTTTCAAGAGGTAAACAAACAAATTTGACTTAACAATTACTAAAAATAATGGCTAACAACAAACAAGAGGAAAACAAGATATTTTTGTGGGTAATTTGGTTGTAATTTGGTATAAAAATGTCCTAGGGGTTCAGTTTCAGCCTTGGTTAGGCCATGGGCTGTCAGCGCTTGTCACTCTCGTGCCGAATCACTGACCAGTGCGGGCCAGAGAGCCCGGTGCGACCGCACAAGACCTCTGTGCGACTGCACAGCACATGGTTAGTGCCGGATTGATGCGATAAGTTGATTTCTAGCTTGTATGGGACAGGTCTAGCCGTACCTAAACTCTTGAACCTCAACTCTCGTAATGTTGGTCACAATGTTTGGTGCGGAACCTAGCCTAAAATCTCCATTAGGTCAATTAACCCTCAACTCTCGTAATGTTGGCTTAATTATCCTAAGTCTATTTGTTGATTCACGAAGGCATCCACTAGACTCTCGCCTAAGTGAAAATTTGTCCCTTTTGAGACTTAAGTTGGTCACCTCTCGGCTCCTAACCTATCTTGGTTACCTATTTGGTTCAATTAAACAATCTACACCTTTAGCCTAAGTTAGGTGTGGCCATTCACCTAAAAGGAGGTTCAATTGGTCAATTAAACACAAAACAAGCATATTTATTCAACAATCAAGCAAATAGTACACAATAAAAACCAAATATCACATCAATTCAACAAACCTAACCTTGGTTTCCACTAATTCCCTAGAACATGTCTAAATCTAGCCTAACATAGTGGTAAAACAAGCAAACAAAGTAAATAAATGCTAAGATACAATCTCCATGCTAAACCAGGTCAAAAGGGAAGGCAAAGTGTCCCTTCTCAAGCCCGATCGACTTCTGGACCAGCAAAGGAGGTGCTTGGGCGGAATGGTGGCATGTAGGAGGTCGAGATGGCAAGATCCGAGGCAGCAGAGGGTCTGTGCGGTCGCACAAGGTGGCTGTGCGGCCGCACAGGAGGTCGAATGGTGGAAAAATGGAAGGAAAAGGGTTGGTTTCTGCTGCAGCGCCGCCTTGGGTCGAGGTGGAAAGAGAGATGCCCTAGATGAGGCGATTGGGGCGCCTTATATAGGGGGTTTGGTAGGGTTTGGAGGTTGGTGCGGTCGGATAGAAGTCTGTGCGGTCGCACCAAAGTCGCTGGACCAGGCATGAGTCGCATTTGGCCGAAATGAGCCCGAATTGATGCTGTGCGGTCGCACCACATCCCTGTGCGGTCGCACCGTGGTAACAAGACCAGGATGGAGCCAGGATGGTCTATGCGGTCGCACAGGCAGGTGGTGCGGCCGCACAAGGTCTTCTGTAACTTGGTTCGTGCGCCGTTTCGTGCCGAAATGAATTGTTTTCGCTGCGACTTGGCTCCAAACTCCTACAAAACTAAAATGAAAGCCAAGCAGAACCAAATTTCTACAAAACACACTAAAATAAAATAAAACCAAATAAAATCAAGGGTTTTGAGTTATGATTTGGGTAAAAGTCCGGCCTAAAACCATATATAAATATGTGACATCAGTCACCTACAAAATCTATGGTATTGTCGTAATATAAGTTCAAATCTTTACAACTGTTTTGAATTAAAACAATTGCTAAACTTAAGCATGAGAAAAAGAAAAAATAAATTTTTCTGGAAACATTGTGACCATTAATATTAAATAACAGTCACAAAAGTCTTTAATGACTGTTAATATTAAACAACAGTCGCCATAAATTCCCGCCAATATTAGTCATTATTGGGGTGAATTGTGGTATGGCATGTGGGTCCTAAATTTTTATGACTGTTTTTACTTAATTACAGTTGCATCATTTTTCCCCGTCTTTTTATGACTTTTTTAACTTTATAACAGTTGCAGAACATTTTTAATGACTGTTTTTAAATAAAATCAGTTGTAGATTATTTAATTAGATTTTCCTAAAACTGTCTACAGCCGTTTGGTCTGTAGATAGTCTGTACAGTGCTTCGCTGGAAATGGAAATGGAAAAATATAGCTCAATTGATTTTAATAATTATTTATGTTTCCATTTGATTCCTTTCAATATTTTAACGAAATTAACTACAGCAAAAAATAACTTTATAAGAGTACGTCTATACATTTTAATGGATTCACCTAGTACAGTATCATACAATTATTTATGGGTTCAAATTGATGTATAGATGAAATATTAGAACCTAGGAATCAAATAAATTTGTAAACCTAGAGCTAATCTCACTAATCGTTCGGAATATAGATTTAGGGTCGAACCCAAGGGAGGGATTTATGAATACTGGACTTAATCCTTTCTTAAAATCTAGACAAAAATATTTTTATGAAGATTTAAATAAAAGAAAACTAAACGATGTACTAGGTAAATATTTTTGGTTGGTTTTTAGACTCGAAATAAGATAAAATAAACTAAATAGTAATTAAAATAAGTAAAGCAGTGTTTTGGGGTTTAAACAGTGAATAAAAATGTCATAGGAGTCAGGTTTCGCTTGTGTTTGGATGCTAAAACTCGAAACTAAGCACTTTCGCACTAAATTTTGCGTTTTAGCTACAGTTGCCACCCTGTTCGGTCCGAACAGAAGGCAAAGGTGGGCTTAATTGGTCCGTTATACTAACTAATGCTTTAAGTTAGGGTTTATTTGTCAAACCTAGATATTCTAAACCTCAGCTTTCGCTTATTGGGACAGATTCTGGTTTAATCACAACCTAACCTAATTAACATGATTAGTTCGCAACTTTTGGTATAGAATTCAATCAATTAAACTTGTTTATTGGAGTTTGTAAGGATATTTAGAGGTCTTTTGGACTGGTCTAAAAGTTACACTTTTGGTGTCAACTAATCTATCCTTTCGGATCTACAATTTATCCCAAGTACTTGAAGTAAACGTGACTTGTTTATCCTAACTTAGACTAACTAGATGCAACTGTTCAACTATAAGGTAATTAGAGATTTAAACAAGTATTTTAACTCAAGTAACAGATATAATTCGCAATAAAAAAATCTCAAAGCATAGTATAATATAACAAGTCAAATAAATGTTATCCAAACATCATGTTCTTTTCCTAATCCTAAGACAACATAAAAACTAGCCTAACATAGTAGCAAGACATGCAATAAACATAAAATAACAGTAAAGATACAAGCCCATCGAATCAAGAGAAAGAAACATAAAATAATAAACCAAATACTCATTTTTGCTTCCGTTTTTCGGTCTTCAAGGCAGTGGGGTATTGCTGGATGGTCGCCAAACTGATCACCTTGCTGCCGTCGCTTCAAGGTATGAAGAGACGCCACTGGAACAAAGAAGAAAATGAACGAGAGAAGAAAATGGAGCAAATCAGATTGTCAAATGAAACAAAGATATGAAGAGACGCCACTGGAATCAATCGTTCCCATCGAGGATTGTCACAATCAATTCCAGTGAGGGGCATTTGTTTGACCCTATTTTATGGTGCTAATTTCATGAAAATAATGGGATAATTTCATGAATTATAAATACAAGGAGTTTGGAAAATTTATGAAAAAATACCAAATGGATCCCAAAAATCATGGAAAAATACCTAAAAATCCAGGAGATGATGAAGAAAATTTTGGTGCCTTCAGAATATTCAAAGAAGTTACATAAGTCCCATTTTATGCAAAGAGGCCCCCGATTTTGGAGAAAATAAATAAAATAGGTGGATGGGTCTTTTTAAAAAATTCTTGAAACCATTGGATTCTACATATTTTTATGAGCCTTTGTATAAAATTTCATGCGAAAAATCAATTGGGAAAGGCCTTAAACAATTTATTTGGGTTCAGCAGCAATTAAAATGTAATAAAGGCTGATAAATGGATGATTACTTTGCATGTTGAAATGGAGAGGAGAAACCAGTGAAATTTAGAAATTCTCCATACAGAAACGGAATTGGATGCACCCGTTCTTTGTAAGCCGTGTTCAAAGGAATGTTCAATGTTAATTGGTGTACAGAGAACCAAGTGCACGAAGCCAAAAAGGAGAGATCGCTAGCCTAAACCAGACCCCACCTGAAAGGATCTCCTCTCCCAAACAGAAAATTGGCGAAAAACAACAGAAAGAAGGAGAAATCCGAAGGCATCGCAACAAACTCGTAACCACCTGGGTCAACTCACCTCTCAGCTGCGTTTGACTGCGCAAAAGAAACACAACCTGGTGCCTTGACAGCCGTCGGATGGGATGGCGATCTGTGTGCTCCTCAATCGACGGCCTAGATGTAGCAAGAAGTGAAGAGAGGATTGACCCCTTGCTGCCTATATATACTACATCGACACAAGAAAAACGGGAACCTGGGGGGAGGAGGCTCTTTTCGAGAGAGAAAGAGAGAGTGAATCTTGGAGAGAAGCATTTCTTGGAGCGCCTAGCTGCTCCTTGAAAGGATCTGAGAAGAGTGCCACACGTTGTACACACACACACTGTTAGAGAGAGACATTTCATCATACAATTGTTAGGTAGTTCGAGAGGAGAGGAATTCAGCAAAATTGAAGCCCTTTGAGCAATTGTAAACCACGAGAAGGTGTAAGATGGGTATGAATCAAAGGTTTGTAACTCGGATTTGAAGTTTTGAATGAAATCAAGTGTTTCTGTTAAAGAATTGATTGGAATCTTGCTTTTACTGTTCGATCTAGTAATGCGATCCCTTAATTAGAAGATTGACCTGTGTTAATCGCATGATTTCTCCTATAATTGTTTCCTGTATCTGATCTGAATTGAATAGCTAAAGCATCGCATTTCTTGATTGACATTTTTGATTCTTTCTCATCTGATTATGATCAAAGATCTGAGCATTGCATCGTTAATTGAACTCTCTTGACCTTTCTTCCACTCCTCGTTTCCCTGGATCAGATCTGATTGCGCCTGGCGCATGATGAACTAGATTCATGAACAATTCTTGATTGTGTATGGTATAAGAAAAGGGGAAATCGAAATTGTGGTGTCCTGTAGATTCTACATTCAATTGTGTTTTCGATTGCGCCCAGCGCATGAGAAATGCAATTAAGTTCTCAAGATTGAATGTTGTTTGAAGTCGATTTAATTTTAGTTTAATAGACATGAAATAAGTAAAGAGAAGTCAATCAAGGTAGTAATTTCGGATTTCGAAAGAAAACTTTGTTTTAAGGTATAATCTTTAGATAGATTTAGTGATTCCTTTTCTATTTCTTCATAAAATGGTTTGAATCTGGGATTTGATGCTTGTGGTATTATTTTGTTATGATATCTGGATTGAGTTTCAATTGCGCCCAGCGCATGAGAAAATCAGTTAGATTAAATGTGAAATGCAATCAATGGCCCCCCTTTGTTAATTTCTGATTGCGCATGGCGCAAGAAGAAACCAGTAAAAGAATTATTGTGAATCAGTGCCTCAATTACAAGTCAGATTGCGCCTGGCGCATGAAGGTTGTAGTTTGGGATGAACTTGTCTAAGCTCATTCCTTAGCCTGGCTTTGGAGATCTTATTCAAGTAGTGTTGCTTCAACTAATTATATGATAAGCATGATCAGCCATGCTTGTTATAGATTTAGGTGAAGTATACACTAAGTTATGTTGTATTTTGCTTAGAATTAGGATATGCTGTGTATTTAGGTGATAAAAGAAGAATAATGGACTTTCCTGCAAATGTAACAGCTGAACCTGTAGGTTTGACAACACTGATTTGACCTGTAGTGTATTGAATAATCCTCTGAGTAATGGAAATTATAAAGAGGCTCCCTATAAAATGTGAACTAAGACTAAATTAAGTTTGTCATGTGTAATAATTTCATGTTTTTCTGGACAACATAGGTCAATGGTATAATGGTCAAAAAGTTAGGGACTTAATTGAAGTCTTCTGTCTATTACTGACTGATAAGGGATTCTATTGCTTTGTCTCCTTTTCTTATAAATTTATAACTGTAGTTGTTGTTTTATTTTAACCTGATGCTAGTAGGAATTATAATATGAAACAAGTATAGATGTCTAACTTGGAGAATAGGAATTTTATTCCCTTTGCCAATGCTTGCTGTTTCTGTATAGTTTATGCTTAAACAAGAAAAGTGATACTTCAGGAGATGAATTGTAAAAATACTGTCAGCAGAATATTTGGAGTGAACGATTCAGCTTGAAGTGCCAACCTAATGTCCACTGTTACCTGTAAATAAAAATCTTTGTATAGACTCGCTTGTAAAATGACTTGCTGGCTAAATGCCAGTAAAATCTGTTGTATAAAATAAGCCTAGGGACATAGCTGAAAATAGGAATTTCATTTCAATGTCTTTTGCCTCTGTATATAGTTGATGTTTAAGCCATCTGAAGCTAAATTGTGATCTTTGAAAAGGGTTGAGAACAGTAATGAAAATAAGGCCTTTAGAAAAATTGAAATTGAGCTATTATACTTCAGAGTGTTAATTTGATATGTTATTTTCCCTGAATATAAGATTCTGTAATAATAAAGGGTGCAGGGACTTATTTGCCAAAGTGAGTAAGCCTCTGATGAGGAAAAGAAATTGTAATTTTCTCTTTTGAAATTAGCATGTTTGAGTTTGTCTTGAGTAGCTAAGGCCTACAGTTGATGTGGCGGTTCAATTCTCAAACTTTATATCATTCATAATTGTCTTGGTTTGGTGACCAATAGTTATTGGTTTTGGTGAGAATTCTATGAATTAAAAAGAAAAGCCATTTCACTTGGGTAGTAATTGACTTCAGGGGCCATTCAAATAACGTGAATTAGGAAGAAAGGCAGTTTCATTTAGGTAATGTTGTAAGTCCTGTAAATTTGTAGAATCATTCGTCCATGATCCCATGAACTAGGCCACATATAATGTAAAAATGAAATATAAGATAATATCACAGCATCAATTTAAATTAAATTGAACCCAGTGTGACTCCTGGAAGCAATCTAAGTCCAATTAAATAACTCCTCAAATACGGTACCAAGTGATTCCCTCCACTGTACTAATTCGTTACCCCACTGTACCAGCCAATACCAAATTCACTTCCTTCCCGTACCAACTAGGTGGTCCTCACACAGAACCAAGATGACGTAACCTGAATTGAGTATAGCCTTGTGCTCTCCTCTGCATCACGATTCTAACGAGACCAGCCTCGCCGACGTTGATGACGGTGATCGCCGGAAAAATAAAAATAAAACCTTCAGGGACCGAATCGAATAAACGTCTGTTGCAATCTAACGAAGACGACGCGACGAAAACGGAGGCTACCATCGTCTTCCTCTCGACCCCACGGTGCCATGGGTATCCTCTTCGACAGCAGTGGCGGCCGGAGACGTTAACGGATCTAAATCCGTTATCTGTCGAACCCGATTAGCGAAACGAAATCTCTTTTCTATTTCGAATCTCAGCGCCATGTTCTCTCTAAAGAAACGATAATTAAAAGCCCATTTGATGAAATTGATAAAGAAGAGAAGAAATAATACAGCGGCCCAAGACGGACAAGAAATCGGTGAAGCCCAACGCAATTTCATCTCTGCCATCTCATTTCCTGCTGCCGATGTGGACCAATGACGATATTCCAAAGTAGACAGAAACTATAAAAATCGATTAAAAATGATGTATAACTCAGAAAAATATAAATAAAATATCCATAAAATTCTAAAAATCAAAATAAACCAACTTCACCGATACTTTGGTACGAAATTATGTCAAAGTAATGGCCTTTTATATTTTTGAAGCACTTTCACTATAAAATGAAATTTATAAATCTTAGAAATATAAGGGTGTGTTTGGATGCAACCCCGAATAGGGGATTGAATAAGAGCAGTGGGCCCCACGTTGTCCTCTCTCCTCTTCTCTCTTCTCTTATTCGGAATAAGCCCAATTCCATCCCACAGATGGTATTAGAATTTGGTGCCGAATTAGAGCCTATCTCTCCTCTCTCCTCTACCCTCTCTCCTCTCTCCTCTGACACAACCCTTATTCCGTGAGTGAATAAGGGTGCCAAACACACCCTAAATATCGCAAATGAAGTATTTTATAAATCTTAAGAGAAGTATTTTCAAGATATAAAAATTTCAAAGATGATATTTTCAAATGTAAATGTCCTCAAAATCACAAAAGTCAAGTGATAAACTCATTGAATGTCTTCTAATAAAATTTTCAAAATTAAAATCTAAAATATCTTCAAATAGCAAATGATTTCAGAAATGATATTTTCAAACGTCAAATATCTTCAAAATAAGTATTTTTCAAACTATAAAAATGATTTCTAAAACTCAAAAGTACGAAAGGCCGAAGTGAATAAAAACTATAAGATTACCAATATCCAAAGAGAAATGTCAAAAGATTAAAAGTAAAAACGCGAACCCAAAGACAAAACCGAAACCTCTTCTTTTGAGGAAGAGTCCCTCGCTGGGGTTGAAATCAACCTCAGATAACTTGAAATTGGATTTTATCAAATGACCCCCCATGTCTGAATAATTCAATTTTGTTCTCGTAAGAAGCCGCTAAAGGGTCCGAGAACCAACTCTTATTACGAAGGCCGCCCAAGAGGCCCCTAGGGTTGTAAAAGAACCAACTCTCCTTAAGAAGGTCACTGAAGGACCCCGTGGGTTGTAAAAGAACCAATTCTTGTTAAGAAGGTCACCTAAGGACCCCTAGAATTGTATTGTTGTTCTCATAAGAAGCTACTAACGGGTCCGAGAACCAACTCTTATTAAGAAGGCCGCCCAAGAGGCCCCTAGGATTGTAAAAGAACCAACTCTCCTTTAAGAAGGTCGCTGAAGGACCCCGAGGGTTGTAAAAGAACAAATTCTTGTTAAGAAGACCGCTAAAAGGTCCCTAGAATTGTATCATTTTGTTCTCGCAAGAAGCTGCTAATGGGCCTGAGAACCAACTCTTATTAAGAAGGCCGCCCAAGAGGCCCCTAGGGTTGTAAAAGAACCAATTTTCACAAGAAGGCCGTCCAAGAGGCCCCGAAGGTTGTAAAATTCCTTTCATTCCTACAAGAAGGTCAGCCGTTGCCCCAGGAACCCATTCTCAAAAGAAGGCCAGCCGTTGCCCCGAGAGCTATCCGATAACTTTAATCGATCTTAAATAACCTTAAATGACTCTAAAACAACTTTAAACGAATATAAAGAATCTTAATCAATTTTAATCAACCTTAATCGACCCTAATTAATTTTAGACAACTTTAAACAACTTTTGACAACTTTTGACAATTTTAAACAACTCTAAACAACTTCGAAACGGCTCCAAGTGAAGAAGACTCCCCATTCAAGCGAAGATCAGGACTGACCCTCCTTTTATAGCCTTTACAATTTTAGAAGTTCCTTAATTGAGTCCTGTCAATTAGGTCTGGTACCATCAATTAAGTCACTTTAAGAAGCGATTCTTCCTAGCCCATTACGTATTTTCTTTAGACCCCTTAATCAGATGTTCTCGTAGGCAACTACGGGGTAATTAACAATAGGGGCTTGCGCCTATTGGAAAGAAATGACCCGCAAAATTAAGAAACCCTCGTAAGAACCGACTCTTGTTCTGGTTCTCTTGTTGTTAAGAGATACTCGGCGTAGAGATCGAACCTTAAGGGGGGTGAATCTAGGACTTGTTCTAATTTCTCGAGGAAACCCATTCACTCTTCGAGAGATGACGAAAAAGTCCACACACCTAGCTAATCCAAGATAGTCCTAACTCTAACCTGACCCTAGGGATAATTTGGGTTAACCGTAAAGCTAACCCTAGACGACTCATTCCAAGCAGTGGAGGCCTATCTCAGCAGCCCATTCGGACCGAATGACTATCTGTTCGGTCCGAACGCACTGTAGCCGCCAGACCAGCGCACCTCTCATCCGTTCGGTCCGAACAGATCCTGTTCGGTCCGAACAGATTGCCGCCATGTCACATATGGCAATGTTCTTTATATGAAAGTTGATCTTTATGGCATTTTCTTGCGCCCTGGTGCCCTAGCCTTCCATTCTTGCGACCTGGGACGTCCATATATACCTCTACACGCCTGAGGAAAGGCATCTTTGATTCTTCATACCTAATTCCACCTTTCCAAAGGCGTTTACTCTCTTTGGAGATCATCAACCTTGAAGCGACGGCAGCAAAGTGATCAGTTTGGCGACCATCCAGCAATACCCCACTGCCTTGAAGACCGAAAGACGGAAGCAAAAAGGAGTATTTGATTTATTCTTTTATGTTTCTTTCTCTTGATTCGATGGGCTTGTATCTTTACTGTTATTTTATGTTTATTGCGTGTCTTGCTACTATGTTAGGCTAGTTTTTATGTTGTCTTAGGATTAAGGAAGGAACTTGATGTTTGGATGACGTTTATTTGACTTGTTATGTTATACTATGCTTTGAGATTTGTTTATTGCGAATTATATCTGTTACTTGAGTTAAAATACTTGTTTAAATCTCTAATTACCTTCTAGTTGAACAGTTGCATCTAGTTAGTCTAAGTTAGGATAAACAAGTCACGTTTAATTCAAGTACTTGGGATAAATTGTAGATCTGAAAGGATACATTAGTTGACACCAAAAGTGTAACTTTTAGACCAGTCCAAAAGACCTCTAAATATTCTTACGAACTCCAATAAACAAGTTTAATTGATTGAATTCTATACCAAAAGTTGCGAACCAATAAAGTTAATTAGGTTAGGTTGTGATTAAACCAGAATCTGTCCCAACAAGCGAAAGCTGAGGTTTAGAATCTAACCCTAGCTAACCCTAGCTTGCCTTACGTAGCCCTAACTAACCATAGCTAACCTGGGCTAGAGTTAGTTAACCCTTGTTAGAGTCCACCTAGGGCATAGCTAACCATAACTAACCCTAACTAACCCTAACTATGGTTAGTTAACTCAGATTAGCTATCTCTAGGTAGCCCTAGGGTTAGTTAGGACTAATTAGAGTTGCTAACCCCTTAGACAAGCTAACCCTAACCAACTTACTCTAACCCCTAACCCTAACAAAGGTATCCCTATAGCATGTTAGCTAGAGTTATTTGGAGCTAACTTAGCCCTACCTAGAGTTAGATAGGGTTAGGTTAGCTTGGGTTAACTTATTAGCAAGTAAGGCTATCTAACCCTAGTTAAGGTAGCCCTTACTAACCTTAGTTATCCCTAACTAATTTAGAGTTAGAGTTCGGATTAGTTAGCTAATCATAAGTAATCCTACCTGGTTAGGTTAGCCCTAACTAAACTTAGAGTTTGGGCTAAACCATAACTAAGGTTACCTAGGGATAGCTAGCCCTATGTAGCCTTAGCTAGGGTTAAAATAGTTAGCAAACCCTAAAAATAATACTAGCTAATTATCTAGGGTGAGCAAGGGTTAGAGTTAGGGATAACTAGGGTTAATAAGAGCTACCTAGGGATTAGCAAACTAGGGATAGCTAGGGTTAGTCCTAACTAGGGCTACCATAACTAACCGTAGTTAGCCCTACATAACCTTAACTCTACTTAGAGTTAGATTGGATTGTAAGAGATATCTTCCTAAGTTAGGTTAGTATACGATTAGGCTAACTAGGGTAACTTAACTAATTAGCCATAATTAACCATAGCTAACTAGGTAGCAAAACTATTTAGAGATAACTAACCCTAAGTAGAGTACCTAGCATAGGGTTTAGCAAACAGATTCTAACTAAGGTAGCTAACCCCTAAGTTAGGCAATTAACTTAAGGTCCTAACCTACCTAGCGCTAAGGTTAGCAAGGGTTTAGCTAGTTAGCCCTAACTTAGGGTTTGTTAGGATTAGTTAGGGCTAAGGTTACCTTAGGTAGCCCTAACTAACCAACCGTAGGGCAAGCCCTAACTAATCAACTAAGTAGTCCTAAGGATATCCCTCGGTAAAGTTTAGGTATAGGGGCTACCTAGTTTACCCTACCATTGTAAATATTAAGCTAGGGTTGAAATTGGGGTTAGTAAGGGCTAAGTTAGACTGCAATTTCAACCCTAGGTAGTCCAAACTTAGGGAGTTAGCTAAACCCTATCATAGCTAGTTATAGCTAATTCTAGCAAGGGTTAAGTTATCTAACCCTACCTAGGGCTATACGAACCAATTAGCTAACCCTAGGGTTACCTAAAGCTAGGGGTTGGTAGAGTAACTTTGCTTAGGTAGCTCTAACTAACCCTACCTAATCATAACTCTAACCCCAGTTATGCATAGCTAGGGTTAGTAACCAAACAAGGGTTAGTTAGGGTAATCCAATTAGGACTAACCATAGAGTTAGGTAGCTTTAGGTAATCTTAACCATAACTAACCCTAATTTCAACCCTAACTAACCCTAACTCCAACCCTCGTCCGCCCTAAGTAGTCCAAACTAACTCTAAATCTGACCTAAACTAACCCTAACTCTAACCCAAACCAACCCTAGCCTGCCAAAGATAATCCTAACTCTAGCCCTATCTAACCCTAGCTAGCCATTGGTTAGCCCTAATTAACCCGGATAACTAATCCTAATTAGGGTTAGTTAGGTCTACCTAGGGCCAGTTATAACTAATCCGAGCTAGGATTAACCCTAAAGATATGGTTAGTAAATTACTTGGCTACCTAACTCTAACTATAAGTTCATTCAGCCCTAGGTAGGTCACCAGCTAACCTTAATGGATTAGGGTTAATCCCTAGAGTAACTAAATTATAGGGTTAGCCCGAGGATAACCCAAGGTTAGGATAGCTGGGGTAACCTAATTATGGGTTAGTTAAGCTAGGTTAGTTTTAGTTAAGGTTAGGGTTAGTTAATTTTAACCCTCACTAGGTAATAACTCTAACCCAGAACTTATGGCCTAGGGCTAGCTAACCTAATTAGGCTAGGGTTAGTTTGGGTCTTCCTAGCTAATCCTAACTTAGACCTAATTAACTAGGATTACTAATCCTAACAAACCCTAGCTAACCCTAAGTCGCTAACTAACCTAGCTAACTAGAGTTAGTTAACTAGCTAGGTTTAGAGTTAGGGTTGTTAATGGATAGTTAGGATTACCTAGGATTACCTATGTAGGACTAGGTAGGTTTGTTAAAATCGATCCCGACCCTAGGTAGCCCTAACTAACCCTTGCTAACTCGAGACTACCTTGAGCAATCTTGGGTTAAATAGCTACCATATCCTAGCCTAACAAATCCTAACTAGCCCAAGATAACCCTAGCTAGCCCAAGGTAGCCCTAGGATTAGTTATTTAACATAAGAGTTAGCTACGGTTAACTAGCCAAAGTTAGGGTTAACCCTAAGGCTAGCTAGGCTCTAGGTAATTCAAGGGTTACCTAAATAGCTTAACATAATAGTCACGACTAACACTAATCAATTGTAACCATAACCTTAGTTAGGGCTACTTAGGTAGCTCAATTTTTGCTTGGGTTGGTAACTATCCCCAGCTAACCCTAACTCTGACCATAGCTAACCCTAGAGTAACCTAACCATATCTAACTATATAGGTAGGGTTAGACTTACTCTAGGTAACCCTAACTCTAACCATAACTAAACCTAACTCCAACCCTACCTATCCTAACTAACTCATGGAGAACTAACACTAAGGTTATTGCCAGGGTTAGCTATGGTGCTTGATCTAGGTAGCCCTAACTAACCATAGCTAACCCTAGCTAACATAGAAAAACCTAACTAACCCTAGCCAACCCGAACTCTAACCCTAGTTAGTTAGCTAGCTAGTTAACTAATCCTAGTTAGCTAGGTTAGTTAGTAGCTAACTAATCCTGGTAGCTAGTTAACTAATCCAAGTTAGCTAGGTTAATTAATAGCTAACTAACCCTAGTAGCTAATTAACCCTAACTTTAACCCTAGCTAACCCTAAGTAGAGCTACCCTAGCTAACCCTAATTAGGGTTGGGGTTAGGCTAAACTTAGAGTAAACATAGGGTTGGGGTCAAGCTAACCCTAATTAATCCTAGTTAGGACTACCTAGGGTTAGTTAGGGTTAGCTAGTAGGGTTATTTAGGATTAGCTATGTTGAGAATTAAACATAGGTAACCCTAAGTTAGGGTTAGCTAGGTTAGTTCAATATAACCCTAATTGGTAACCCTAAATAATACATTCTTTCTTACTAATCTTAGCAAATTGTAACTCTAACCTTAACTACCCTAGAGTTAGGGTTAGTTATTTCTTGGGCTACCAAAGCTAAGCCATAGCTTATACCTGGGTAAGTAGACTAGGGATAACTGGGGTTACCTAGGGATAGTTAATACTAGCTTGAGTATGATTAGTTAAACTAGGGTTAGAGTTAGCCTAGGGATTAAGGTTAGCTATAGTTACTAGGAATAGAGGTTAGTTAACTAATCCTAAGGCTATCCCTAGCAAGGATTAACCTAGTTATCCCTAACTATGGCTAGGATTTAGTTATTACCTTGTTAGACCATAACTAACCTTAGTTACCCATAGGTTAGCTTTAGTTGGGCTAACTAGTGTAGTTAGGACTACCTAGGGCTAGCGACGACTACCTAGGGTAACCATATCTAACCCTAACTAAGATATGTCATAATACTACCTAGGGTTGTTGGAAGTAGCACTAGGGGTTAACCATATATATATGTAAGGTTAGAGTTAGGTTTACTAGGTTAAAATTAGGTTTGCAAGGGTTAGTTATTGTTAAGATTACCTAAGGCTACCTAACTAACCTTGGGGTTAATAGCTATGGTTAGAGTTAGGATTAGTTTTGCCCAACTTAGGCTAGCTTATCCTAGGTAGCTCTAACTACCCTTGCTAACCCTAAGTAGCCTTAACTAACCCTTGCTAACCCTAGCTAGCACTAGGTAGTCTAATTAACCCTTTCTAACCCTAAAACCCTCGCCAACCAAAGCAGGTCCTAGGTAGCCCTAACTAACCATAATTCTAACCCTAACCAAACCTAGCTAGCCTTACGTATCCCTAACTAACCATAGCTAACCCTAGCTAACATAAGAAGATATCTCTTACAATCCTATCTAACTCTAACTAGAGTTAAGGTTATGTAGGGCTAACTAGGGTTAGTTAGGATTAGCCCTTACTAACCTTAGCTATCGCTAGCTTGCTAATGCCTAAGTAGCTCTTACTAACCCTAGCTATCCCTAACTCTAACCCTTGCTGGCTCTTGATAGCCCTAGGTATCTTACTAACCCTGATACCTACCTAGGTTAAGGACTACCTGAAGTAACCCTAAGTAGGGCTAATAGGGTTAGTTAGTTTTGGTTAACTCTAAATTAGTTTGGTTAGTTATGGTTTGCTACATCGGGCTAGCTAAGGTTAGCTGGGATTTGAGTTAAGATTTGATTAACTAACCGTAGGTAATTCTATCCATGGCTACCTAAGGCCTAACTAACCATAACTAACCCCAACAAGCCTTAGCTTGCCCGAGGTTGCCCTAACTAATTCTAGCTAACTCTCATTAGTTAAGGTTAGCCTTAACTATGGTTGGTAAGGGATAGCTAAGGTTAAGATTAGAGTTAGGGTTAGTTTTAACTTAGGTTTAGTTAAGGCAGTTTAGATCTAGGGATAACCTATGGTCTTCCTAAGTTAGCGTTACCCTAACTATAACCCCAACTAATCCTAGGGTTAACCATAGCCTTAGCCATAGCTAGCCCTAGGGTAACCCTTACCTTAGATAAATAGGGGATACCTAACTCTTAGTTAGGGTTACCCGAGGGCTAGCCTATGTTGGATTAACTCTAATTTGTTATCCTAGGTAACACTAATACCTTAGCTAACCCTAACCCAAGCTCAACCTACTATCATAACTTACCTTAGTTATGCTATTTAACTTAGTTCCCTAGATATTTCTAACCATAACGTAACTAACTATGGTCTTAGGCTAATCCTAAGTAGCAAGTTAGGATTAGCAAGGTTAGTTATCCTAGGTAACCCTAATTAGGCTAACCCTCGCTTGCCTTACGTAGTCCTAACTAACCATAACTATCTGTAGCTAGCCCTACTTATTAGACCCTAGCTTTTTTAAGGGTAAACTAACTAATCCCAACTCTAACATTAACTCAAAGCTAGCCTAAAGTTAGGTTTACTATGTAGGGTTAGTTAACAGGGAACATTAATTATCATATAAGATTAGTATGATACTTAAGTGATGATTAAGTTCTACAAATCATAGGTAAGGAGTTACCGACTTAATTGCATATGTATATGTTACTGGAACATAGTACAGGACATGACCCAATGAAATAAATATATAGATTGTGTTATGTGTCATTATTTATTTCATACGTGTTTGATTTCGAGTTTGAGATGGTTCAGTTTTTCCACATGAGGATAGGTTCTATAAATATCGTCTAACATTGATTCCTGATAAGGGCTGCTATACGGACTTTATTTATGTTCTCTTGAATTGTGCGGGAAAAAACTGTTCATCAAGACAACCATATGTCCCTCATTTGTTCACCTAGTGAGTGATGATATCTACTGGGCCCCTTGATGGAGTTGGATCGTATGCGCGCAACTAGGCGGTCAACTCTAGATCAAGAAACGTATAATCTGCAAGAATGACACATTCCTCTATTGGATTATACAAGGATATCATGTGACATAGGAATCAAAACAATAAGATACTTTTTCTTATGTAGGATTGAAGTACTGTATTGGTACAGTATTTATTTATGCGATTTGGAAATCATAACGTGTTGCTAGATACCGCTTATGATTAATGAAAATAAATAGTGATTTATTTTCCATGGCCAACATAACATAAATCCTCAAAGGGTCACACAAATAGGACTTTAACCATACGTGCATTATTTGTTTATTTGCAGTAGCGAGTACTGCGAAAATATGATAAGTTGATTAATTAATTATATACCGTTGCGAACCGTTATAATTAATTAACTCAAGAGGATCATATAGAAACAATATAATGCATATGCTAATTCTAAATTAATTATTAATATGTTAATAATTAAGTTCGTTCAAACGTATATTTATTATACTGAGCTAATCGGTCTTTTGTTTAATCAGTTAATTAAAAGTCCGATTTGAGATGGATTAATAGAGTAAATTAATGGGCCATTATATTATGTGGGTTACCCCACATGGGCCCTGAAATTTTCAGATTTTGAGGGGCAAATCTGTCCAGATAAAATTGGAAGAGAGATAGGCTTCATATATAGCAACGTCGTTTATGGAAACACCAAGGCTTGACTTAATTCTCTCTCTCCCTCTCTCTCTGTCCGACGGCTCAAGCAACAGGGCAGAATTTGTTCTCCTTTTGCATGCACCTCCATCTCCCTCTCTAGCTTATGTGTTGAGCGATTTTCCTTCCAGTTAAACAGTTAATCACGCGAAGGAGTTAAACAGGGAATTAGCTATCGTCTCGGACAAGCTAGCACTTGTCTTGAGACTTTGGTTAATCTTCTAGGTGGACTCGAGGCAACCGAAGGCAACCATGAGGGTGACGAGCACGCCACCGACTCCAAGAGATTGGATTCGAGCCATCCGAATACGATTTCGGAAGAGGTAACCTTCTACGCTTCTCTTTTTGCGATGTTAATCACTTGAATAACTAGATCCGTTTTCGTGCGTATTAATTGCATGTTAAATGTTAATAAAATATTAAAATTGTACATGGACGTGAGTTCCTAACAGGATTAGTTGAGTATTCGGTTTACCGGTTCACAAAATCTAGGTCGGTCAATTGAGATATTTTTTTTTGTCTTAGAACAATGGTAAAATGAGATAAACAAACAATTAAACTAAAACAAAACTAAAGTAAGTAACAATTTGGTTGTTTTCTGGTGATTTCTAATAATAAAGCGTCCTAGGGTTTCTGTTTTTACCTTGGTTAGGCTTCGGGCTGCCAACACGTTTGCTGTCGCACGAAATGATGACACGTGCTGCACCAGTCTGGCCCTGTGCGACCCGCACGGGATTCCATGTGACCCGCACAGGTAGTACTTGGTGCGACAAGACCCTCAGTTGATGGTGCAATGCATGGTAATTAATTTCCTAACTGGTTTGGGACAGATCTAGCCGGACTTGGACTCCCTAGACCTCAACTGTCGTATGTTGGTCATGGTATCGTGACCAGAACCTAGTCTAAAGCCCCCGTTAGTCTAGTTAACCCTCATTTTCGCTTGTTGGCTTAACTATCCTAAGTCGACAAGTTGGTTTACTAAGGTTTCTAACCGACTTTCGCCTAATTAGAAATCTTCTCCTTTTGGGATACCAATTGGTCACCTTTCGGCTCCTAACCTACCTCAAGTCGCTTAGTCAATTCAATCAATTAGTCTACACCTTTAACCAAGAATAAGTGTGGCCATTCACCTAGTAGGAGGTTCAACACAATTCATCAAACACAAAGCAAGCATAAACAATAAACAACCAACAAGTGATAAACCATAGAAACTTAATCATTCATCCATTACATCAATCCTAACCTTGGTTCAAACATGACCCTAGAACAAACTAATCTAGCCTACCATAATAGAAACACAATCAAAATGCAAGAAAGGGAAAGATACAATCTCCATAACCAAAGAGAAGAAAGGAGGAAGGCAAACGCCCCTAATCAAGCCTCTTCCTTG
This sequence comes from Rhynchospora breviuscula, assembly GCA_027562975.1. Classification (NCBI taxonomy): domain Eukaryota; kingdom Viridiplantae; phylum Streptophyta; class Magnoliopsida; order Poales; family Cyperaceae; genus Rhynchospora; species Rhynchospora breviuscula. Next base: position 454,462 of record CM050399.1, read on the forward strand.
CCACTAGACCGGAGATATGGCTGCTTGGGTCGATCGGCGGTGGAATGGTGGTTGGAACATGGCTCGCAAGGCGGCAGGATTCCCTGTGCGGGTCGCACAGGGTGGCTGTGCGGGGTGCACGGGAGAGATGAAGAGGTAGATTGGATAGGGTTCGGGTTACTTAGGAAGACCTAACTAAGACTTGAATAATTATCCACAGAGTTAGGGTTTGATTTGAAGGTCAGGTGCAAACAGATCGTGTACCAGTAAAAGAAGTTGCTGCTGAACAAATACTGGTATTAGTAAAGCATATTTCTTTTCCCTCTATTTTTCATCTATTATTATTTAGGCTGGAGCTGATAGCAATATCTACATTCTAGAACCTTGATAAATAAACCGAGCTGAAGTTATTTATACCTATTTGAATTCCGATTAGACTGGTACCACACAAATTTGAACTTTATCTTCAATTTATTTGAGCCCAACCACATAAGAGCAACAAAATTTTTTAGGGCTATTATAATTAATTGAAAAATTCTTTCAGCCCTACGTAATAATTTTCAATTAATTCCAATTAATAATATGCAAGTTTATGTAGGGCTTGCAAATTGAAACCAAAGTTTCAGCATGTAGAAACTAAATCCAAATTATTCAAAATATTGAAAATGAAACTTAAATATGGAAATCAAACTAACCATTTACACAGGAGTCTAATTTTTTTGCCTCTCTTATTCATAGCTAAAGTAGATTCATGTTTATATTTAAATTGTGTTATAAACTAACTTATAATTGATGCTAAGCCATAAATGAAAGCTTATCTCTGAGCTTCTCTATGTCGACTGCTAACCTAAGTAACTCATTTCAAAGGTTCATAGCTAGAAAAGATTCAAGTTTATATTACAAAATACTCACTATTGCAGTTTGGTTCATACCATGAATTTGCATGACAAAGAATCTAGGGTGTGTTTGGATGGAGTAAAATAAGACTTGAATAAGAATAAGCTCCAAATTCCTTATTCTTGTGCAATCCAAACAACACAAGAATAAGGAATTTGGGCCTTTATTCTTATACTAACAAAATCATGAAATTTGGATAAGAATAAGGATTGGCACGAGATTCTAAAAATTCCTTATTCTTATTCTTATCCGGCCTCCATCCAAACACACCCCTATTGAATGAACTGTAGTGTATGGTACGAACTAATATTCTAGTTCATACTTGTGACCTAAAGGGAAGAAAAAGGGTAACTAAAGAATGATTGAGAAAATGAAAATAGTAGTAGAAATTAGAAAGCAAACTAACAAAAAATCCCAATTGTTGCATCTTTAGAGATTGATGAAACAATAATTTTGATATTCTCCTCAGATCCCAACTTGCAATTCTCCTGTAAGAAATTTTTAGAAACCTATTCTGCCACTAACATCAACATTATTAAGGGCCAGCGCCGATGTGACCTCTTCAGGCTTCGAGTAGCCAATGAAAGCGAAGTGCTTTGAGTTAGTTATCATACAATGAGTCAGTGTCCCACAATAGCCAAAGAGTTGCTTGAGATGGTCAACAGTTAATAGGGGCTCAAGTTGCTGATCTGGACATTTCTCTTCAAGGTGTCAGCCTCAGCCGCCTTCTTAGGTGAACCTGTTGTCAGACACAAAGAAATAGGATATTACATATCAGACCGTAAGTATTTGCATATTAACATAACCAAATTCACAGATAGTTCCCATGTAGTTCCCATGTAACATCTACTTTGCTCCCTAGAATGACACTGGTAACACAATTTGGGTTGTTGTTGAAATGCTTGAAATCATTGCACTTTTAAAGGAGTAAAAGAAAACTTTCCGGTTGTAAATATTAATGGAGGGTCTGAGAACCATCACCTTCTGTCACATGATCATTCACACCACAATGATGTCATTATACATTGAATGAACGACACCTGATATTTAATTGATATACCAACCCAATGAAAATTATAATATTTTGCCAAATTCTAAATATTCTAAGCATCAAAATATATTAAAACATTTGAATGTAATATTAATTGATACATACCAATAGAATCATAGATGAGCATGGTTGAGTGTGCATCAACAGACATTACCTCACCAATTGCTGCTAGGCAAAAAAGAGGAGTCAGCACCATATAATTGAAGGAAAGAAGACCTGTTGTTGCAAATAAGAGGCTAAAATAGAAATGGAGAAGAGTACGGAGAAATAAAGCAACTCAATTTTAAAGGTGACATTGACCTCTAGCCTACTCAAAGGGATAAATCAATTACAACAATGGTGTAATTTATATTTTATACTCCTGATCAATTAAATTAAGAAAATCAATTCAGGAAAACTTTTTTTCAGAGGCTATTTGAGATGAAAAGTGAACTGAAAATCAACTCATATCATGTACGTCCACAACCAGATTTGTTAGGTACGCTAAAAAAGTTCAAAAGAGGGCTGAAATTTTAGCACTTGGAAATTGAAATTGAAATCGAGACACTGTTATTCTTACTATGTAGTTTTCATAAAAGATGAAATTTTGAAAGCTGTAAAATCATCACTAACCCCTCTCATCTTTAAGTAGTAAATCACATCCTCATGGAAATCTCAATTAGTGCTGATCCATCATCTTTGTTTAAAATTAAAGTATTTGGAATTTGAAGACAATAGAAAAAATTAACCCCAAAAACTTCAACGTACCTGAAATTTGTGTATCTCGCCAGAGATTGTGAGAAGGGCTTCACCACCCCCTTCGTTTTCTGTAAAACGATGAAGAAAGACTAAAAGGGTGACGACCCTTCATCTGGATTGTGCTGTTGTGCCTTCAGTTTTCATAGAGTTCGGTGGAGAGGAAAGTGGAGGGGCAAGGTGCGGCAGTGTTGGTGGAAGAGGATGTGGAGAGGCGGAGAGATAGAGGGGGGTCAGGTGTAGGCGGAAGGAGGAGGCGATGGAGAGGAAGACGGAGAACCAAATCCTCTCTACTGCACTAAAAGGAAGAGAGAAAGAAAAGGGTTGCCAGCACCAGAATTGGTAGTCCTTTTCTGGGTTGGTTGCTTCGAGAGGAGGCGGAGGTGGGGTCGGTTTGGCGGAGGAAGAGGCGATGAAGAGGCAGCCGCGTGAAGGAGGGGTTAGGGTGGGACGGTTTGCGGAGGAGGAGATGAAGAGGTAGTTCTAGCGAATGAGAGAATGGAGGCTACAGAGATCAAAATGAATGGTCAGATTGTCATGTCGAAATCGAAAAAAAAATAGAATCAGACACTCACGGGATTTTATTAATACTATAGATTAGTGGGATCGTAAAACTTTTAACCCCTAGAACGTTCGGCATATCCAATGAAATAACAACTAACTGTCATTTCGTCCAATTTCTTTTCATTTGGCTTGTAAGGCCGAGCTTCAGCTGGACATCCCCAAATATGACAATGTTGTAGACTTGGTTTCCTACTAGTCCACATTTCATAGGGAGTTTTGTTGTTATTTGCCTTAGTTGGTACACGATTAAGTAAATAGGCTGTCGTTTTAAGCGCTTCGCCCCAAAGAGATCTTGGCAAATTAGTATGACTGAGCATACTCCTAACCATGTCCTTCAATGTCATGTTTCGCCTTTCAGCTACTCCATTCATGCTAGGCGATCATGGCATGGTATATTAAGGGACAATGCGATTTTCCTCTAGGAACTTAGCAAAAGGCCCTGGACGTTGTTCACATGAACCGTCATATCTACCATAGTATTCACCACCACGATCAGATTTGACTTGCTTAATCCTTTTGTTGAGTTGTAACTCAACTTCAGCCTTAAATGATTTGAACACGTCTGATATCTCCTATATTCATTAGTATTTTGACCGTACTTGGCACCGAAATTATACCCGAACCATTAAATTGCTTAACAAAAACTTGCTATTTTCCCAGGATTTGGCTCTGCCGCTATTTCTACTTGTGTTTTACAGGGTCTTATGAAGAAAAGCTTGAAAGGAAGACTTCTATGGTTGCACACACGTCAGACGACTCATTCCTGGCACAAGGGCACATTCTGGACCGACATGCGGGCCACATGCCACCTAGATGACTCATCCCTAGGCTCAGTTCGACCCCCCTCTCTACTTGTTCGGACCGAACAGGCAGCTACTCGGACCGAAGTGTCGCCTGGACACTCTCTCTCTTCTCTCCGGTCCGAGCGCCCAGCCTTCGGGTCGAGCAACATCTCTTCGGGTCGAGCGAGCACAAATGGCAAGTCTTTTCAGCTAAGGAAAGACACTTTTTGGCAACTTCTGATGGTCTGAACGCCCTAACCTCTCTCCCAAGCAACCTGGCACTATATAAAGGCCTCTCCTATCTCCAGGAAGGCACTTTTGGTTAGACACACGCATAGCCACCTTCCAAAAGACAATTCTTCATCAGCCCTGTGATTTCCCTCTTGTTAGAAGCGACGGCAGCAGCAAGAAGTAGTTCACCCATCTCTCCTACCTTCCACTGCCTTAGAAAAGATAGTTCTAGCGTGAAAGGAGTAGACTTTACTTCCCTTTATGCTTTTATTCTCTTCTTTTATGGGCTTGTATCTTTATTATGCTTTTATTATGATTATTTACTGTTTTGAGAACATGTTAGAGTAGTCTACTTGATGTCTTAGGGTATGGATGTAGTTTAGGTTTAGTTTGATGTTATGACTTGATATGATTTGATATTTGACTTCATGATCTGTTTATTGAGTAGTGTTTTAATTGCTTGTTTAATTCTGTGATTGACCTGATTTACTTCTAAATTCTAGGCCTGTTTAGTTAAGTTACAAGGTTAGGTTAGTTCATTGGAATTGAATTAAGTACTCGGGATAAGTTGACGATTCGAAAGAGGAGATTAGCCAGCATCGAAAGGTGTGGCTTCTAAGTTGGCTGAAAGGCAACTTAGATATCCCTAAGAAAACAAATAAACAAGACATAGGCTAATTAAAATACCAACACGAAAGTTTAGGTTTGATTAGTCTACGTGGGCAAGGTAGAGTCCTGTACTAATCTCTGGTCCAAAAGACAACAGTTGAGGGTTAGATAATCTAGTCACAGCCAATCTGAGCCCTTCATAAAGTCAGAATTCAAGTTGTATGGTCATAACCCAACATACCAGCCTCTGCTCGGACCGAACAAGTCCTGTTCGGACCGAACCGACAGCCTATGCCTCAATTTGTTGGTATTTAACGCGACAGCGAGCAATCCGGCAAATTGAGGGCTAAACCTAAGCGAGTCCTCATCCCTAAGGCACCTTTTTATATTAGAAAAACCCAAAAGTTTGCTAGTTTTAGTTTACCTCAATTTAATTACGACTTAATTTCTAAAATACCCAAAAACATTTAATTACTAGTGGTGTGTGTTCATTACTTTTATTTTGCTGTAGTTCCTACCTTATTTTATTTATCTAGCTTCAGAAAAAGAACAAGTCAGGTATTCGTTAATCCGTCCCTAGGGTTCGACCCTAAGCTTAACTTGAACGACTAGTGAGGTTAGGTCTAGGTACAAATTTATTTGGTACTAGGATTTAATTCCTTCATCAACGTCCAAACCTTGCGCTTTTTCACTTAATAGATATAGATAACCAAATCTTGAATAATCGTCTACGAAACTGATAAAGTAAGTTTGACCATTCCTTGTAGGTGTAGGAAATGGTCCACAAATATCCGTATGAATCAGTTCTAAGACATCACTCGTTCTATTGGCATCATATCTCCTTTTATTGGTTTATTTTCCTTTAACACAACTTTTACATGGGCCTAAATCAGTCATGTCTAAAGAATCGAGTATTTCACTTTGTACAAGTCTTTCAATTCTCTTTGGAGAAATGTGACCTAAACGCTTATGCCAAAGTGCACCTGAATTCTCATGAGTTAATTTACGCTTAACACTTCTAGTACTTGTATGCAAGTTTTCATTATATGAAGCAATAGTTTCCAAAGAATATAGATTATCATAAACTGAAAGAAAACCAGATCCAACACATTTAGAATTATGAGATAAACTGAATTTTCCATTTCCAAAAGAACAAGAGTAACCGAATTTATCCAGTACAGAAATAGAAACTAAATTCCGTCTAAAAGACGGTACAACAAAAGTCTCATATAAATCCAAATACAATCCAGTCCTAAGTAACAATCTAACATGCCCAATAGCTTCAACTTGTGCCTTCTTGCCATCGCCCACATAGATGTATCTTTCACCATCATTTGGCTTGCGGCAGCTCAGGCAACCCTGCATAGAGATACTTATGTGAGTTGTAGCACCCGAATCAATCCACCAAGTATTTTTTTCTACCGAAGTTAAATTAACTTCTGAACAAACCAAAGAGAGAGACATACCTTTCTTCTTGCGCCAAGCTATGTAGCCTGCACAATCAGTCTTCTTCTGTCCCTCTTCGCCACAGAAGAAGCACCCATTTGGATTCTTTGGCTTCTTGCCATTCTTCCCCTTATTGGGTTCCTTCTTTGGCTCTGAATTAGCAGCATTTTTCTTGTTTTGTTTCTTCTTTCCATTATTCTTGGAAGTGGAAGCAACGTTAGCACTGTGTGTCTTATCAAGCTTTAACCTTTTCTCTTCTTGAACAAGATGCGAAATCAGTTCATTCAGAGTCCACTTGTCCTTAGTGCAGTTATAAGTAACCTTGAAATGGTTATACTGACTAGGGAGAGAGTTAAGCACTAGACACACCTGAATTTCTTCAGATATGTCTAACTTAAGGGCTTGTAACTTTGAAGCAAGATTAGACACTTCCAAAACGTACTCACGAATGTTGCATTTTCCATTATACTTTATAGAGGTGAGTCTTGCTATGAATGTACAAATCTCCGATTTCTCATTCTTGGCAAATCTCTTCTCAATTTCTTTCAAGCATGCCTTAGCCTCATCGGAATCAGAAATGGTACCCCTGAATGCCTCTGGGATTGTCTTCTTTATGATCATAATGCTCATGCGATTGGAGCGATTCCACTGAACCACACTTTGAATGTGTTGTTGATTGCTCTTAGCAGTAATCTCAGGTGGTTTATCCTCCCTAAATGCAAGGTCAAGATCTAGACAACCGAGAACTATCATCAAGTTCTCCTTCCATTCCTTAAAGTTGGAACCAGTCAGCATGGGTATGCTGTTAACGCTAGCTGGAATATTTGCTAAAATAAACCAAAGACAAAATACACTAATGTTAATAACCATAATGTATAAGTTAAATCATAAAATATAAAGGTCTAAATCTCATCTACTAGTCTTTATTCATTTGCAAGTGCTCTTTGGAGTCTCCAAGCAAACTTCAATCAACTAGGTGTAGTATCAAATGTAACGATTCATAACATATCAATTAATTAACCTTCCTTTGGGCCGATTAATTAATTATATGTAAAACCTTATAATCATTACCCATTTGATTCTACCAAAAAATATTGTACATGTAGTCTTTTAAATTATGTCCTTCTTTTGGGCCGATTCATAATTTAGAAGTCACATGTACCTTAATACACTTTGTATTTGAGCCTTTGAAACAACCATTAATATGAGAGCCCACTTTGGCGGGATGATATTAATATTGATTCAATTCTCAAATACTACTCAAGTTACCTTTATATTAGACTTAAAGTATACCTAAACCTAGACTTTTCATTATGCACATCAATCCTAATATGAAAAGCCTAACTAAATACTGACCTAGGATGATATAGACTTAGGACCCAGTTGCAAACTCTAAGGTATACATACATTGAATCGTATAAAAAACATACGAATCAACAAACCTGGAACGGACCGTTTTGGTGAGAGAACGGTCCGCCCTAAATAGACCAGAAGAGAACCAAAGAGATATATGACCATACAAGCCAGTACGAGTCATATTGAGGTAAGAAAAGAAAGCGGTGGTCTCCCGTTCAGCCAGCAGCCATTGAAATTACACCATATCCAGGAAAGATTCCCAGAAAAGGCCAGGGTCATATGGACACTTTAGGCGCCGACCTTATTTTTTGCGACAGAACTTGTCCTCATGACAACATGGTGTAACCTAACACTTACAGCTCTTACTAATGAAAACCACGGCAAAGAAGAGAAGAGGAGGGATGCATAAAGTGTCATTTGTACCTAACCAGTACAAACAACCTGAATTTTGGCTTAAAACCTAACAATCTGGTTCTGGAACGGACCGCCCTGGTTGTGGAATGGACCGTCCTAAACTATGGTCAATACCTAATAGTTTGCAACCAAAACTGAAGTGGAACGGGCCGTTCCGAAGTGGAACGGACCGTTTCGGAGTGGAACGGACCGCCTGAAAACCGCAGAGAAGAGTAGAAAATGTCGTCCTAATCTAGGTCGAGAAACCCTAAAGATTTCTCTCCTAACCTGACAATAAATCTACTCTAAATCTAATTCATCCAATTAGGTCAGATTTTAACCGATTTTGAATTTCAAAAAAAAAAACTTTAACTTAATTTTCAAAATCTTCTTTAAGCAATTGTAAATTCATAATCAATAATTCTGGCACAAATCTCAATCAAACGAATCATAAACAATCCAAAATCAATGGAACGGTCCGTTCGAGCCATGAAACGGACCGTCCAAATGCCAAATAATTCAGAAACAGTTCAGAAAACAGTCCAGAAAAATTTCCAAAAAAAAATCTGGAACGAGCAGTTCCAGTCCTGAGACGGGCCGTTCCAGAACATACGTGCCAGAAACTTCAACAGTTCAGATCAAATCCACAATTCACCAAATCAATTCAAGCAATTCAATTAGATCAAAACTTGTGTGTCATGCTACTGGCTCACGACGAGAGGCTCTGATACCACTTGTTGGGTTTGCTTTAAAGCCAAAGGGATAAACAATTCTAACAGGTCAAATAAGCAACCCAGAAACTTAAACATAAACTCGCTGAACCAGCAGTGGAACGGTCTGTTCCATACCTGGACCGGTCCGTTCCAAAACACCGAAAACTAAATCGAGAGCGGAAGCTTACCTAATTCCATTGCTATGGCATGAATCTTGGATCTCCTTGAGTTCTTGACGTGTGTGTACCTTCACCAAAGCTATCCCACGCACCAAAGTCGGGAGAGAAGTCTTCCAAGAGAACAAGACACGCCTTGGTACCCTTAGCCTTAACTTAGGATACCTTCTCAAGCTATTTGATGGAAGAATAAAGAGAGAGGCAGAAGATGGCTGTTATCAACACATGTATACAGCCAGCAACGTAGTTGTCTTGTCTCTTGGGGACCAACCCCTTTATATATAGAGAGCCAAAAGCTTCTTGGCCTCCAAACAATGTCTATTTTACCCATCAGAAAATAGCCAATGTTTCTAAATATAACCACCTATAAAAGGCATCACATCCCTGCACAAAATCTTGCTTTTCTTCACAGCCACGTTTAACCTATTACCATATAACTTAATGACTTGAAAACTAAGCAGAATCAGCCCACAAAAAATAGATTGTTTCCTAATATGGTGCAGAGTCTGGAACGGACCGCCCCAGAATTGGAACGGACTGCCCCAGAGCATTGGGACGGGCCGTTCCAACACCAAACAATATAACACTGATGTGTCATGGTAGCACTAGAACAACCAACCAAGAACAAACTAATTAAGTATACTTGCAAGAAAACAAAAATTATAAAACAAAACAATGACTTCATGGGTCTATTAATGTACCTGACAACAGGGGCGGAGGCAGGAATAATTTTCAAGGGGGGACAAATTTGCAATTATTTTACTTTGGGGGGTCAAATTGCTTACTTCATACAAAATATTACTAAAAATACCTTACTAATTCTAATCATTTACAATGCACGGGGGGTGCTAAGCCCACCTGTGCACCCTCTGTGGCTCCGCCCCTGCCTGACAAAGAATGCTCTTAACAGAATCAGGCGTAGCAACTGCATTGAAAAATAGCTTACCTAGAAGTGTATTTCTGAATTGAATTTAAAATCAATTTATGCACTACTCATTATCAGATACAATTGATTAAGAAAAAAACAATGTTTTCAGTACCCTACCGGTTACTGGAAAATTCCGGTAATACCTGGTACCAGAACAGTGACCGAAACGGCAGTATCCAGTTTTGTCAGAGAAAATATCGGAAATTTTCGAGAAATACCGGATTTCGGTCACTAGGCCGGTAGAGGTGCTGGTATGGTATTGAAAATATTGGAAAAAAGTAGGAAGAGGAGCTCATATGGTTGTTTTTGTTACCTGAGAAGGCTCTGGAAGGATTTTATGAAGGGCCTACCATACCATGGCTGCTTTTTGATATGAAGCATTCGCAAGGAAATGTCTAACAATAATATTCCCTTGCAAATTGAGGGATCTGTAATAGCTGCCTGAAGGCCAACAAGCCCTGTATGAAATCCCAATCATATGTCAGTAATTACAATGAGGTACCAGGTACCCAACAACCTCACAACTCAGGTACCAAGTTTATAACAATACTGATGCGAGTTATGCGCGTGCCTCACCTCCAATGGAGTTGCAAATGAAGAAAGCACGGTCCCTTACCACCTCAGAACAGAAGCTGTTGAGTTGATCGGCCCATGTGTCGAATGTATAGATTATAGAAGCTACCGCCAAGCTCTCGTGGGTTGGGTTTGTCCGAATACCTGTATCCAATAAGGTCGATGGCATAAACTTTGTTTGAGGTAGCAAGAAAAGGGATGTTCTTTCTCCCGTGGTCACTGATGCACAAGGTAGCTCAAAAGGTTATGGTAACACACTGTTTGGTCATTTTGGAATTGGGAAATTGACCCGATACCTTGATTGATTGATTGATTGAATTTCATATTGGTTTATTTTTTAGAAAAAAAAATGGACTTACACCTGTTAACACCAAATCCATGAATCAAAACCAAGGCAGGGCCAGCTGTACCAGCATACTGGTAACAGATCCTATAGCCGCACCATATCCAGGTGCTCTTACAGAAAAATAGAATTGAGAAATTTTTTAGAGTAATTGAGAGTGGCACAGGCACATTGATAGTTGCTAAATCATATACAAACCCGGTTTGAAGTTGGGAGGAGGAAGCGGATGCGGGTGTAGAGGAAGCATTAGAGGCCTTGAGGCGGAGTAAGAAGGGAGAATTGCGAGTGGCTAAAGAAGAGGGATGCGGGTGATTGGGGACAATGGCGAGAGAAGAAGAGATTCTCCTCCTTGCAACTATGGAGATGCTGATGCAAGGAGAAATCACTGCGCTCGCCATGACTAAAGTCTGAACTCTGAAGTGAATTTACGCGGAATTGAAAGGGAAAGGAAAGTAGAGGGAAAAAAATACAGGATCTGGAAAAGGACACGTGGAAGCTTCACAGTCCCTGGATTTTTCGGAGGCGCATATTTCATATTTGTATTATTGTATACCATCAGGGTGTGCTTTTATTAATACTGTAAAAGGGTTTTAAGGAATTCCAATGTATGCTTTATAATCTTACATGTAATAAAGATGCGTGGATTGACCCCAAAGGGTGCGACTTAGAAGGTGTCTATTTAGTGAAGTCTTAAAAGGTGTCTTACGAAAAGATGCAATCGAGTATATGCCTTCTACACGAAAGGGTACCACATTTTATCTATAAATAGGGCTCTCATTTTTAACTTTCCATCAACAATTTCACATTTGCAAAATGATAACAATATAGGTGTGATACGTGCATAGGTCACGAAAAATTGGTCTGCAACAAATTGGAAGACGGAAAATACATGGGTCATGAATTTTGTTTTACTAAATAGTAAGTTAATATTTTATTTTTATGCATTAATAATTAACTTTTTTTTAACTTATTTGCCTATCTATAATTTTGGATATACTTATCAAATCTCCATAGAATGGTAACTAATTTTTATGTAAACTTTATTGATTTCAATAATCTGTAAAATCCGCAAACACTTATGTTACCCCAAAAATATAAACGACTTGATTGTTTTATTTTTTTTATAGACATAATTATATTTTTTTTTTATTATCATGAACATATAGTTTGAAGATTTTTGCAGGGACACGATTCTATAGAGATAATAATAAATATATTGAAGAAATTTAAAAATATTTCGCAAGGTTATTATCCCTATATGATGATATATATATAGAGAGAATGGCTAACGGGTCATCGATGGCACGTGCCATCAATTTTCTATCGACTTGTTTTTCGAGATCCAAAATTCAAATGGTCGATCCAAACCGTTCAAGTTGATCAAAATATTGAAATACCCTTGGAGAACAAATTTTACATTTTTTCAAATTTTTTTGCTATTTATTATGATATTTTCAAATTGGAGGGCCTGAAATACTCTAATCATAATATTTTTAAAAGTATCATAATAAATAGCAAAAAAATTCGAAAAAATATAAAATTTTGTCTCCAAAGATATTTCAATATGGAAAACAACATGAACGGTTTGGATTGACCATTTGAATTTTGGATCTCAAAAAATGACTTGATGGCACGGGACCCTCCGTGCCATCGATGGTACATTAGCCATCCTCTATATATATATATTTGAAATATTTTGAATTATATTCTAATTACCATTAACTTCTCACTTATATTTAATCTTACAGATAATAAAGATGCGTGGATGGTCCCAAAGGATGCGAATGAAAATGTGTCTATTTTAATGTATATTTTATGGAGTGACATTTGAAAGATGTCTCGCCAAATGATGCAATCAAATTGATGGTTTAAAAGATGTGATTGAAAAGGTGCATAACTTGACATGGTGACTATAGGGTATCTAAGGGATGTCTCGCCAAATGATGCAATCAAATATATGCCCCCACCAAATGGTATCGATATTTTATCTATAAATAGCGCTCCTTTTCTTTTATATAAAAAATAATAATAATTTGCTCATGGCATCCGCTCATGGCACCCTTTCATGGCATCTGCATATGGCATCCACTCATGACACTCTTTCATGGCATCTTCATATGGCATCTGCCCATGACACATATTCATCGCATCTGCACATGGCACTTTTTCATCGCATCTTTTCAATGCAGCTAATTTCAATACTCCCCTACTTATTTATAGACTACATATATTTTCATCAAGTCCTTTCAATGCATATGCTCATGGAATCCTTTCATGGCACCCTTCCATGACATTTGCACATGACATCCACCCATAGCATCTTTTCATCGCATCCGCTCATGGCACCTATTGATCGCATCTTCTCAATGCACCTCTTCACACATTTATCAAACTATTTCCAATAATTCCCCGCTTAGATTGATAAATAATAATAAATCATATTTTATGCATAGTACCAGTGCAACCAATGCTTTATGGAGAAAACCAATCTATAGAAATACCACACAATGACAGTGGTGGAGAAAATTATCTAATGGAACCAATACAACCACACCAGATTGAGATTAAAGAAGAAAATCAATCTATACAAATGCCAGACAGTGAAACTGAAGGAGAAAACTGCATAATGGAGCCAATGCCTCTTAATCATGAAGATATATTAGATGAAGAATTCGAAGACAAACCGATTAGAAAGTAGCAAACTTTACTTTCCATTTCTATTACTTAGTAAAACTGTAATAGTTACTGTACATCTATGTATGATTTTAATACCTCCCTTATATTGTTTAATAACAAGCAATATCATGTGTAAAAAATGTAATTGAACCACTATTCAATTATTATTATTTTCATTTTTTGATTCACATTTCACTTCACTTCAATTAGAATTTACAATTTTATAATTATTATTATTTTTCCTTCCTCATCAAATATCAGTTTATCAAATTGTCTTATATAGTAAATATACTTTTATAACAGGATCCTTTCCACTAAAATCTTCTATTAAAAAACTTCTCATTTAATAATCATCTATCGATTTGAAAAATTAAGGCACAATTTTTCCATATATTATTTATAATAAAATCCAATATCGTCGAGCGAAGCTCGACGTACAAATCTAGTTTATATTAAGTACAGATTTAGGGGAGATTTTGTATCCCCTATTGTTCGTTCTGAATTTGAACATTTGGATGATGAGTTTTTCTTTTCTTTTTTTCTTCCTGCACACAAATTTTGAACGTGTACGTTGTAAACACTATTTCGTTAAATGAATTTATTCAATAATTTCCATTAAATTTCCATTAATTATTTTTTTAATAAACTAATTCTTTTTCCATAAACTAATTTGCTCAATAATTACCATTACATAATTTTTTCCATTACTAATTTTTTTCCATAAACTAATTTATTCAATAATTTTGAATTCAAAAATTTTTCCCATAAATTAATTCATTCAATAAACATATCCTATTACACAAAAATAAATTTCCTACATACAATTTTTCTATCAACAATTTCTATTAAAAATTTTCAAAACTTTTATTAAAAAATCTACTTTTCACAAATTTTCACAATTTTTCCATATGTGTTTACATTAACTAATTTGTTTACCATAAACTAATTAATTCAATAATTATTTACATAAACTAATTTTTTAAACCATAAACTAATTAATTCAATAATTTCGATATATGTTTACATTAACTAATTTTTTTACCATAAACTAATTAATTCAATAATTATTTACATAAACTAATTTTTTTTATCATAAACTAATTAATTCAATAATTTCCATTAAATATTTTTTTCCAGAAACTAATTTATTCAACAATTTCTATTAAATATTAACGAACAATTTATTCAACAATAATTTTTTCATTAAACAAATTCTATTAACTATTAACTAAATTTTTTTCCTAACATTTTTCATGAACAATTTACATTAAATATTTCAAAAAAATTAAAAAAAAACATAAATTTCCACCGATCGAGTCGTTGCCGGTTGCCGATATCTCGCTCCGAACCTACTCCTTGCGCTTCTCGTCTCGTCTCCTTTCTCTCCTCCTATGGCTGCCGCCTCTCTCCTCCTCCTATAGCCGGTGCTTCTCGCCTTCTCTTCCTTCCTCTTTCCTTCTCCTCATTCCTCTCTTCCTTCCTCTCTTCCTCTCTTCCTCTTTTTCTCTCCTTCTCTTTTCTCTCTCGGATTCTGAAAATCAAATGGGATGGAGCTCTTCTCTCTCTCGGCTGAGTTAAAGTCATCCATCTACCATCTACCATCTACCGAATTAAAAGCGGCGCAAAAAACAAAAACAAATGGAATCTGTCAGCCGAAAAAAAAAATGAAAAATGCTATAGCGGCACTAGTATTGCCGCTATAGCCGTTCCATCAGCAATAGCAATGCCGCTATATGGCTGTGCTATAGCGACAATACTAGTGCCGCTATAGCTGTGCTATACTTAAAATAAATGAACGTCCTTTGTTCAATTTAAAATTGTTTATGTTAATTTTGTCGTATATAAAATTTTTCCCAGAATTCATGCTCTTTATCCATCTCGAAATTTTTTTGCTCAGCAGCTAGCGATTGGGGATGTCTCCAAATCCAGTCAGCGATGATGATAGTAATGGTATGTTATTTTTAAATATTTTTCTTGTGCGTCTCCAAATCTAATATTTTTATAATTTTTGTAAAATATGAGGAATATCACATCTATACTTATTCGGCTAAAAACCATTCTGGTGATGCGCGTACAGATAAGAATATATTCTGATTGCATCGTTACGCATCTCATTATATTGAATAAATTTCCAATAGTTTTATCCAATGATTATATAACACTAGCAGGATCTCGCGCGTTGCGCGATTTATATTTTTTATGATTTAGAAAAATAAAATAGTATATTATTGGAACAAATATGCGAAATATTTAAAGGACAGAAAATTAAAAATTCAGAGTAAATATTTTGAGTATCTAAATAATCATTTGATAAAAAAAAGTGAAGAAAGACTTTTAAAAATTACAAAGGGAAAAATATAATTATTCTGATTTTTCTAAAAGTATTAAAATCATGTGGTTTTTTTAAAAGTATTTAAATCCTATTCTCAGGACTATTTTCCTTTTTAACATGGTATATATCTAATAGTACACAATCGCTTAAGAATACATGTAAATTGCAAACAAAAAAACAATAATTAAGATCTTTGCAACATAATCCGTGTATGATATTTGAAGGCCTGTCATAAGATGTGCGACATTTTTATTTTCATTGATCGTGTATGATATATAATTTTTTTTTTATTTTTCTTATAAAGGCAAATAATTTTTTTTTAAAAATTTTCCTTGTTTATGTTTTTTGATTAAGCAAAAAAATAAAAACACATTTGAAAAAATACCTAATATTATTCCAATAGTGCCGACAATCTAACCCAAAAAAAAATATTTGTTTTCACGAAAATAGAAGGAAACCACCAGACAAAAAAAATCCCAAATCAGATAATAACGCCATTAATTCAGATATAATCTTAAAAGGTAAAAAAATAATAGAATAAGAAAATAGTATATTGTTGGAAGAAATATGCGAAACATTCAAAGGACAGAATATTTAAAATTTAGAGTAAGTATTTTGAGTATCTAAATAATCATTTGATGAAAAAAAAAAGTCAAGAAAGATTTTTAAAAATTACAAAGGGAACTGATTTTTCTAAAAGTATTAAAATCATATGAGATATTTTAAAGATTTAAAAAAATATAATTTTAACAATATTAAAATTATATTTTTTAATATTGTTAAAATTGTATATTTTTTTAATCTTTTCTAACAAATTATATACACTATTCCTCACAGACCGAATTTATTTTTGATATTTGTTATTAGATCTGTAATCACATAGCTATTTTCATAATTTGTCCAATTTCTTTATTTTCGCCTCCATTCTGTCTACCAAATAATATTTGTTATACTCTTGCGTTTGTGTCTCGTAGCATATGTTGTGTTCTGATTTTATTTTTATTTTTTTAAATAGCATTATCTTAGTAGGCTTTTCTCTTTCTTTAGTTTTGTCAGGTGGTATTTTGGATTTGTCTGATTAGGTTGTCAGAGGAAAAGGATTTCACTATTGTATGTTGTTTTCAGTGAATGAAGCTGCCTATGGGCGTTTGAATTAAAAAAAAATTATAAATATTGTATGTTGCCTATGGGCTTTTTCACTATTGTATGTTGCTCGTATTAGTGTTTAATGGCATAATTCTTGTACATGTAAATTTGAATTAAGTAACCTGACGCTCTTCAATTTATATGCATGTTATTTATTTAATTTTTTTTTTTTTTTTTTTTTTTTTTGTCATCCATCTGCTGCAATTGAATGTGCAATCTGATATATCTGTGCACAGATTATGAAGATATCTTGAATGCCATGAAACTGAATGAATTAAGATGGTGCTATTGATGTGGAGTCTGGAAGCAATAGAATTGAAACTAGCAACACAAACCATATTGATCAAAATACCGATGGTATTATATTTGTACTGCATCCTTAAATTGAATTATATTCTTATAAGCCAATGTCATTTGCAGGTTGAAGATTCAGAATTTCTGCTACTATTAAAGAGTAAAGTGTTTTTTTACTCTCTTTTCTAATATAGACCTTACTTTTCCTGAATATTACTTGTAAAGTTTAGAAACCTATACTTGGGCGTTGGTGACTTTTATTTTAACGATATCAACTGTTTTTTTTTTTTTTTTTTTTTTTGTATATACAGTATTTCCATGTGCAAAAAGTGTCTAATATCTCTGATAGTTTGTTTGCTAATTTTTTTTGTTGTGCAAAATGCTAGGCATCAATTAGTTGCTGGCTATTTTGTTGTGCAAGCCAGTATTCTACTGGCTGTCAGTAATTTGATATAAACATGGCTGACTATAATCAATTGCTAGCTATTTTGTTGTGCAAGCCAGTATTCTACCTATGTGTGCCAATTTTTCTTTCCCATATTTTTCATTTTTTGTACAAGTATATCATTACCAGTCTAAATTTGTTATACATTCTATACTACTATCAATTTTGTTTATGTAATGATAAATTTGCGCTAGATAGGCCACTGCAATTCGTTTATTGAGACAAATATAACATGTGACATAGGTTGAAAAAAAAAAAATCAATTTGTTTATTCTAGTTCTGATAGTTCATCAGAAAGATTCACTGAACACTACATGAACATGACAACCTGATTGACGAAAGAAAAAACAAGAAAGCCATTTAGAAATAGAGAATTCTCAAAAACATTATAAATATTTTTCAAAAAAAGTAACATAAGCTACGTGATTCATTTAGAAACAAACAATTCATTACCTGTTACAAGCAACTTTGTTCTTTACTACACTTTTGTACCAACTCAAATATACCTACACCTACTTGTATCTCCTTTTTGTTATTTTAACCCTCTATGTCATTATCTATACTAGGTGGGGAAGCGCGGCTTCGCCACGCTTTTGTGAATTTTTTTTATTTCAATTTTAAAAACTACTAATAATTTTTCTTTTGACATGAGCCGTAAAAAATTAATTGCATAAGCATCATACATGAGCTGCTTTAGCATCCATATACATAGAATTTTAAATAAACATATAAGCAATTGAAGAGACCTAAATAGAGAATGATAGCATCCATATCATTTTTTTTAATAAACTCAAACAATTGCCAACACGATAAAATAATGTATGTCAATTAGAGTAGGTACAAAAACTTCCAAGGTGCATTATTGTCTAATCGGTGATTCCTCTAAGAATGAAATCAAGTCAAACTGGCATTGAAACCCTAAACATCACCTATTCAATCGAAAAAGGTATCAGTTTTATATGATTAACTTATTTTAAATTGTTTATTTAGATAATTAATAACAATTTTCATAGAGAGAGTAATGAAAATGATTTTATTACTATTACCTAACAAAGAAAATATTTGTCTAAAAACAATATTCTTGGTATATCCTGCATATGAGTCATCTTGGTTAACAATCAATTCCTCATTTATTTCTGATAAGAAAAATTTTATTGGAATTATTGATGATAGCATTTACTGATTAAATGTCATGACTTATTAGAAGTAGGCTAAGTGTAAATAGTTGAGTAATATAAAAGAGTATAACCTCATGACCTGTACCATATATCTTTCACTGGTGTTGGAGCTGACTTTCTAGACCTGTGCTTAATCCCTTACTGTACCATTTCTTTGAAACCAATTCCCTGTACCGATCTTGAAATAATACTGATCCCTTTTGTTTATCATGAAATCAAATAAGCAATTGAAATGTATATCTAATTGGTCATAGAAGAGCAAGTCGCAAACAAAATCTAGTATTGTAGCTGGCCAAGACACTAAAAAACAAAGGCACAAGTGGTAAAAATTTAAAATGCACTCATCAAGACTAAGTCCCTTAATACAATGAAAGATGATTGTACAGAAGTCATGACACTTGTCCTCTTAGTGAAATATTTTGGGCTCCAAAGTACGCATATATATCTAAAAATTTCCAATGCATCCCATTTTGACCATCATATATTTGTTTTCTTTTTCTTGAAGACAAAGCCGTCATCTTTATATAAATTAAAAGTTCAATTACAATTCAGGAGCTAAAAAAATAAAAAGCAAGATAAGAAATTATAAAAATAAAAGCAAAATTTGAAGCCTAAGCGAAAGAATAAGAGGAAGCAAATTAATAAAAGTAAACAAATAAAAAAAAGAAATAACTACCAAAAAATTAGGTTGTTCTCAACACATTCCATTCTTGAAAGGTATCTGCAATCAAGTCTGAAGGTGATTTACAGCTTCCCTCAAATTTTTTGCACCTCTCTCCGAGGATGAAGATTGCAGTTGCAATTTTTTTCCTGATTGGCTTTGGAACGTGAGAACTTGAGGTGATGTCAGAATATATGTGGCAAGACTCTAGTAGCAGCAAAAGAAGAGAGGACCACGCTAAAAATTAGTTTTGGTATAAATAAATATTGACAATAAAATTCACCATCTTGTTACATCTCAAACATGTGAATATGTACACAGAAATTGCTATCAAAACTTTAAATAAATGAATATACTTTATCTTGGTCTAAGGTCATTCGTTAGCAAAAGATCCTGTAAAACATTTCTGATGCAGGACCAGACTCACTTCAGGTCAATTCTGGACTCACTTTGGAAACATGTGTTAAATACAGAAAAAATCATTTGATGATTGCATAATAGTCTCCTGTTTAATTTAATGAAAAATATTCATTTTTACATGCCATGTCTCTGTGCATTGATTTAACAGTGATTAGCACATATGATAACCAAATTAAACCATATAATTTGTCATGTTTCAATCATGTTCATACCTGCATGTGCTGCACCATCTCCATCATCTTTTTGCGGGCACGTTGTTGTTACTGCCACAATAAAAAAATATACTAAATTATCTTAAAATTATTGTAAACATGGTCTACATTTAAAAAAAATGTTGAGTGATTATTTAAACTTTTAACTGCAGTACTGAAATTTTCAATGCAGAAAACAATATACTGAGGTATTTACAGGAATCTATTGTTCCTCAAATAGAAGATTCCTAGCAGTTCAGTGTTCAAGATAAAAAAAAAACCCCAAGCTTTTAATGATGGTTCAAAGCTTATATTAACATTCGGTAACTGGGCAAACTTCAATTCCAGTGTTGAGGAACAATAGAAGAATAGAAAATGTAAATAGAAGTTGTCACTGTTAAGCTGTTCACACATTTCTTAGTACAACAATTTTGTTAGTGTATAAACAGGTTATAACTGCTAAAAAAACTGTTGATGGGCAATATCAGTTAAATCACCTTGTATATCAATTACCATCATGTAATATGAAAGATAATTATTTAACATAATTTTTCTTATTGACCCTTATACCCTCACTCTCTGTACATTTTGCTTGTATCAGTATTATTTCAATGTAACAACATTCTTCTTTTCATAAATATCTGCAGACCAATCATTCAACATGGTACAATGAGAAAAGATGTCTTCTCAGTAAGTGAATAATTAAAATAATTAGTATCGTAGAATATTATTTTTAAGGGAAAACAAAAATAGGCTGAACATGATGCATAGTGGGGATATCAATATCACAGAAGCTTTTACCTTTTAGTATGTAGCCAAGGAAACAGTAAATGAGGGCATAAAGATCACTTTTATTATAAAGTTCTTCAAATTAGTAATTTCAATATATGCTATACTACTGAAGAATATTCTAAACATGTTTATGATGCATTAAAGGACAATGAAAAGGTCTTCCAACATAATTGAAATATGCTTCTCTCTATAAAAATTAGTAACCTGAGCTAGAGCAAAAGTGCATAACAAAACCTTTTCTTAAAGTTTATATTAAAAAAAATTGATATTACAATTTCCTTGAAAAGAAGTTACTGTAGAGCTTTATATCTTGCCAAATAAACAGAATTCTTAGATTTTTTTTTAACACATTTATGCTCTGTGTTATTGTTGTCGTCAGGCTTTTGGTAGTTTTAAGAAAAGATTAAAAAAGATAAGACACGATATTTATACCAATTCCATAATTAAACCTATCCTCTAGTTGAAAAACTCCTAGATTCTAGATTTTCGAATTCACAAAACACACATTTAACAATGCGTTTAAAATTTACCAGTTAAAAAAAAAATAGAACCTGGATTTTGTGGCCATACTATGTCATTCAACTTAAGGAATCCATGTGCAATTCTTAAAATTAGTTGTTACGTAAAGGAAACTGTATAGAAAAACAAATAAAAAAATAAAAATTCAGGAGAATTGCTATACCTGAGAGCAAAGGGAAAATCACTGACACTATTTAATCGTTAAGCTCCCAACAGTGTGCTTCATGTCATTGTGCAATGTATCCAGCAACTCCTATGATTGAAGAGGGGAGTAGGGGTTGGGGGTGGAGCAGAGATAGCATGGGAGGAAGAGGTAGATTGGGAGCTAGCCAAAGGTAGAGGAGAGAAGATTAGAAGCAGCCAACAGTGAGGAACTGAGAAGGGTTTTAGGGGGAACAGATTTGGCTGAAAATCAACAGAGGAGGTGTTAGGGGCAGATCCGACGAGCAGCAAATCTGAGAGAGGATCTGTGGAGGGCTTTGAGGTGGCACAATTTGGTGGAGAAGAGAGAGAGTCGGGAGAAGGTGGATAAGCGAGGGCGCGTGAAGGAGGGGCTGGGGGGCGTGCAAGGTCGGCGGAGGTGTTGAGCAAGGAGATGAGGCTGATCGGAGTTGCTTCGAGAGGAGGCGGAGGTGCTTCGAAAGGAGATGAGACGGAGGTGGGATCGGTTTGGCGGAGGAAGATGCGATGAAGGAAGGGTTAGGGTGGGACGGTTTGCGGAGGAGGAGATGAGGAGGGAGGTTCTAGCGAATGGGAGAGAAGAGAGACAGAGAGATAGAGAGGCTGCGGAGATCAATGAACGGTCAGATTGTCGTGAGAGGAACGGCTCAGATGCCGTGTCGAAATCGGAAAAAAATAGCGGAATCGGACACTCACGGGATTTAATTAATACTATAGATATCTCTCCCGAATAACTGAATCAACAAAAAGGTAACGAAATCATACAAATTGATATATCAGTATAGAATTTCTATTACATTTGCACATATATAAAGATGTCCCTAAGAATTGTAATACAGTGCTCTAAGCGATCAAATTATCTAATTCACTTCTCCCTTCATCTTCGTTCTGGTAAAGAAGTTGTTGCACTATTTTTTTTTCCAACGCCATCTTGCATGTTTCCTCAATTGCCCCCGATCAATATTCAAGTACACTTTCAATTAGTATAAACACAACTCAATTGTTTTGACATCTAAGTTTTTGAAAATAACAATATTTGTTGCACATAGGTCTGTTATTCACCCAACCAGTACCACTTTCTTCGGCCACACAGATTTTACCCTAAGTACAATCCTTGGCTTTACATAGTACTTATAATAGACATAAGAAAGAGAAAAAAAAAAATTTTTTTTTTTTAAATAAGTGGGTATGAAACCTACCACTTTTCATTACGAAAAGTCGAAAGATACAATACAGTTTAACAGAGTTTATCAAAAAGCGAAAACGGCACTGCCGCACTGGTACCAAAAACATGGTACCAGTGCCCCCTCATTATCTAATCCCCTCACTAATTGGGCCCCAACCAAGCAAAACTAACCAAAAGTTAGAAACATAGAGGTCCTTAAATATTTTAATTGACTAGAAATTGATGCTTATTTGCTAATGAAACAATGATACTTCAGGGTAAGAAAACAAACACGACAAAAATCAACCATAATAAGCTGTGACCAGTAATTGGTTAATATAAAACAAAGCATAGATGCCATTGAATACTTGCTTATTTATTTATAAGAAGCTGGTATAAAGCATATCTCGTCAACATAACACATCACTAGATACATTTCAATAGATGAACAATAATCATTTCTGATACGTCTAGATTTAGTAGAATGATCAACTAGAGTGATTAGAGGAAAGGATTATAGTTTATTGCTCTTTATCTCGCGTACAATGTATGTGTGCTCTATTACAGAATGTCCAACCCCTTTTTCTATGCCCCTCCCTCTATATTTATAGGCGTTTGAACTAGATTCCCCTGCTGACGTCATCAAACAGCCGTTACTCCACTTGCACGCTGTTCGTTACACCACTTGCATGCTGTCCCCTATTTCTATCCGAAGGTCTCACGGGTTCTTCTTCGAAGTGGGTTCGCAGATGGCAAAACTATTTCCGAGGGTCCTCGTGTGTCCCCAGGAGGTCAGGTTGTCAAGTTAGTTGATTTGTCACTTTTCGCTTCCCGCCTCTTTTGCGGTTCAGAAATCACAGAGAAAGTTGATGACGTCACTAATGCGGGCCGGGCCTCGACTTGTTCATCATATTGGGCCAGGCCGTTATATTCTGGCCCTATCATTAGCCCTTGAACTTGCGGTGAGTATCCATCGTAAGTTGGAAAAAAGCACAGAAACCCTAGACCCCAAATACCTTTGTAGATTGTCCATGGGTTTCGAAGCAAAGGCTTTTGGGCGACTTGGCCTCGGAGCTTTTGAGTCGGGTCATGAAGCTCAAGGCAAAGGTTTCGGCCGACTTGACTTCGGAGCCCTTGAATTCCGAAGCCCTTGAGTCTGATCATGAGGATTAAGGCAAAGATTTCGGCCAACTTGACTTCGGAGCCCTTGAGTTCCGAAGCCCTTGAGTCTGATCATGAGGATCAAGGCAAAGATTTCGGCCAACTTGACTTCGGAGTCCTTGAGTTCCGAAGCCCTTTAGTATATGGATAGTTTTCCTCTGAAGTTAGGTGAAACGTCGCTTCATTTTGTCTTCTAGTCTGCCTCAAGAGTACTGCCTGGACACGTGTCATCAATAAAACGCTTGGGTTATTGAACCGCCTCTTTGCCTTCTCCTAGGGATCAGTGACTCTTTTTCCCGCCTTTTCTTCTCCAGGCGACTCTTCACCTCCTAAAAACCTTTATAGTTTCCTTCTCTCTCTCTTTCTTTTCCGTTTCATTTTCTGCATTCATCTCTTCAAGCTCTTCTATTCCAATCTCTTTTCTTCCAAACTCTTTTCTCTTTCTTAGCGCCGGTGCCGTCGTGCTCCTCCAAGTTCTTTCTCTCCTTCTGCCCGAATATTCGCCGGAAAACGCCATTACCAGGTATCTCTCCATTTTTCTTCTCTCCTTTAGTTCTTTTTTGTTTGTTCTAGGCTGTTATACCATTGTCCTAGCTTAACAAAGTGTTGGCCGTTCCAACTGAAACTATTTTTCCGGTAATCGGCCTTCTGGCCAAGTTTGATAGGTCATCTTCTTTATCATTATTTCTTGTATCGTATGGTTTGTTATATGCTTTTACTCAAGCACGCTTCTTGTCATACCAGTTGTTCCTTTTACCAAGATTGCTATCTCGGTATTGGTTGGTACAAAATTTTCTCATTGGTTCTGTACTCATGTATACATGATAAAAGTTTTGAGTTAGCCCTTCTTGTCTGTAGGATGAATCCCGAGACACATTCTGCTCAGTCACAGAATGAGAACATTCCGGAAGGAACTCCACAGCAAACCGAATCCACCTCGGGAAAAGCCGTGGTGGTTCACTCTAACTCATCCAATCCCGAGGATACCGATGTTCCCGAGAAGACCTCAAAAGGTCGAGTTGCTCCTAGGAAGGAAATCTTTCGTCGTTCATCTCGGCCTCTGGATACAGTTTTTAAAACTGCTCCCACTTTCCAATCCGAACCATGGAAAACTACTTATACCCTCAAAACTTTCTCCCAAGAGATTGGATTTGATGAAGATGACGCTCTCGAAGAGGCGTCTCCCGAAGATCGTCCCTATGACGAGGAAAAGGGGGCAGTGCTCTTTTGGTTAAGTGCCAAATATGGGTACCACATCCCTTATTCGGATTTTGTACTAGAGGTTCTCAGGACGCTCGAAATACCAGCCGGACAGCTCCATCCGAAGGCCTGGTGTATCACCCGATCTTTTGAGACTGTCTTCTCTCTATTCGCTACAGCTTTAGGCATGCCTACCATACGGCCTACTCTCAGGATGTTCGGGTTTTATTTCGCCTTTTTCCAGGCCACAGACTTGTGCACAGTTCGCTACAAGCCTTCTATTTGTTTGTTCGGAGAAAAAATAAAAAAGCTTGACGACTGGGAGAAACATTTTTGTTTCATCCGTCAGCCCTATGTGGGTGCATACGCCTTGACTAAAAAGTGGCGTAAAGACACGACTTTCTTCAACAAAGTCTCTATTGACCCTCCCACTCCCACGGAATATGCCTTCATCCACCGTTTGAACTCCACTCTTCAAGAGCATGGTCCTCTTCGTTTAATCTTCAATGGCACTTCTGCTGTTGGTGCAGAGTGTGGTCACTTGCCTCTCATTGCGGATGCTCCTCCCCCTCCTCCTAAGTCTCGTAAGAGGGCTGCGAGCTCCACTGCGGCCAGTGAACGCTGAAAGAAGAAGGCGACTAATCTTCCTCCCATTGGGGAGAACTTTTCGGGGAAGTCTTCCGATGCTGATTCGGAAAAAACCACCACAGTTTCTCCTACTCATCCACCTCATGGGGAGAATGTTGGGGAGGGTTCGGCTTCTCGTACCGATACCATGGAGGGGGACTCGCCGCTTAGGGTGATAGAAGCCAGTTCTCGCCGGGATCTCGGGAAGGAGAAGGATCTTTCCGAAGATGATGAGGAGAATTTGTTTGTGGTGCCCCTTCGTGCATCAAAATCTTGTCTTTCCCGAACCCATACTGCTGCCACTTCCGAGGCCATCATCATCCCAGTTCCCGAATCTAGTGAGCTTGTTTATCCCGACACGCCTGTTCGGGAATCAATCCTAGGTGAAGATGATACATGTTAGAATCCTTTGCTTCTAGAACTGCCGAGCACTCCTCCCTCGGCTGGCATTGACGCGGCTACAACTGTTTTGCAGTCAGGTTCTCCCAGTTCGGCCCGTTTGGCCCATAGTTTAGCCGAGCTGCATTCGATATTTACTGCTAAGGATGCCAAAATAGCTTTGTTGGAGGCTAAGTTGGCCAGGGAGAAGTCTAAGGTACAAACTTTACAGGTCGAACATGACCTACAATATAAGGATTGGCATTCAATGACCTGCAATTATGTTTTTGCTAATCAACTTTCTATCATGTTGGCTCAGAATTTGGTTAAGGAGAATGTTGAACAAGCTCAGAAGCTTGAGGACTTCGACCGCCTTCGGCATATTCTTTTGTTGAAGCTTGGCTCTTCCCTTTTGCCAACGTGACAATGCCATTTGCCAACTCTCCATGGCTCATGATTCTCTGAATGAGGAAAGAGTTAAGAAGGAAAAAGCCGAAGCCATCTGTGCTATTCTTCAGGAAGAGGTGACGAAGCTCTCTGTTGAGAACTCTCTTCTCACTAGTGCCACGAGCCTTGCTGAAGAAGAAAAGGAGAGGGTTTGTCAAGAGTTTCTTCCTACTTTCTTTCGGTCTCGTGCTTTTAAGAGGGCCGCCAGTATGCAATCTGCTCACGTAATGAGAGCCGCATTGCTTCGGGTGTGTCGGGGGCTTCAATTCTTCTATCCATTTACTGATAAGGAATTTGAAATTCTTGCTCCTGAAGAGATTCCTCCACTTCCTTCGCTTCCCGAATGCAGTTGGCGTCGTTCCGATGATCGTCTTCTAGGGCCTGATGGCAATGTTCTTAAGGGTACGATGGCTATTCTAGGTGATATGGTTGCACCTCAATACCCTTGGCCTGAGGAACAAGTGCCCTGGCCTTCGGACATTCCTAAACCCGAGGAGGAAGATGAAGAAACTGGCAAGCAGTCTTAGGTGACGAAGCTGAACAGCAGTCTTTTTTTTTTAAGATAAGAAAAGCTATTTTGGTTGTCTGTTAATGAAGTTTTTTAAGTTCCTCCTTGTTCTTTTCTTTTATGGTTATTGATGTTTGCGATGTCCTTCGTAATTGTTACACCGTCTCTTGCATGTTCGCGTCGCGAACTGAATTGTTATACCCTCTTGCACGTTCGTGTCGCGAACTGAATTGTTACACCGTCTCTTGCACGTTCACGTCGCGAACTGAATTTGAAAAAATGTTCATAAATGGACTCCGTAGGTCCTTAGGATAACTCCAAATTACGAGAAATGTTCACTAGGCGAACTATACTATATCTGATTTTATATCAGTTTTGAATTTTCAATTCATAATCAGATCCTCATCTTACATATAATAAAGATGTGTGGATGGTCCTAAAAGGTGCGAATGAAAAGGTGCCTATCAAAAGAATGCCTTAAAGGGTGCGATTTAAAAAGTGTCTCGCCAAAGAATGCAATCGAGTGGATGTCTCATCCACCAAAGGGTACTAATATTTTATCTATAAATAGTACTCCACATTTCGAGTTTTCATTAACCATTTTACATTTACAAAATGAATGAATATAATAAAGATGTGTGGATGTCCCGGTGCGAATGAAAAGGTGCATATCAAGAGAATGTCTTAAAGGGTGGGTGCGATTTAAAAGGTGTCTCGCCAAAGGATGCAATCGAGTGGATGCCTCCTCCACCAAAGGGTACTAATATTTTATCTATAAATAGTACTCCATATTTCGAGTTTTCATTAACCATTTTACATTTACAAAATGACAAACATAATAGATATCACATCACTATCAAATAGAAATCCAGATGTGATACGTGCACGGATCACGAAAAATTTGTCTTGCAACTGATTGGAAGACGGAAAATACATGGAGCATGAATTTTGTTCAACCAGATATATAGTAAGGTAATTTTTTTATGCAATACATTTTTTCCCCTATATCATGTTGATTTCAATATTTAACAAGATTTTGTTTCCAATATTTTTTTCATATTTATGCATTTTAGCCAACAACTTTATGGACATATATGAATTTAAAAATATTCAAATTTTTTAAATTAACAATAATATTGGCTTAAAATATTATGTTTTTTTTTACTAGAATACTTTTTATTTTGATATTGGATATTATCAACGGATCCAAAATGATTTTACACAAGGCGCCATGTGCGAGATTGTACGGTTCAATGTAGAACATATTAGAGGAGGCTGTCATACGGTTCCCCACAAGTTTTGTATTGATTTTTCCGCAAACACTTATGTTACTATCTTGACATCAAATCTTCTTGTCATATTCGTATGTTACCCGATTTCAAACCTTTTGAAAATATTAGAACATAAATTACTGACTTCGCACAGCCTATAGGCACACCTATTGTTTAATTACTATAATCATATAAATTAAAATTTATAATTCTTAATTACAATTTACTTATTAATTTTGATATTTTTTTAATACAATTTTTCTCTTCAATTCAATTTTTAGTATTTCGTAATACTTTTTATTTTTAAACAATCTAAAATTTTTGTAAACATTAAAAAGAATTGTATTCTTATTTGGAAAATAAATAGTTGTCCTTTTTATTTTAATTATTATTAATAAATTATAATGAGATTAATTAGATGTTGATAAACTAAAGGGTGCGTTCATATAGTCTATATTCAATGAATAGGTCCCAAAAGATGCCTTACACTAACTAGATAATTGTTTCATCTCCTTCTTAAAGTGCAGATATATAGCTGTAAATATAATAAAGTATTCTTTTTATTTTAAATAAATATTAAAAACCATTATTAGGTTATTTAAATGCTAATAAATGAAATGGTGGGATAATATATTATAAAGTGTCCTTTTTTATTTAAAATTATTATTGAGAAATCATAATTAGGTTAATTAAATGATAACAAATGAAAGGGTGCGATTATGTCTCATAAAGTGTCATTTTTTATTTTTATATTATTATTAAAAAATTATAAATAGGTTAATTAAATGTTAACAAATGAAAGGATGTGAGTATGTAGTCTTATTCAATGAATGGGTGTGAATGAAAATGTGCCTTTTAACATATATTTCATAGGATTTCAATTAATATATGTCTTTCCAAAGGATACAATCAAGTTGATGCCTTAAAAGGTGCGATTTAAAAGGTGCATTGTCAAAGGATGCAATCAAGTGGATGCCTCCTCCACCAAAGGGTGCCAACATTTTATCTATAAATATTACATTTTTTTTTTAAATTTTCATCAACCATTTCACATTTACAATAAAGACAAACATAATAGATATCGCATTACTTTCAAATAGAAATCTATGCGTGATACGTGCACGGATACTGAAAATTTGGTCCACAACAAATTCGAAGACAAAAAAAAATACATGGGGATGAATTTTGTTCTTCTAGAAGTAAGGAAAATTTTTATACAATAATTTTTATTAATACCAGAATGTTTAAATCGTTATTAATTTTCATTCTTGAGCAAATCAATTTATCAAATTTATCTTCTTATAGCAAATATACTTTAAAAATAAGTTCTTTTATATTAAAATCATTGATTAAAAATCATCTATATACTCTAAATAAAAATGAATGCCATAATGTCCCATATATTATTTACAATGGATACCATTATCGTCGAGCGAAGCTCGACGCACAGATCTAGTATTAATATATAGTTGTCACAAATTCTAAAATCCGAGTATTCCTCGGATTGTTTCTTTTGTCTTGCATTCTTCTTGTTTCTTCCGTGCTCGTCAATCCTGCGCATTCGGAAGTAGCCCTCGGGTTGGGTGTCGTTTTGCTTCTAGTACTAACAACTCCGGGCTATCTTCGCAGTGGCCCTCCTTCCTTCGGAACGAATGCGCCCTTGGCGCAATCTTTTTAGGCCGAGAAGACCTCCATCATCTGAAGGCGGAGTATTCAGTGGATTGGTGCTGAGAGTCTACCACACCATATCAGCTATCCTACTGAGTTTTCCGTCCCCCATCAGCTATCCTACTGAATTCTCTCTGAATCAGCGTTTGTTTATGCGCTTTTTCTTCGCCATGGCTTTTTCTTGTTTTGATTTTTGTTTAGAAGAGAACTCTGCCTTTGGAGATGGAAGAAGGGTAGTATTTATAGGCTCAAGGCCTCACCTTTAGTGTTTCTGACACTTGCTCTCTTTTTCAATACCACCCTGACATGCCAGTTGCCTTTAATGCTTTTCTGACTAATTTGTTAGCGTCGTTTGTTTTTTATTGTAATTTGGAATACTTTTTCCGAGAGACTCTCGAGGAAGGTCACGACTTGTTTCTTTTTCATGCGCTTACTCCGAGATTAGCTCTCGAGGAGGGTCACGACTTTTCTTTTCCATGCGCTTACTCCGAGATAAGCTCTCGAGGAGGGTCACGACTTTTCTTTTTCATGCGCTTACTCCGAGATTAGCTCTCGAGGAGGGTCACGACTTTTCTTTTTCATGCGCTTACTCCGAGATTAGCTCTCGAGGAGGGTCACGACTTTTCTTTTTCATGCGCTTACTCCGAGATTAGTTCTCGAGGAGGGTCACGACTTTTCTTTTTCATGCGCTTACTCCGAGATTAGCTCTCGAGGAGGGTCACGACTTTTCTTTTTCATGCGCTTACTCCGAGATTAGCTCTCGAGGAGGATCACGACTTTTTTTTTCATGCGCTTACTCCGAGATAAGCTCTCGAGGAGGGTCACGACTTTTCTCTTTCATGCGCTTACTCCGAGATAAGCTCTCGAGGAGGGTCATGACTTTTCTTTTTCATGCGTTTACTCCGAGATAAGCTCTCAAGGAGGGTCACAACTTTTCTTTTTCATGCGCTTACTCCGAGATAAGCTCTCGAGGAGGGTCACGACTTTTCTTTTTCATGCGCTTACTCCGAGATTAGCTCTCGAGGAGGGTCACGACTTTTCTTTTTCAGGTTGCTAAATCATTTTTTGGAAACATTTTATTATTCAACAAACAGATACAACCCCTACTTTGGGGGGCACACATTACATTTTCTTTTGAACGATCAACATATGTAAAAACTTAAGAAATAAAAAGTATACTACGCGGAGAGAAACAACTACGGTATGAGTCCTCCCGCATCTTAATTTATTCCCTACACGTAAAATTTTCTTAGGTGTGCTGCATTCCAAGCGTTCGGAATACTCTTCTCTTTCATATCCTTCAGATGATATGCCTTTCCTCCAATGGATTTGACCACCTCGAAAGGTCCTTCCCATGCGGGATCCAATTTTCCCACTTGCTTGCCCGTTGCCTCCACTTTCCTTAACACCCAATCTCCTGGCTGAAAATGCTTTGGAGCGACTTTCTTGTCGAAGTTCTTCCTCATCTTCCTTTGATATTCTTCGAGCTTGGCGCGAGCTTCCTCTCTTAGTTCAAAGATGGTGTCCAATTCTTCCTCCCTGCGAACACCATTCTTCTCCCAGGTGTACGAGGCCGTGCATAGAGAGGGGTGCACTATCTCCATTGGGGTTACTGCTTCCATCCCGTACACCATGGCGAAGGGAGATCTCCCAGTGGCTGTCCAAGGGGTAGTGCGGTAGGCCCATAAGATCTCGTCCAGATATTCGGGCCAAGTGTTTTTTCTCCCTTCTATTTTTCTTTTTAAACCTTCCAAGATGGTTCGATTAGAGACCTCGGCCAATCCATTTGATTGGGGGTGGGAAACCGAAGAGGTACATGATCTGATTTCGAGACCTTTACAGAAATCCTGGAATGGTGCCCCAGCGACTTGTGTGCCATTGTCGGAGATGATCGTGTAGGGTAGGCCGTACCTATATACGATATGATGCCTAACAAAGTCCACAACCTTTTGCGAGGTAATGGTTGCTAGAGGTTTAGCTTCAATCCATTTGGTGAAATATTCCACGGCCACTACCAAGAATTTCACGTTTCCTTGTCCCTAGGGAAATGGTCCCAACAAGTCTATACCCCAAACATCAAAAGGCCATGGACTTGAAATGGATTGCATGGGGTGAGGTGGCTGTCTAGGTATTCGGGCATGAAATTGGCACTTTTCACACCTTCGGACATACTCCTCCACGTCCTTCCTCAACAAAGGCCAATAAAAACCAGCCCGAACGATCCTGCCGCTTAGTGAAACCATTCCCTGGTGACTGCCACATATTCCTTCGTGTACTTCTCCAATTATTTCATCGGCTTTGGCTCTTCCTACACACGTGAGCCATGGAATTCCGTATCCTTTCTTCAACAGTAAATTATCCATGATTGTGAATTCTAGGGCCTACCTTTTTATCTTTCTTGCTACCTTATCATCCTCGGGCAGTCTTCCTTCTTTTAAGTAGTTCCAGATCAAGGCATACCATTCGGTTCCTGCATCAATGATATATATTTCGATGGCCGTCACATCGATGCTGGGCTGTGGGACTTCTAACATCACAATCGGCTTCTCTCGATCGAGATCACTCTCTTTAGCTAGTTTCGAGAGAGCGTCGGTCGTCTCATTCGGAGTTCTCGGGACATATTCTACTGAAACAGCCTCGAATGTGGCCATGACGGCTTTCACTTTCTCCAAGTATAAAGCTAATCTTTCGTTCAATGTGGCGTATTCTCCCTTGATTTGATTAACCACCAATTGCGAATCCATGTAGAAACGAACCCTCTTCGCCCCTATTGCTTCAATCAAGCGCATGCCTACCAGTAGAGCTTCGTATTCCGCTACGTTGTTCGACACTTCGAAAGTCGGGTGGACAGCGTAATTGAATTTCTCACCATTCAGACCTTTGATTTCCACTCCTACTCCCGATCCCTTTTCGGAAGATGCTCCGTCAACAAATACCTCCCATATAGCTTCCTCGGGGGGTCCGAGGGGTCTTGCTGTAGATTCCACTACAAAGTCAGCCAACACCTGTCCTTTGTAAGCTGTCCTTGGCTCGAAAGAAACATCATATTTGGACAACTCCACTGCCCATTTCAACAGTCTTCTTGCCACATCAAGTTGTCCTAATACCTTTCGTAGTGGTAAGTCAGTCAACACTTTAATCGGGGTGTGTCTGAAAATACGGCCTCAGTTTTCTTGACGCGGTCATGACGGCAAACGCGGCCTTTTCCACTGGAGGATAGAGGATTTCGGCATCCCACAGGACCCGTGACACGAAGTATACTGGCTTCTGCTTTCCCTCTTCTACTCTCATCAAGACCGCGCTCACTGCGGTGTCCGAAGCAGCCACATACAAATATAGAACCTCGCCGCTCACCGGCCTACTGATAATGGGCGAGGTAGCTAAATATTCTTTTATTTTTTCAAAAGCCTGCTGACACTCCGTAGTCCATTGGAATTTCTTGTTTTTCCGAATGGTTTGGAAAAAAGGCTGGCATACCTCGGCTGATTTTGAAATGAATCTACTCAAAGCTGCGATGCGGCCTGTCAACTCTTGTACCTCTTTCACCGTCTTGGGAGCTTCCATCCCCATAATCGCTTGGCACTTGCTAGGGTGCACCTCTATTCCCCTTTCTGAGACGATAAAACCTAAAAATTTTCCACTTCCTAGACAGAAAAAACTCTTTTTCGGATTAAGGCGCATTCCGACCGCCTTCATTTTTGCGAAGATCCTTTCCAAATGTTCAACGTGCTCTGTTCCCGAGCAACTTTTCACTACCATGTCATCTATGTAAGCCTCCATGATTTTTCCTAGCTCCTCTCGGAATAACTTGTTCACCATTCTTTGGTATTTTGCACTCGCGTTTTTCAATCCAAAAGGCATCACTTTGTAGCAATAAATTCCCCTTTCGGTGAGAAAACCGGTTTTCTCCTCATCCTCGGGACGCATCTTGATCTGATGGTATCCTGTATTTGCGTCAATGATGCTTAGATGAATAAAACCCGCTGTGGAGTCCACTAAAGCATCGATGCTAGGTAGGGGAAAAGGATCTTTTGGGCATGCTTTGTTCAAGTCCGTGAAGTCTATGCACATCCTCCATTTGTTGTTGGGTTTTGGGACAACCACTGGATTGGCAAGCCAGGCTGGACACTTGACTTTGCGTATGAAGTCTGCTTCTAGCAATTTTTGTACCTCGGCTTCTATTATTGCCTTTCGTTCAGATACAAATTTCCTCTTCTTTTGATGTACTGGTCTAGCTCCCGAAAACAACTTAATCCTGTGTTCTGCCACCTTTCTATCTATTCTGGGCATCCGTCCACCTTCCTCAGCAAACACTTCCTTGTTCCTAACCAGGCATGCTTTCACCAATTGTCTATCTGCTACCCCCAGGTGTTAGGAAGTGCACAAATTTAATTTTTAGACTAATTACTCTTAATTAATCCTAATTAAATTAAGTGCAAAGGAGATCTAGTGCAAAAGCCATCCAAACACACAAGAGAAAGAGGGAAAAAGGGCTACCTCTTGCGAACTTGTAATCGCAAGGCTCGAATCCGTCGAGTCGAGGTTGTGCGCACCACCACGCGTGTCTCGGCCTCAAGTCCACCAAGGTATTAACCAAAACCTCGATCTATGCTAGTAGATGAGAGGTTAAGCCTAATCCCTTCCTTCCCTTTGCCTTAATTAACTATTTAATTGGATGGAGGCAAGAGGTGCTCAACACATGAGCTTAAGAGAGCAATGGTGGAGAGGAAAAATTCTGAAATTTTTCCTTTAATTTTCGTCCAAAATATTAGGGAGAGAGAAAAAGGCAAGGTGGCTAGGGTTTTGGCTCCCAAAGTGGTCATTTTATAGACCAACCACTCTCCCAAAAAGTTGTAACTAATTTACAACTATGCCATCACTAGGGCAGCCATAAAATGGGCCTAAATGGGCTCCATTAATTATTTAATTGGTCCTCTAATTCAATTAATTAGTGGCCCAATTAATTGCTCTCAAGTTGGACCTTTAATTTACAATTTAAATATAGGCCCGTTAGCTCAAATTAATTACTTTAATTAATTCATGTTGAACAAATTAATTATCAACACTTTGATAATTATTTAAGGATTAGAATATGCATTAATTTATTTCTATATAATCCGTTTGACTTAATTAATTAATTATGACGGTTCGCAACAGTACATAATTAATCAGTCAACATATCATATTGTTGCATTCCTTAATACAACCAAATAAATAATGCACGCATGGTCAAAACCTATTTGTGTGACCCTTTGAGGATTTATGCTCTGTTGGACATGGAAAATAAATCGCTATTTATTTCCAATAATCATAAGCGGTATCTAGCAACACGTTATGATTCCCAATTCGCATAAATAGTGTACTGCTACAATATTTTTAATCCTGCATAAGAAATAATAGTATTTCCTTGTCTGATTCTTATGTCACATGATATCATCGTATAATCCAAGATAGGAATGTGTCATTCTTGCAGATTATACGTTTCTTGATCTAGAGATGACTGTATCAGTTGCTAGCAAACAATCCATCTCCATCAAGGGGCCCAAACAGATATCATCGCTCACTAAGTTAATTAATGAGGGACATACGGTTTTCTTGATGAACAACTTTTCCCCGCACAATTCAAGAGAACATAAATAAAGTCCGTATAGCAGCCCTTATCAGGAATCAACGGTAGACGATATTTATTGAACCTATCCTCATGTGGAAAAGCTGAACCATCTCAAACTTAGAATCAAACTCAAATGAAATAAATAATGACACATAACACAATCCATATATTTATTTCACTGGGTCGCGTCCTGTACTATGTTCTATAACATATACATATGCAATTAAGTTGGCAACTCCTTACCTATGATCTGTAGAACTTAATCATCACTTAACTTGCATACTAATCTTATCCGATAATTAATATTCCTTGTTAATTATCAAGATTACGGACCTTTTAGATTTATTATTGTCATTTAATTATAAATGAACTACAGAGATCCACAATTCAGATCCTCAACCTGAATGATCTGTCAATTAATAAATCAAGGAATAAATGATAAAATATCATCAATCACATAAACCATAGAAGTGGCCATTTAATAATTGGCTCCTAGGACATAACTCTAACAATCTCCCACTTGGCCTAGAGTCAATCAACAGCGACTTCTAGCCAGTGCATAGTACTCAATGTAATATCCAAAATATACATGTCTCATACTAAAACCTCAAAAGATAAAAGATACAACTCAAAGCCACTCAGGCATACGCCTAATCCCCATGGATGCAACGTGCAACTCATGTGCGGCTCGAGATAGAGGCTTTGTCAGAGGGTCCGCTGTGTTCGCGGCACCGTCCACCTTCTTGACCTTGATCCACCCGTCATTCACAAACTGACGGATGAGATGGAATCGTCGTAGAATGTGCTTGGTCTTTTGGTGAGACCTAGGCTCCTTGGACTGAGCTATGGCTCCCGTGTTGTCGCAGTAGAGATCCACTGGACCTGAGATGCTTGGAACCACCTCCAGCTCGGTCAAGAATTCCTTGATCCAAACGCCTTCTTTCGCTGCTTCACCCGCCGCTAAGTATTCTGCTTCGGTGACGGAATCGGCCGTGGTATCCTGTTTGGAACTCTTCCAACTCACGGCCCCACCATTGAGCAGATATACGAAGCCGGACTGTGACTTCGCATCATCTCGATCGGTTTGGAAACTAGCATCGGTGTAACCACTTACAACGAGCTCTTGGTCTCCACCATACACGAGGATGCTATCCTTTGTTCTCTTGAGATACTTGAGGATATTCTTGACTGCGGTCCAGTGTGGCATACCAGGGTTAGCTTGGTATCGACTAGTCACACTAATCGGATGCGCCACATCGGGGCGAGTGCATAGCATGGCATACATAATCGAACCGACCACAGATGGATACTTGAACTGATTCATGTACTTTCTATCTGTATCAGTCGTCGGACATTGAGTCTTGCTCAAGAATATGCCATGTGACATAGGCAAGTAACCCTTCTTGGAACTAGCCATGTTGTGTTTTTCCAACACTTTGTCAATATATGCATCTTGGCTCAAACCTAACAACCTTCTTGATCTATCTCGATAGATCTTGATTCCTAGGATGTAGGCGGCTTCGCCCAAGTCTTTCATTGAGAACACCTTCTTCAATGAATCCTTGACTGCATTCAATTCGGGGATATCATTCCCGATCAAGAGTATATCATCAACATATAGAACAAGAAACACAACCACGCTCCCACTAATCCTCTTGTAAACACAAGGTTCCTTCTCGCTTTGAATGAAGTTCAACTTCTTGACCTCTTCATCAAAGCGCTTGTTCCAACTCCTTGATGCTTGCTTCAATCCATAAATGCACCTTTGAAGCTTGCACACCTTGTTAGCATTCTTTGGATCCACAAAACACTCGGGTTGTGTCATATACACATCATTTTCCAAGTTGCCATTTAGGAAGGCAGTTTTGACATCCATTTGCCATATCTCATAGTCGTAGAATGCAGCAATTGCTAACAAGATCCGAATTGACTTGAACATGACGACTGGCGAGAAAGTTTCTTCATAGTCAATACCATGAACTTGCTTGTAACCTTTCGCAACTAGTCGTGCTTTGTAAATGGTCAAGTTGCCATCCATGTCGACCTTTCTCTTAAAGATCCATTTGTTCTCAACGGGTTTTACTCCGTCGGGAAGGTCAACTAAGGTCCATACCTTGTTCTCATACATGGATTGCATTTCGGATTCCATGGCTTTAAGCCATTCCTTTGAGTCGGATTTTTCCTTCATGTCCTTTATGGTCAAGGGTTCGTCATTCGCAATGACGAGAACGTCGTGCAAACCTACGTATCTTATAGGTGGACGACTTGGCCTTGCCGATCTTCGTAGGGTAGACGCTTGAGGTTCTTGAACTTGTTCCACAACGATTTGCGGACTTAGTTCTTGAACTTCAAGTGTGGGTGCAACTTCAACATCATCGACTCGCGATATGTTTGAGTCTTCAATTGAGGGAGCTTGCTCTTGAACCTCTTCTTCTACAACTACTTGTGGAATGGATTCAACTACCACCTCATTTGGCACCACATTGGGAACAACTAGATTGCCTACTTGAGGCATCTCTTGTTGCTGCGGTTCTTGAATTTCTTCAATCACCACGTTGCTCCCACTACTTCTTCTTGAGAGAAACTCTTTCTCCAAGAACTCCGCATGTCGTGCAACAACTATCTTGTTCTCGACACGGTTGTAGAAGTAGTAACCCTTTGTTTCCTTAGGGTATCCTACGAAATAACATTTGTCCGATTTGGGTCCAAGCTTATCGCTCATTAGCCTTTTCACATAAGCTTCACAACTCCAAATCTTGAGAAAAAGCATGCTTGGTTTCCTACCAAACCAAAGCTCATAAGGCGTCTTCTCAACGGACTTTGACGGAACACGGTTTAAAGTAAAAGCTGCGGTTTCTAATGCAAAACCCCAAAACGATTTAGGCAAGTCGGTTTGGCTCATCATCGATCGAACCATGTCTAGCAAAGTTCGATTCCTCCTCTCGGATACACCATTCCATTGTGGTGTTCCCGGTGGAGTGAGTTGTGCAACGATTCCACACTCCTTTAGATAATCACCAAATTCGTGGCTCAAGTACTCTCCACCTCGATCGGAACGCAAGACCTTAATCTTTCGATTGAGTTGGTTCTCAACTTCATTCTTGAACTCCTTGAACTTTTCAAAGGATTCAGACTTGTGCCGCATCAAGTAGATATACCCGTATCTACTATGATCATCGGTGAAAGTGATGAAGTATGAATAACCTCCTCGTGCACAAATGCTCATAGGTCCACACACATCGGTATGTATGAGATCTAACAAGTCGTTTGTCCTAATCCCTTTGTTAGGAAAAGGCGCTTTGGTCATCTTTCCCATCAAACATGATTCGCATGTGTCAATTGGCTCGAAAGCGAATTGATCTAAGAGACCAACGGTTTGCAATCTCTTAATGCGTTTCTCGTTGATATGGCCTAAGCGGCAATGCCACATTAGAGTCGTACTTTCATGTGAAATCTTACGTTTCCTACTGTCACGTTCAACACTCAAAACATGTTCGCTAGAATCAAGCACATAAAGACCATTCAATAAATGCGCAACACCATAACAAACATCATCACGCAACAAAGTACAACTTTTGTTCTTTATTACAACACCAAATCCATCCAAGTCTAAACAAGAAATAGAGATAATGTTCCGAGTGATACAAGGAACTACATAGACATCTTTGAGTTCCAAAATGAAACCAGAAGGCAAAGTTACATCCACATTCCCAACGGCCATAGCGGAGACACACGTGCCGTTACCGACGCGGAGTTGTACTTCGCCTTTCTCGAGCCGCCTCCTACTCTTTAGTGCCTGCACATTTCGACAAATGTGAGCACAAGAACCGGTGTCAAAAATCCAGTCTGTGTTAGAGGTAGCGAGAAGGGTTTCAATGACAAATATACCTGAGGTAGAAGGCTGGACGGTTCCCGCCTTCTTGTCAGCGAGGTACTTGGGGCAGTTCCTCTTCCAATGGCCCGTCTTGCTACAGTAATAGCATACGGTCTCGGAAGTGGCCGGGTTCTTCTTTCTCTTGGAACCCTCGGGAGCTCCCTTGGCCGGACCTTGGGGCGTCACCGGGCCTTTGCCCTTTCTAGTTCGGCGGGTCTTTCTTTTCTTGCTCTTCTTGCTCTTGTCACTCACCGCAAGAACATCTTTGGGGCCTTTCTCTTTCTTGAGACTCTCATCCGTCTCGACAAGCATGTTTTGGAGATCATCCATGATCTTGTCCATGCCATTCATCCGGTAGTTCACAACAAAACCGGTGAAGCTGTGAGGGAGAGAGTTGAGAATAAAGTCTTGAATCGCCCCTGACGGGAAGGGCGTATCAAGCCTTTCAAGCTGCCGAAACAACCCCGCCATCTTCATGACGTGTGGCCCGACTTCATGACCCTCCGCCAATCGAGTATTGG
Organism: Rhynchospora breviuscula; assembly: GCA_027562975.1. Lineage (NCBI taxonomy): Eukaryota > Viridiplantae > Streptophyta > Magnoliopsida > Poales > Cyperaceae > Rhynchospora > Rhynchospora breviuscula. Next base: position 494,503 of record CM050399.1, read on the forward strand.
CGACGGCCTTGATGAGACGAGCCCTTTCGGTGCGGGCCTTGGTTTGGAACATGTTCGAGAGACGAGAGACCATTTCAAACACTCCTAGACCACTATCCATGAACTCCTTTTGGAGTTCTGACTCCATGACAGCGACAATCAAGACGGACATCTCCATGTCGTCCGTGACGTGCTTGTCATGTTTGTCCTGATCCGCTTTAGGGGCATCCGACTTGGGAGCCGCGGGGACGGGAGTGGTCAAGAGATATTCCTTCTTTTCAAACCTAAGGACAAGCCTAAGGTTCCGATGCCAATCCAGAAAGTTGGCACCGTTGAAGGCGAGCTTCTCTTTCTCTAAAAGAGAACGTAGCGAAAAAGACGAGGAAGACATCTACAACAATTTTCAAATTAAAGGTCAATTAGTTTATGTTTTGTTTTAATTTCCAATAAAGTAAAACTTTCACTACTTTAATATAAGTCCCTAAAAGTAATGAATTTCCAAGACCCCCACTTTCGTTGAGATGATGCCGGCGTCGGCACAACATCAAAGCAACTAATAATGAGGTAGGTTCTCCTTAACCAATCATACAACTTTATGACTCTTGGTTCGCGTCGCGAACTTCACTCCAATGTCCAATCCGATTAGGGTTCATTGTTAAGTAACTCCTCTCTATTTGCTCCTTGCAAATCCGATTTACACCCCGACTACCTATGGTGGACCACGATGTCCGCGTCGGCGGAATGCATCAATGGCCGAACATAAGGCGTGAAGGGGATAGAGAGAAGGAGAGTGATTTGGCTCAATCGTTTGGGACAAACAATTATGTGACTCTTGTTTGGTGGTCGTGTAAGCATACACCCATACCTATCTTATGACATTCATAGCATTCACAAACATTCACATAATAAGCATCTCAAGCATTGTTGTGGGTTTGTATGGCTCCCGCTTGCATTAGTTTTCGCCGCATCTCCATGTAGCAAAACTAATCTAACCTTTGTCCCTCCCACTAAATTCTATATGGATCTAAATCCTATATAAAATAAAGGAACAAAATTACATGTGTAAATTTCTATTCCCATCCTAACCTTAGGGGCATGCAAGCCACACAAGTTACACAAAAATTAATCAAAATTAATTAATGGCACCAAAGGCCTAATTACACACAATCACACATGCATTCAATTTACAAACCACAAGGCATTGAATCATGAGCCATACTAAACCCACATCCTCCTACAAAACAAAGTTAGCACAAGTCTATCCACTAGTGTACTTTGTTTATAATTAATGACTTTCAAGTGTCTTTGCGTATTATTTGCCATTCGCAATTTCCGTGTATAAATGCTCAAATTTCAAACAACCAAACTTGTTTAAATTCCTTTTGAAAACTTTTCAATCATCAAAAAACTGAAAGGAGATCGCACAAGGAGTATCCTAATTACTTTTTCAACTAGTTTGAATAATTAGATAAATAATACTTTGATAAAAAAAGTATCTAATGGGACACGACAAAAACCACAGTTTTCGGTCTCCAAAAATTATGAAATAATTTATATAAGCTCCTTGTCTAGATTGTAAATACCAGTCAAAATTTCAGGAAGAGATCATATACCATCTGAGAGAATCAAAAAAGACAAATCTGAAACAAGTGCGCGAACGCACCGTTTTGAGATATTCTGTTTTTCTTCTCAACCATCCGGTCTGAAAGATCACCTTCCATCCAGTTTTTATACATACAATATACATAGAAAAACTTGTTTAATCTATTGGCTAACTATTCATGAAAAGAAAACCACTAAGTTCTGTTTAAGAAATTCAAGTTACAAGCTTAACAATCGACTAGACCTGTACAGGAACAGACTATCGACCGAAAAGGTTTGACCTGGTTGAGGTACCAAACTTCCATGAAAAATTATGAAATTAATTTTCCTGGAATCCTAACTTAAAAATAAACAACTCTATTCAAACAATTTTCCAGAAAGAGTTCTCAGTTGGTACAGTTTATTAGAACAATCAGTTTGCTCAATAAACCAGATCTGACGAGATCTTTCTTTTCATACTTGAAAAACCACGAATTAATCTGAACCATGCAACATTCTATACATGTCCAGAAAGTGTTTCAAGTCCTCTTTAAATATAGCCAAAGAACACTGGTACTTATATTCAAAATATAAATCTTTTAAGCCATTCAAACAGAACAGTGCAAGCAGAAACTGGTTCTGCGCACCGTTGCCATTTTATTCACAGTAAATCCATACAATTTCAGAAAAATGTGAATCCAACTCCAAAAGAACCACAATCCACAGATCTACAACTTTCTAGTTGACAGAAAAAATTTCCAGAGAACATTTCATAGCGAAAAACGCATAACAACACAGAAATTGCTGTTTCCAGACAGCAAGCAATAGCATCAACTCTACTAATCCATTAATTAACCAATTTCTCTTAATTAAGTGTCAAAATAACTTAAGCACAACCTGGCTCTGATACCACTGTTAGGAAGTGCACAAATTTAATTTTTAGACTAATTACTCTTAATTAATCCTAATTAAATTAAGTGCAAAGGAGATCTAGTGCAAAAGCCATCCAAACACACAAGAGAAAGAGGGAAAAAGGGCTACCTCTTGCGAACTTGTAATCGCAAGGCTCGAATCCGTCGAGTCGAGGTTGTGCGCACCACCACGCGTGTCTCGGCCTCAAGTCCACCAAGGTATTAACCAAAACCTCGATCTATGCTAGTAGATGAGAGGTTAAGCCTAATCCCTTCCTTCCCTTTGCCTTAATTAACTATTTAATTGGATGGAGGCAAGAGGTGCTCAACACATGAGCTTAAGAGAGCAATGGTGGAGAGGAAAAATTCTGAAATTTTTCCTTTAATTTTCGTCCAAAATATTAGGGAGAGAGAAAAAGGCAAGGTGGCTAGGGTTTTGGCTCCCAAAGTGGTCCTTTTATAGACCAACCACTCTCCCAAAAAGTTGTAACTAATTTACAACTATGCCATCACTAGGGCAGCCATAAAATGGGCCTAAATGGGCTCCATTAATTATTTAATTGGTCCTCTAATTCAATTAATTAGTGGCCCAATTAATTGCTCTCAAGTTGGACCTTTAATTTACAATTTAAATATAGGCCCGTTAGCTCAAATTAATTACTTTAATTAATTCATGTTGAACAAATTAATTATCAACACTTTGATAATTATTTAAGGATTAGAATATGCATTAATTTATTTCTATATAATCCGTTTGACTTAATTAATTAATTATGACGGTTCGCAACAGTACATAATTAATCAGTCAACATATCATATTGTTGCATTCCTTAATACAACCAAATAAATAATGCACGCATGGTCAAAACCTATTTGTGTGACCCTTTGAGGATTTATGCTCTGTTGGACATGGAAAATAAATCGCTATTTATTTCCAATAATCATAAGCGGTATCTAGCAACACGTTATGATTCCCAATTCGCATAAATAGTGTACTGCTACAATATTTTTAATCCTGCATAAGAAATAATAGTATTTCCTTGTCTGATTCTTATGTCACATGATATCATCGTATAATCCAAGATAGGAATGTGTCATTCTTGCAGATTATACGTTTCTTGATCTAGAGATGACTGTATCAGTTGCTAGCAAACAATCCATCTCCATCAAGGGGCCCAAACAGATATCATCGCTCACTAAGTTAATTAATGAGGGACATACGGTTTTCTTGATGAACAACTTTTCCCCGCACAATTCAAGAGAACATAAATAAAGTCCGTATAGCAGCCCTTATCAGGAATCAACGGTAGACGATATTTATTGAACCTATCCTCATGTGGAAAAGCTGAACCATCTCAAACTTAGAATCAAACTCAAATGAAATAAATAATGACACATAACACAATCCATATATTTATTTCACTGGGTCGCGTCCTGTACTATGTTCTATAACATATACATATGCAATTAAGTTGGCAACTCCTTACCTATGATCTGTAGAACTTAATCATCACTTAACTTGCATACTAATCTTATCCGATAATTAATATTCCTTGTTAATTATCAAGATTACGGACCTTTTAGATTTATTATTGTCATTTAATTATAAATGAACTACAGAGATCCACAATTCAGATCCTCAACCTGAATGATCTGTCAATTAATAAATCAAGGAATAAATGATAAAATATCATCAATCACATAAACCATAGAAGTGGCCATTTAATAATTGGCTCCTAGGACATAACTCTAACACCAGGGCCGTCCCTATTTTGGTTGTTACTCCTGGTCCGAGTTCTACCTCTTCCACTTCTTCCAATGGTCCTCCCAGATTGGGCATCCTCCTTTGCTTGCCTTGTGGCCCTTTTTTCTCATCAATTTGCTCCACCTGTTTGGCCATCGCTACCTGATAACATTCTCTAGCTTTCTGTTGATCTCCCTTTACTATTCCGACTCCCAATCTTGTGGGGAACTTGATCATCAGGTGCTTAGTGGACGCCACGGCTCCTACATCGTTCAATGATTTTCTCCCCAGAATGGCGTTGTATGCTGAAGGAGCATTGACCACTATGAACTTCACCGTTTTTATCACACTGTTCGGATTTTCCCCGAACTCAACTTCTAACTCTATGGTTCCGAGGGGTATCACTCTATCTCCAGCAAAACCTACCAAGGGGGTATCCATCGGGATCAGAGGGTAAGATGCCAAATTTAATTGCCTGAGAGCCTCAAAGTAGAGCACGTCTGCTGAACTCCCGGTATCTACTAGAATTCTTCTAACCCTTCTTCCATGTATTCTCAGCATCAAGACTATTGCATCATCATGTGGGTAACGGACTCCCGCACAATCTTCGGGTCCGAAGGATATGCGGGTATTGGACAGAGAACCTTCGGCATGAAGTTGAAAGATTTCATACCTCGACGGATTGGCCAAGGCCGTCGGGTCAGCGTAAGTAGCTCTTTGATGGGGCTTATCTCCACCCGAAGCATCTCCTCCTGCAATAAACATGATCACGGGCGATGACTCTCCCTTTCGATCTGTGTGCTTTACCGGGCTATCCGACCGTGGTGCTGGTCCCCTGTTTGGAGCTGTTCTGGTATATGTCCTCTTCCACTGACCATTGTAAGGTTTCTTTTGCCATTGACTGTGGAATGGCCCCTTCCTTTTGGGTCCCTTGGATTCCTTTTCCAAATACCCTTCCAACAAACGTGTTTGTCTTATCAACATTTCTATCTCGTCTTTGAGCTTTAGGCAATCCCTGGTGCGATGCCCTGTACTTTGATGGTATTCACAATATACCGTTTTGTCAAATTTTTTCGTCTTCCGACAGTGGTTCGGGTTTTTCCAGCTCTTTACTCTCTCTTATTGCATAAAACATGATGTCCCGAGGGGCCGTGCAAATATGATAAGTGGAATACAACGGAGCGTACGCTTCCCCCGTCTTGCGATAACTGGTCAGCTTGTACGTGGCTCCCTTTATTACTTTTTGGTTGCGCCGCCTGTTACGAGGTGAGGAACTGCGTCCCTTAGGTGGTGAGTAGCTTCTTCTCGAAGGTAAGGGAATATGTTTATCATTCCTCTGATGTTCGTGCCGTCCCATGCTCTGTGCATCTTCTTCAGCTTGAATTACTTGTTGCGCGCACTCCCTGAACTTCTGGAATGTCTCACAACCTTGTTTTATCAGCTCATACCTTAGATTTTTACTTCGGATGCCTTGCAACACCGCTGTCAGGACCAACTTTTCGTCAAAATCTACCACCTTGTTGACTTCCGAAGAAAACATTGCCAGATATTCTCTCGAAGTTTCATATGGCTCTTGTTTCATGGCCATGAGGCTTATGCATTTCACCGTTGGTGCTCGCAATCCGCCAAATCTTCCCAGGAATTTTGTTGCCAGATCATTGTATCCATCAATCGATCCTCTTGGCAACTAAGAATACCAATCCCACGCAGGCCCTGCCAACCGTGTTGGGAAGACCAAACACTTTACCCTATCGGATGCATGGAAAAGTGTCATCATTTCCCGAAAATTGTCCACAAAAGCATTAGCATCCCTCGATTTCCCCCCTGGATACTTATCCAAGTGGGGGTAGTCCTTCATGTCCACCTTCTTACCTCGATAAAGATGTTTTGCCAAGGCTCCATGGGGTGGTGACTGGGTGTCTCGGGATTGGGAACTATTACTTCGGCTGCGAGTATGTCGCTGGCGGAACCGAGGGCGACCCCTCGGAGATCTTTTTTCCTCTCTTTCCCTTCGCTCGACCCTCGGGCCCTCCGACATCACCTCTTCTTCCTCCACCGGCATTTGATGTCCCTCGGGAATTGCTGACCTTGAATGGTGGTCTCCTATTGAATTCGGTGGGCTTCCCTGCCGAGGAATCCTCGGACCCACAGATGGGGTGCCATTCGGGGGAACTAGGTTTTGCCCTTGGAAACCTTGGTTTCCCCGGGTCCATTGGTAAGGGTTGTGGTAAGGCCATTGTGCTTGGTAACCCCATGGTTGTTGATAGGGGATCCAAGGGTAATATCCATACTGGTATTCGTATCCTGTAGTTTGCGGGTTGTGGTTTTGTGGGCCTGGATGTTGTAAACGAGGGTCAGGCATACCTGGATGCATCTGTGGATCGAAGTGAGTTTGTGAGTATCCATTTCCCCATGGATTATTTCCTGCCGAGGGTGGCCTCCAGTTGGGTGCCAGGTGGTGGTGACCTTGTACATACCCTGTGTGGATAACCCTCGGCTCTGCTTGGTCTTGGTTGGCCCTAGGTATCTCGGGGTGGGGCGTCTCTTGGATCCCGCCCGCATTCGGTCGGGCATTCAGAGCTGGCTGAAAGTTCTTTTGCTCGTTTGATGGGTCTTTCCCTGGCTTGGATGACCCTGAGCCTTGTCCTGTCTGATTGGTTCCTTGCCCTCTCGGGTCGCCCTGTCCTAGTTCTTGCTGAGGGGGCCTTTGGACTTGTCCTTCCTGTGATGGAGAGATCTATTGCGTCGGGACATCCGCTGACTGGATCTGATCGATCTGCGATAAGAAAGGCTCGAGTGGAGGTGTAATCGTTGGTTGAACTTCGTGTAACGCTTGCTCAGGGGGCATTCCTAGCGTTGTCAGTACCAGATTTGATGTCTGACCACCTGTGTTTTGCATAGATGTTTTTGGTGGTGATTCGCATCTGATACTTAATAGAGAGAGATTAATCTGGATCTGAGGTTTAGGCGTCACCTTTTTCGAGGCGATCTGCTTATCGCCCGTGGAATTCACTGTCGAGAATTCCAGATCTAGTCTCCTAGGATGAAAGATCCCTCTGATTTCACTCATTTTGTTTGAATTTGTGAAGAAACTAGATGTAATCAAGAACACTGATCTTAATTACTATTCTAGCTCATTTTCAGGTGGGCGCCAGTTGATACGTCTAGATTTAGTAGAATGATCAACTAGAGTGATTAGAGGAAAGGATTATAGTTTATTGCTCTTTATCTCGCGTACAATGTATGTGTGCTCTATTACAGAATGTCCAACCCCTTTTTCTATGCCCCTCCCTCTATATTTATAGGCGTTTGAATTAGATTCCCCTGCTGACGTCATCAGACAGCCGTTATTCCACTTGCACGCTATTCGTTACACCACTTGCATGCTGTCCCCTATTTCTATCCGAAGGTCTCACGGGTTCTTCTTCGAAGTGGGTTCGCAGATGGCAAAACTATTTCCGAGGGTCCTCGTGTGTCCCCAGGAGGTCAGGTTGTCAAGTTAGTTGATTTGTCACTTTTCGCTTCTCGCCTCTTTTGCGGTTCAGAAATCACAGAGAAAGTTGATGACGTCACTAATGCGGGCCGGGCCTCGACTTGTTCATCATATTGGGCCAGACCGTTATATTCTGGCCCTATCAATTTCTAAGATTAAATTGCTTTCAAAAAGAAACTTAAAGTATACCTCCGTCATCATCATCGCTAACTGGATTTGGAGACATCCCAATCGCTAGATCCAGAGCAAAAGAATTTGGAGATGGATAAAGAGCATGAATTCTGTATTTGTCGATAGTAGTAGTAGAGGAGACCGCTCGAGCAACGCGGAGAGAGAAGAGATCGATTGACTCGAAAGACGAGGAGAGCTCGAGCGACAAGAAATGATAGGAGAGCTCCAGCGATGGATGGAGAGGAGGGCTTGGTGAGGGGGAGGGACAGAGAGCCAAAAGGCTACAGCCAAGGAGAGATCGAGGGACGGGGAAGTGACGAGAGCTCGGGGGACGTTAGGGGCGAGCGGTGGGTGTCAAGGGTTTTAGGTTTTCTCCTTCTTTTCTGTTTTCACACAGCAGCATTGTATTAAATGATATTTGATCTAGACCGTATATCTTAAAATTGAACGGCTCACGATCCGTGGCATCTGAGTGCCAACTTTTGATCCTGATCGTTAGATCTAATCTCAACGGTTATGGGAGCCCCGTGCATAATACCAGATTGATAGGTCCGAAAAACTTTAACCGCCCAGATTAGATTGAACGGTCCAGATCAAAAGTTGGCGCTATGCCAACCTTAAGTTGGCGGAACCGTCCTCAATATAAATATAAATATGGGTATAGAAATGGAAATATAAATAGAAAGAAAGAAGGGGGGTTTTGTATAATTGTTCGTTCATTGGGGTCGGTCGCACCCGGATCCTTAGCAGCGGAAAAAAGAACTGCTCCAAGCAGTCTTTTTCATTTTTTTAATATTTAAAATTTTTAAAATTTAAATGGAGAATCTAAACCGTTGATCTTGTTAAATTTTACCGGCGATGCGTTTTCATATAAGTTTTACAAAATTTGAAGTTGGTTTGATACTTGATTAAGTGATTAAATTATGAACGTATTAGAATTAATCTAACCAGATCCGTTCATTTGTTGACCACTTGATCTAGTATCAAATCAACTTCAAATTTTATAAAACTTATATGAAAACGAATCACCGGTAAAATTTAACAAGATCAACGGTTTGGATTCTTCATTTAAATTTTTAAATTTTTAAACATTAAAAAAACTGAAAAGGACTGCTTGGAGCAGTCTTTTTTCCGCTGCGGATCCGGGTCCGGGGTCGGTTGGGTACTCGTTGGAGTTGGGACTTGGGAGCTCCGTTGGGGAATTGGGATTTGAGAGAGAGAGAGAGAGAGAGATTAACAGAAGAGATGATCTTGCGTATCCGGAGCCGGGAGGGGCTGGAGCGGGTGAGCATCCCGGAGTCGGAGTCGGCGACGGTGGCGACGCTGCATTCCCTGATCGAGTCGCAGTTGGGCGTGCCGGCGGAGGCGCAGACCTTATCTCTGGACCCCAAGCTGCTTCTTTCTAACTCAAACTCAAACTCAAACTCAGAGGCCCAGGTCTCCACCATCTCCGACCCTTCCGCCTCCCTCTCCTCCCTCGGCCTCTCCCACGGCTCCCTCCTCTACCTCTCCTCCTCCCTCCCCCGCCTCTCCGCCCCTCCCCCTCCCCCCCGCTCCGCCTTTGCCCCCGCCGGCTCCTTCGGCCGCAACAAGATGACCATCGACGACCTCATCGCCCGCCAGATCCGCATCACCCGCCAGGTATAGGTAGTGGGTGCTGGGTACTTTGATTTTAATGCTTTTATTATTAATATAACATAACATAATGCTTTAATCCCCTCCCTCCCTCCCAGGAGAACCCCCACTGTGTTTCCGCCTCCTTTGACCGTGCCTCCGCCAATGCCTTCCAGCTCTACGTCTCCGAAACCCTCGCCTTCTCTATCAAGCGTGGAGGCTTCTTGTACGGCCATGTCGCCTCCGACTCCTCCCTCTCCGTCCAATTCATATACGAGCCCCCCCAGCACGCCACTGAGGACCTTCTCACCCTCCTCCGAGATCCCGACGAAGAGCGCCTTGTCCACGCTATCGCCTCTGGCCTCGGCATGACCCGTGTCGGCTTCGTCTTCACCCAGGCTGTCGGTAGGAAGAAGAGCGACACCGGGGAGTACACTCTCTCTGCCAGGGAGGTGGCGCAGGCTGCAGCTCTCCAGGCCGAGGCTGCCGCACCTGAGTGGGTCACAGCCGTCGTCAAGCTCGAGGTAGACGAGGATGGTGGGGCCGATGTGCATCTCGAGGCCTTCCAGATGAGCGACATGTGCCTCAAGCTGTTCAGGGACGGTTTGCTCCAGACAGACCTTCCTGAGGATGCCGATCCCAGGCTCTCTAGGGTCAACAAGGAGGTTGTTGTTGCTGGCAAGGACACCAAGGAGGTCGACAATGACTTCTTTTTGGTGCCCGTTAAGATATCTGATCATCAGGTACAAACATACATCCTGTTACTTGCTTGCTTGCTAGCTATATATCAGTCATGACAGCATGCTTGCTTGCAATTGCATACCTTTCTTCTCCTTGTATCTCCATTTATTTTCAGCTAGCCAGGTAAAAATTTAAATTTAAAAAAAAAAACTAACAGTCATCTGGGGTGGGGGCTGTTTTATGTCCTTCCTTGTCTGGCAGGGCCCACTGCAATGTACTTTCCCTATAGAGAACCGTATAACAACTGTCACGCTCAGAGCCCTCAAGAGCCATCTCGACAATTCAAAGAACATGCCCTTTGTCAAGCGCATCTCTGATTTTCACCTGCTTCTCTTGCTCTCCAAGTTTCTTGATGTGAACTCTGATGTGCCGGCGCTTGCTGAGTGCGTGAAAAACCAAGGCACCGTTCCAGAGGGGTATCAGCTTCTGATTGAGTCCTTGGCTGCTGCCTCTTGAGGAAAAAGCATGGATCTGATATATTAGTTTTGTGTGTGTGATGTTGATGTTGTAAGGCTATATGGATAGAGGCTAGAGAGGACTTTTTAAAATCTCATCTTGGATTTATAATTTACTGTCAGTTCTTTAATATCAAGAGCGTTTTAGTGAGTTTACATAGAGCAGTGTGCAGCTGTCTTTTTTTTTTTTTATGCCCCCTTGTTACTTGTTGGGAGCGATACTGTAATAGAGATTTTAGACCTCTAAATTATCAGCTTATGTGGAAAATTCAGTGGGTACAATGCTGTAATAGCCATTTTCAATCTCGGAATTACATTTTGATTTGAGAAAAGTTAGCATTATCTCTTTTTATTTTTATTTTTATTTTTATTTATGTTCTGGTGTAAATTGGTTGGCGGTTTGTAAAAAGAGCTCCTTGTACAAGGATAACCGCCTCGTCGAGGGACTGGCACAGAGAGGGAATCTTGCAAGTTAGTTTGTCTTCTCTCTTGTGGACTTTTTCTGAAAGAAATTCTTTTTTCATTTCCTTTTCCTTTTACTTGGATTATGAATTTATGATTGATTAAAGGCCAGTTGTGTCTGGTTATGTTAGTTGTATAATTTGTATACCCTTGATTGCATGAATCAGGTAACGGATGCATGGCTTGGGAACCCGGCATTGCCTGACGACATCTTGAAGGAGGCGGTGCCAGGAAACATTCGCAGAGCAGAGCATTTCCTATCTGTGCTGCGCAGGCTGGTACAGTACCTGAATAGTCGCCTGCTGACGGAGAAAGTGGAGACCGAGAACCCTGTCAATTTCTGTGCAGCCATCAACTCCCAGGCTGGAATCGACTAGAAGATGCTCAAGTTCTGCTACGACCATCTGCATTCTCTCATGCTCACACTTGAAATAACCAACACTGACGAGTTTATGCACATCCAGACTGTCTGTGATTTTGCCACACTTGTCTCCACCTATGCTAGGGGCTTCTCTATCATCATCAAGCCATACGACGAGAGGATGCCTACTATTCCTGATCCTGTACAGCAGGTATGCATGTCCTCTTCTGCTTCATCTCATCACAGGTATGCATGTCCTCTTCTGCTTCATCTCATCATCAATCCAATTCCATCAGTCTCAGTTCATTTGGTTTTGTTCTTCGTAATTGTTGAGTATCTGTGGAGTAATGAGTTGTTATATCTGGGATTGAACAGCTGAGTTGTCATGATGCTTCACTTGCGATAAAGCCAGTATTTGACCGCTTCCAGTCTGTTATTAGTACTTCTGGGACTCTCAGCCCAATTGATCTCTATCCACGTTTATTGAACTTCAGCCCTGTCATTAGCCGCAGCTTTACCATGTCCTTGACGAGGGATTGCATTTGTCCCATGGTTCTGACTCGTGGAAGGTGAGCTTTGGGACTGGAAAAGAATACTGAATATGAATAATTTTTTTCTCCAATCATGTAATTTTTTTAACTGTATTTGTTGGGTGGGCTTTTGACTGATCCTTTCTCCAAAGCCACATTTTAACCAATTCCACTTTTCAGAACATTACAACGACAAAGAATAACTTGTGGTTTGGTTCAGTACATAAACAAAAGCATTCTTATGAAGCAGCAATGCATAATTACTGCACTTTTACTGGTTTTCTGTCTCTATGGCACAATACTGTTTCAAAATTGTTTCAAAAAGAGATTATAATTGCTGAACAACTTTTGAGGCAGTGACCAGCTGCCAGTGAGTACAAAGTTTGATATGAGGAGCGACCCTCGAGTTGTGAGAAACTACGGTAGACTACTTCTTGAAATGGTTGCAGCAGTGCCAGATGGAATTGTTTGCTTCTTTGTCAGTTATTCCTACATGGATGGCATTGTCAACAGTTGGAATGAAATGGGCATCCTTCAGGTATGGTATTGTTTTTTAATTCTCCGTTGTGTATATTTTACACCTTATTTTTGTTATCTCATTTAGAATTTTGTTTGTTTATGTTTGAAAATAGCTTTTGCGGTTTTCTCATGCTTCCATTGAGAACTCCACATTTCTATGGTTATGTTGCAGCTAGCAACAAAGGTTTGGTCTGGTAAAATATTGACCAACAAAGGTCCACCAATCCTTTGCTGTAACCTTCGAACTTGCAGTCAGATCATGACTTATTTCAATAGTTCAAGCTCCGGTCTCCCTGAAAGGAAAGAAAAGTGGCCATGAGGAACCCGCATAAAAACGTAAATCTTTTTTGTTCTGTGAGTCCAATGGTTGGGTGCCTGTTGCGGAGATTTTAAAATTTTAGTGGTGTTTTTGAAATATCGGAAGATTATCTCAAAAACAGAAGATTATCTAGCATAATTTGCAAAACACTCAATCTTATTTCATGTAAGATTTCTGGTAGGTATGTTATTGATCATTTAGAATTGAATTTGGGACTACAATTTTATTTGTGTTTCAAGTAAGGGTTGCATATCAGCTAGCCACAATTTATACCTGCCACTGCCAGTACATACCGATATTTTCTGCAATCAATACATTTTACCAGCAACAGTACTGATCTAAGTTCATTGTTTGTAGAACTGAAATTTCAGGCTTTTAGCCTCAAATTAAGTGTTGTTCTGTGCATAGATATTCAATTAAACACTAAGCAACGGAAGCAATTGAACTATATGACCATACATGCATGCTCAGATTCCAATGGTTTTAATTCTTGCTTTTGTGAACATAAAAGTTGAAAATTTAGGGTCTTTTTTGTAGGATGTGATGCAACATAAGCTAGTTTTTATCGAAACTCAAGACGTGGTAGAAACTACACTGGCACTTGATAATTATAGGAAGGCATGTGACTGTGGCACAGGTGCGGTGTTCTTCTCTGTGGCAAGGTCATTTATGTTTACCCTTTTTGTTTTGCGAAGTGAAACAGTTGCAGGTTTAGCAACCATACACATGTTCTCATATTTGCAACATTTCTGAAAGCATTGTGAACAAGTTTGCCTGTAACCAGTGGGTTTTAGATGTATCATTTTCTGGGTGAACTTTTGTCATTTTCTGCCTGACTTTAACTTAGTTTTTCTGACTGATTGCACATTTTGATGTGTTTGTTAAGACTACGATCAGTGCTGGATAATTTCAAATATATCAGAGGCATTAGTTGTAGCTTGAAAATGTTTTTATCAATGTTGCCACAATTTGTAAGTTCCTTTTTGTATTTTGGTAATATTCGGAGGGTCCTCTTCTGAGGTAGAAGAAGAGAGATATATTCCTTTATACATCTACACTTCTTTGTAAAAGTAATACCAAAATTTGCAAATTATATGAACCGAGTGTTCTTTTTTGTTTTCATTGGATAAATTAGGGGGAAAGTGGCAGAAGGTATAGATTTTGACCGACATTATGGCAGGCTGGTTATCGTGTTTGGTGTTCCGTTTCAGTATACGTTCAGCAGGTATGCTTTATATCCTTCTTGCCTTACCTTTATGAATTTTAATTTTCTTTGTAATTGTGTTATTATTATTATATTTTTAATAAGTGTGACAGTAACAATTATAATCTGTGTTTTAATTTTCTAGGATACTGCTAGCAAGGTTAGAATATTTAAGGGAGACCTTTCAGATAAAGGAGGGCGACTTCTTAACCTTTTATGCACTGGTATGTTACAATTGTTCTGTACCAGGCTGTCTACTTGCAATTTCAGTTGATACAGATTGATCCTAAATTTGTTGTTATTATCCATCACTGAAATTTCTAGACATAAGCACCAAGCTATCGCCAATTAATATCATAAGATGTAAGAAGTTGTCTAATGTTCCATTTTGGTAAGGTTTAGTTGGCAGAAACTAATCAAAGTTGCAATATTTGCCGAAGAGAACTTTCAAATGAACTTTTTGTGGGCATTGTTTCTGTTGTTTACTGACCTTTTCTTGAATGCGTAACTTGGCAAAAATAATGTTATGCTGGCAGAGACAGGCAGCACAGTGTGTTGGTCAAGTTATTCGTTCTAAGGCAGATTATGGCATGATGATATTTGCTGACAAGAGGTGTGTACATCTATGTGGTATATTATTTTTGCAGCTGTAAAACATACTGAGCTGGTTATTTGAATGCTTGAGTTCACTTTCTGTGTGTTTCTGTTAATACAACAGATATAGTCGTCATGACAAGCGGTCAAAGCTGCCGGGGTGGATACTATCTAACCTGCACGAAGTGCACCTAAACCTCAGCACTGATATGGCCTTGCATATAGCTCGCGAGGTCTGAATAGTAGCATTTTTTTTTCTTTTATTATAACTACCTTGTGAACAATACTGGGAGTAAAATTTATCTCCTAAGGTGGCTTCCTGCGCAGGCATGGCGTGACTAGTTAACTAATATTGGTAAGGCTAAATCTGGGTGGGTCCCTTTCCGACTCGATGCTCCATTGTTGCTTCTGAGATTAATTACTTGGTTTGTTCAGAAAAATATATGACCTTTAGTTTTTGTTCTGACTGATTAATACTTTATTTGAATGTTGTAGTTCCTTCGGCGAATGGCTCAGCCATATGACAAGACTGGGTGCGGGAGCAAAAAAACACTCTTGTCAGAAGAAGACGTGATGAAGATGTCTGAAGGTGCCATGGACACCTATTGACCCTATGTTGAAATAGCAAAGTGCAAACAAACTGGCGATGGGGCCCATACAACAGCAATATGCTGGGATTTTTGTTGTGTATTACCTTTTTCCTTTCAATGGCCGAGTTCTCCACTATTTTTCTTGTGTTCGAGATTTTTGTAGATGTTGAGTCAGTTACGCAAGTATTTTATGTTACTCTACTGAGCACTGTCCTGTTTCATCAGGTTAGACAGAGATCATATGTGGAGTTTTGAATGTAAATGCCTACGCATCTTCTGTTTCACAGAAATTGTGTGGGATTCTGTGGTGGTGTTGGAATGGGAAAAGAAACTTTTAACTAAGAATGAGAGCAAGAAGACAATTTAAGGAGGTGGAAAGGAAAATATGTAATTTTTTTTAACCTTAGATTCCTTTTGTTGATCTATCTCTTATCTAGAATTAGGGTTATCAAATAAAAATCAAGCATAATTGTCATAGTAAATCAGATTCATGTATATCATAGTCACTCAGATTTTTACGGCCAGACAGAATTAAAAAGAACCTTTCTCTAGACCATAGGTTTTTACTTATTGGTACAGAACAGATATAAGGGAATAGCCCTTAATCATAGCGTTAATAATTCTAGCCGAGTCGGTGGCCAAAACGATCACCGGAGAGTGAATCGTTACACAGTATCATATTATAGTTATGTTGTACGTTTCCTTTT
Organism: Rhynchospora breviuscula; assembly: GCA_027562975.1. Taxonomy (NCBI): domain Eukaryota; kingdom Viridiplantae; phylum Streptophyta; class Magnoliopsida; order Poales; family Cyperaceae; genus Rhynchospora; species Rhynchospora breviuscula. The sequence continues at coordinate 510,478 of CM050399.1, forward strand.
TGGTAGGTATGGTTTCACTCAAAGTCTAATTCTTCTATCACCAAAGTGATAATACAATTCAATCATTTGAAACCATTTCGGTCCTTCCAGTCTTATCATTAGGGTCGTTTTTATCGAACGAAAATTCAATTATTAAACTGAGAAGAATCGAATTGTTTGAAACGGCCAATTGTTCAACACGTAGTTTATTCATTTGTTGGGGCTACTATTATTAACTACATGGTTTCAATCAAATGCACAGTAAAAAATTATTCAACATGCTAGGTATGATTTCAAGGTATTTGTGTATGTTACTGAAACATAGCACAGGACTTGAATCAATAAAATAAATATATGGATTTTGTTGTGTGTCATTATTTATTTCATATAAATTTGATTTTAAGTTTGAGATGGTTCAACTTTTCCACATAAGGATTGGTTCGATATTTAACGTTGATTCCTGATAAGGTTGCAATACAGACTCTATTTTTAAGTTCACATGAATTGTGAGGGAAAAATTTGTTTATCAAGACAACTGTATATCCCTCATTAGTAGACCTAGTTAGTGATGATATTTATTGGGCCCCTTGTTGGAGTTGGATTGTATGCATGCAAACTAGATGATCAACTTTAGATCAAGAAATATATAATTTGCAAAAATGATACATTTCTAACTTGGATTATACAATGACATCATGAGACATAAGAATCAAAACAAAAAAAAATTATATATTTCTTACGCATGATTAAAATACTATAAAAGTATAATATTTATTTATGTTAACTGAGAATCATAACGTATTGCTAGATACTGCTTACGATTATTGAAAATAAATTATGATTTAATTTCCATGGCCAACATTACATAAATTCTCCGAGGGTCACACGATACAAAGTTCTTAACCAATATTACATTATATTTAGTTTATTGTATTGGAGAATACAAGATATGATAAGTTGAATAATTAATTATAAACCATTATGAACCGTTATGATTAATTATTTCAAGGGATCATATGAAACTAAAATAAATATTAAGTCTAATCCATTAATAATTATCAAGGAGTTGATATTTATTTATGTCTCAACTCAATTAATATAATTATGTAAATTATATTAATTACTGGACTATCATTTAATATGTCAATTTGGGCCCAACTTTAAATGCAATTAAAGAAGAATTAAAGAGAAAATAAAAGACCAAATAAATTGGGCTTGGAAGTCTAATTTGTGGCCAGCCAAGCATGATGGGAGTGGTCCCCACTAGGGTTTGGTTGAGAGGTCTATATAAGGACCACCTAATTGGGAATTAAGGTAACCTTTTGTGCCTCCTCTCTCTTTCTTCCTCTATGGCCGAAATTCTCTTGAGAAGTGAAAATTTTGTGGCTGTCATTTTAGAGCTCTAATTGCATTTTCTAAGTAGATCTCATGAGTTGAGATTAGCTTCTTATATTAATTAGAGAACTAATAGAAGAAAGGAAGTAAAAGGATTAGGCATTTCCTTTCAATTTGCTAGCACAAATTGATTAGGATTTGGTTAACCTTTGTGTGGACCTAAGGTGCAAGGAGACTGATGTGTGACTGAGATAATCTATCAGGTCTTTTAAATTTATAACCCAAATATTGCTCAAAGTCGGCTGCAAGCGCACAACCTACGCTGAGTATTCGGGGTCGATCCTCTGGAACAGTTATTCGATTTTCTCAAACTTTAGTTTGCTCAATCAATCAGGTTAAAAAGGGTGGTGAAGAATTATATGATTTGAGGTTGAAATAAGTAAATAAATAAATCAATCAAATAAATGGTTCCAATTAAAGAGAAGTGTTGCTAAAACAGATACAAAGTAGAGATTATGATTGACTAACTTCTGCTTAATTTCTGTCCCCAAACTGCCCGCTTACTTTCGTATCGTCCAGTTTGTGAACCAGAGTAGTTAGTTATAGACTAACTTATTTGTTTCTAGGGTGGCATAGACAACCTGCCTATAATCCAAATGGCTAGTCTCCCCTAATTATAGTTTTACATAACCTATCAGTTTCTTCTTAGTTTACTTAGCAGTTCAATGACTTAATTAATTTCCTTATGATACTTCTTTCGACATTTCAAGTTCCTTTAACTAAACCAACTAAACTCTTATCTGGTCTAAGTTTCAACTTTCGTTCCTTGGCTTAAACCATACAAGTCTATAACTCAGATCTAAAATTTTCCTCAACTTTCGTCTACTGGGAATAGATCACCATTTCTGGTCTATGATCTAGATCTCATCTTTCGAACTATACAAGTTATAAAACTAAGCAAACAAATAAAAAACTGATCAATTAATGAAAACTAAATTAAGTATCTGTTTATCAACCATAACCCCTTGATCTAACTACTTGAGTAAGATCATTGTAACAACAAACAAAAAGGTATCAATCTTTATTACAGAAACAAACAAGAATTATTGAGAGATTACAACAAATCATATGTGAATCCCTTGCTTGGCTGTTGTGGCATGAACTGAACTCCTTCTTGACTTCTTGTCTTGATAACTGAAGATAAGAGATCTGCTCACTTCTCCTCTGCAATAGCGTAACTTCTCTGTAAAATTGGTTATCGGGTACAAACCTAGTCAAAATACCTAGTCTACCTGATTTAAATCTTATTGTAGTAAACAAGGATCGAACACAGGGACGGTTAATATACTTAAACCCTAATTCTCTAGTTTAAAAGGACTTTTTATGAAAATCGATTGAAATAAAGGGTTTGGTAAAAACTATATTGAATTAACTAAGATTAAAACAGTACAAAGAAACTAAATTATCACTTAATCTAGAAATTAATCACGTAAATCGATGCAAAACAGGGGGTCAGGTTAAAGAACTTCTTCTATGTAGCAGGTTCCAAACGACCCGTCTGATCTCTCAGACGGTCCGTTTGAACCTCGTGATAATGAATTACTTAGTAGAATTTATGTTATTTCAAGTGCAGAATCATGCCTTAACTTCAATTACCTGATACTAACTATCGTTATAGTTCAAGTTCTCAAAATTAGGTCAAGTCATCAATTAAAAACCCTAAGTTTGGTCATCACCATTGGCTTTGAGTTTCTAAATTCTATCTTTCATACATAGGATATCTTGCAACTATCGTTGCAAGAAGGGTTCACATATCGGTTACTTAATCCCGGTTTCATTCATCAATTACTACCATCCTCAATTAGGTCAAACACAAATCAAGCAAAGATATAGATTATTGATACCAAGTTAGATAAGGCCTTAATCTAATTGGTTTAATCAGTTCTATCAAAGCAATTCATGAAATCACATAGCAATCAAAACCAAAAGATAGAAATCACACGAAAATAACATAAACTCCAACTAAATAATATCAATATCAAACTACATAAAATTGGTTCCCTACCATTGCCCCTTAAAACTAAATTACTCTAACATAGTACCATAAACAACAAATAAATCAAGGTTTCTCCAAAACATAGAAATCAAAGAGAAATTACAACAGAAATTCAACTTGACTTCTTCTGTCTGCAAACTGGCGATGTCAAACGGTCCGTCTGAGATGTCAGACGACCCATTTGGAAGGTGTGCTGGCTAGGGTTTGCGTGATCTTCTCTCTGAATTGTGACAGCCCCAAATCTGGGGCTTAGCCTCTCTTAAATAGCCGTCTTCCTTGCAAAAGGTCGGTCTGAAGTCGTGCTAAAACTGCCTGGATCGTGCCAAATATGTAGGGGTTGTGGCTTCAGCAAAAATAGGATGCCCTGAATAAAATATGGTTTCGGAACAGTCAAACGGTCCGTCTGGCTGAAAACTGTGCAGATCCAAGTCCAAAATCGCCAAAAATCAGCAGAAAACAGCAGAAATAAATGGAGAACCTGAAAACATGAAGGAGCAACAGCAGTACCAAGCTTCTACCTTAAAAGCATCAAATTATCATTAAAATACGCAATATTTAACCAATTTTAAGACCTAATTAGGGTTGAAATGCATGCATAAAAACCGCTGATCAATTAGGAACACTTGAACTCTAGAGATCCTACCCCTTTTATAGTGATGGAAAAGAACTGTCGAGGGCAGGAGTGCGCTCTAAAGTGGGTTAGATCGTGGCAGAAATGATGTTGGAGTTATTTCCAAATAACTGTCTTGAACGTGAAAACTGCTTGATAACTTCCCAGCGGTCCGCTTACAGATGTAGTCTGCCCGCCTAAAATGCTTCAAACTGTCTCCTGGCCTTCTCCAGTCTGATTTCATCATGTCTTCCTGATCCATCCGGTCTGGCACTCCGTCGAGTCTCTTGAAAATTGTCACTTATTGCAGATTTGATGCCACATTTGATGATTGTCCTGTAAAAATACAAAAGGGTATGGCAGTACCTAAAAACTAATAAAAACAAGTAAAACTAAGTTAAAATCATATAAAGTCAATCATAATTTGAGTCCAAATTGGGTCAAAACCTGTATATGAAAACATCCTATCAGAGACGAAGAAGAAGAGCACACCACTGCCTCCTATGCCGTGGTTCGAGCCCTTTCGTTGCGATACGAAAGGAGGTATGAACCATTCTTTTCATCTCTATGTAATTAGTGCACAAACTATGCTTAATTCCACTAGTTCTTGTTGTACGTGGCTTTAGTCGCTATTAAATTCGATTTAAATTGCACAAAACCACTAAATAAAAGTTCTTGCAACTCCAAAGCCCAACATATTATATAAAAGGGAAAATCAGTTATAAACCCCTATAATCTTCCCTATTCGGACATAAACCCTTATAGAAGTATTACAGCTGTTGTACTTTAGATATCAGTCGTTCGATTTTAGTCCAAATGGAGATGCGCGTGGAGAGAGATGAATTTAGGGATATTTTTATCATTTACAAAACTTTTAGGAGTAATGCTAGAGTCAAACGTGTTTGTCACTTGGCCCGTCAAACGCGATCGGGTCTCAATTTTCGAGATTAGCACAGCCAATCTGAATCGCTCAATTTGTCCTCCATAATGAAATATCCTTGGAGATCAAATTTTATATTTTTTCAATTTTTTGACTATTTATTTTGGATTTTAGAAAATCTTCTATCTAATTAATTTTGGACCCTTCAATATTAAACAATCTGAAAAAAATAGTGAAATTTTTTTAAAAATATAAAATTTGGTCTCTAAGAATATTTCAATATGAAGATCATATTGAGTGGTTCGGATCGGTAATTTGAAATTTCAATAGTTGAGTCTAGAATCGTGTTTGACGTCAAACGCGTTTGATTCTAGTATTACTCAACTTTTAGTGTGAATTGCAAATTAAAGGCGTGAGAAAAATAACGCCCATAACGAAAAGCCTTGGTCATATGGGTGGGAGGTGAACTCGGGTAGATCAAGTAGGTGAAGTGGGCTAATAGATGTGGGATGACGTCATCGAAAAAATCTCTTGTGTGAAGGTGTGAAGCCTATCTATAAAAAGGGCTTGAACATCCTACGCCTCAAGCCCTACCAGGCCAGCGAGCAAATTGAGCTCATCGTCTCCATGCCCATCTTGTTCGTAAACCGGTATATTTTGAGGTGGTCTCGGAAAAGAAGTATAACTCCTTTGGAAAGAACCCCATTGAGGGGGGGCTTCAGCATAGCTGGGGTAAGAGGTGCTACATTGTTGGGGGATTGAAGAACAATCATATGAAGTGCTAGATTGTTGAGGAAAATACTGTGGTTGGACGCAAGATATGTTTGAAAATATACCGCCTATAAAATCACTACCTTGCTCTTGTTGGGCAGGAAACAAATTAAGATCAAGGTTAAGGTTTTGTGTTACCTGTGTCACATTGGCAGGTTCTTCATGAGCGGGAATTAAATCTACTATGAGTGCAACACTAACCATTTGCCGCTGCAGGATATTCTCTTCATAAAATAGACGCCAATTGTCTTCAGAATTAAGTGGTAGGTGCATCTCTTGATACATGCAGTTAACTACACCATAATAACGACCTGTCATTCTTATTCTAAATTGCCTCTCGTTCGTGCCTAACCTCTCATATCTCATTTTTTATGGCTTGATAGGTGGTATCTGCGCTACCAGATAATCTAATATTTGTGGGATTAAATTGAGCGGATCTATTGACTAGAATCTCAATCGAAAATATTATTTCTAGGCGAAAAAACTATAGAAGGCTACTGTACTTGAGTGTAGTGTGTTTTGAGTTGTTGTGTTGGTTTGAAAATGACTCCCCTGTAGCTCAATTTAGAGTAGTAAAATTTGTGAAAATCGCCGTAAAAAAAATTAATAAATAGGAGTTGCCATTGGCAATGGCGACTCCTGCCTCCTGTCCATTGACGGCCGGAATTTACTACTAATATTAAATAATTTCTCGATTTACTAAAAAGATTTATTTAATTATAATATTTATTAATAATAAAAAATTCGGTGAGAATTACATTAAAAGATCTCAGATCTACCCATCCCAAGGTAAACAAAGCTTCTAGCACAATACAATTTTATTATTGTTATTATTATATATGTATGAAGAAGTTATTACTTTCATCTTCAAGCAACCACTTTCATCTCTTTCATCTCCAATTCACAATATAATTTTATCCTTTACGCTATTATTATATATGTATGGAGAAGTTATTACTTTCATCTTCAAGCAACCACTTTCATCTCCAATTCACATTATAATTTTATCCTTTACGCCATGCATTAATTAATTATTACCCTCATTCATACCCCCACAACCACAAGGCAACAAATTCAACATTATAATTTGGATGTTAACCAGAAATTTATTACGCACCGTCCGATTTAGAGCAAATAGACGGTCTGTATTTTTTCTATCCACATTAGTATTTGCCTTTTTTATATATACTATTTTATTTTTTGGTGACCTTATTTGCTGGATTTCTTTTATAGCCTATCCTAACTTATTTGAGACAAGTTGTTGTTGTTGGTGTTGTATTCCATATGGGAATTCACCTACTTATACCATCATTCTTGGGAGGAGTTTAGTTGTGGAATAAGTAATGACATAACTTAAGGAGGTATAAATATTTATGTCAAATTATGTAACCTATATTTGGTAATGGAATAAAGAGGAATAACATAATATTTCTTTAAAGACCATAATGTCCTTGTTATCTTTAAAAGAATCATATAAAGGGAAGATATTAATGGAAAGATTGTTAAGATTCCTTTCTGTTTCTATAGTGGAACCCAGTTACATAATTAGACCACCTATTTAGATGGTATAAGTTCTTCCTCTTATGTAATGTTATTCCACTAGTATTTGGTTACATAAATGGAGAATAAGTAACTTTTTTCCTCTTTATTCCTTAACCAAACAGCCCCGTGGCTTAGTGAGGCATAACTTACGCCTTCTTTCCACAACCAAACACCCCCTTTATGCAAAGACATTAGCAGATCATACCATATACAATCGGAAAAAAGTAAAAAAAAAAAAAAAGATACGGCGCCTTTCATTAAATATCCCAATAATTAAATAAAAACAATGTTTCTTTCTAAAAGAATAATAGTATCCTATCTATACTAGCCAGCCTATAAAACCTGCTAAGAATTTCAGATCTGATTTTAGAAGGGCAAAACTGCAGACAAAATGATTCACCCAATTTGTCTAGCCTGACAAAATAATGATACCGTGAGATAATTTAATGGGGAAAACTGGTAGAACTCCGCCTATATAGCCCAAAAGAATCTCAGTCAAGGTTTGTCCCTTCTAATCCAGGACATCCTAGTTCTTTTTCTTTTTTATTTGTTTATTATTCCTTTGCATTCAGTCATCTTCAGAATCTGCCAAAAGATACATTGCAATTTAGTTACTTCTAATGTTATGAAATTTTTTATGAAGAAATACCAAGAAAATCTTACTTAAGCACACCAGAAAAACCCCTTAAATGGTGTCTTGTATCTGTGGGATATGGGGTTGTGTTAAGGTTAGGAACTTAGGGACACTAATTGCATGGACATACCTCAAAAGGTTAACTTATAGAATGATATTGACCTTAAAACGGTAAAAGAAGGAACAAATTCCAAGAAAATTACCTGAGCGGACATCCTCGCCAACTTGGCCTTTGTTGCTCATCTGCTTGAGAATCATGTTGAAGATAAGCTTCCACCAGTACATGTGAAACACCAGCAACGTTAGTAGCATTGTGTTGAAGATGTAATAAAACATTGTAGGGAATTTCTCCAGATCCTTTAACGTCTCGACACACTCATAGCTGCACCACCAACAGTGTTACTTGAAGGGTAAGGCACCAATTCCAAATCAAACAAAATTAACTAGGATTCCGAAAGGAGAAGAAAGACAATAGAGGGAAAGGAAGAGAAATTAAGGTGAAAACCTTGAGGTTCTGATGATCCAAAAAGGAAAGTAGATCAGGCGCAACAAAAGCCAAGAAATAGCAAACAGCCCGAAGCACACACTGGCCGCAACCTCCTTCTCTGAATACTTGAACAACTTGGCTACCTCAAGAAATACATCACTTGTGTCATGCAGCGCCAATATTATCATCCCAATTCTAAAGAACCTGCATCATGCTAAGAATGATAATTATTTCTCTAATGTAATTTACATAGTTTTAAAGGCAAAAAAAAAAAAAAGAGCGAAGAGGGTAATGTAATCAAGATGGTGGCATCTATTCTTTTATGATTTCAAGCATATGTAGTAGATACCTTGTAAGATATGAATAGGTGATCAGGAAGGTGGTGACGATATGATGAGACATCATGACAGAGAAGTCCTTCCGGCGAGTCTCCCAGGCGACAAGAGCGCCAATGCTGTAGATATAGAAGCCGCACTGGCACATGTAGAAGAGCATCAGGGAGAAACTGTGGAAAGTGCCAAATTATTAGTCATTAGAGATATAAGGGGGTGAAAATTTGTAATGGAGGGTGCGCAGGGGATATTTGTTTGTTGTAAAAGAAAAGAAGAGCAAGAGAAATGTGGTGTGGTGTGGTGGAGCATAATTAAAATTAAAAATGAAAAAGAAGAAGAAGAAGAAGAAGAAGAAGAAAAGGAGACAAACTTTAGAGGTTGGTTGGGCCAGGAAGCAAAGTAAAGGCGGGTGTGGAGGGACCAGGGCTCACGGCACATGATGAGCAGGGCCCAGCATTGCACCCCCAGGTAGTACGTGAGTTTCCACATTGACTCTGAGAACTTGACGATCTTATTAACCTTATTTTCGTTATTGGCATGATGAGTCCCTGTGGCAGTGGCAGTGGCAGTGGCCCTCCCCCCATTGCTTTTGGGTTGTATCTTAGTTTTGCTTGTGCTCTTGCTTCGTATTACTATTATCCATGCTGCCATTGGCTGCCAATTGAATTGCATTGTAAGTTGTTACATAGAGAGAGCATGGGCATTAGATTTTTGCGGCGTAGTATTCTACCTACAGTTAATAAGTCTGGTATGTACGTATGAAAGTATGAATTGACCTGAAGATTGAATGAATCTGAAGTGAAGTGAAGTGAATATGAGCTGACTGTGGGTATGTGTTGTGTTGATAAGAAAGAGAGAAAGAGAGAGAGAGAAGCTGACTGACTTGGTAGAGGAAGCGGTCGAAGAAGAAACGAGCAAAGAAGAAGGCACAGGAAAAGAGCAACGCCAGCGAGAAATGCACAACATCTGGGCCCATCCCTATCATCCCTGTCATCCCTGTCATCCCAGTCATCCCTGTCATCCCCATCGGAGAGGAGAGGAGAGGAGAGAGCGCGCAGATCAAAGCAGAAGAGATCAGATCGGAGTCGGCACTGAAGAGTAGTACAGGGTCCGGACTGACTGACTGGGGATTGGGGAAGAAGGAGGGGAGGAGGAACGCAGGAAGGAAGGAAGGAAGGAAGGAGAGACGGAGGGAGAGAATTATTAAGAAAAGGGAAGCGATGGGATGGGAATATGGGAAACTGGGAAATTGGGGGAGAGAGAGCGAGAGAGCGAGTGAGCGAGTGAGAGCGAGTGGTCTGGTCTGGTCCGGTCTGGTCTCATTGGTCTGGTCCAGTCGGTCTTCCTTTTTGAATAGAATAGTCATTTATTTCGATCAAATGACTGACTGAGTCTCTCTTGTCTTGTCCAGTTGTCTTCTTGTCTCTCCAGTCTCCAGTCCAGTCCAGTCCAGTCCTTAGGATCCCTTCTTCTTAAGACTTAAACCCAAACCCTAGCCTCGGAATTGTATCTTCCGCAGGATGCCTACCTCTCTCTTGCACCTTTGGATCCTAATCCAACGACGTGCACGGAAAAAAGAAATAATACCACTCTTTATCCCTGCTCGCTGCCCTTTTCTCTCTAAACTCTCCTCTCTCGCATAGGAGCCATTCTTTCGATTTCCGAGCGATACCTTTTCACTCGAATTCCCGTCAAAATTTCGATGAAATCTATGCTTGTTCAGAGGGATGATCAGCCTCCGCCATATGGTCCTTCATTATCTCCTCCGTGAGCAGATCCTGCAAGTCTAAATTTGCCTCCTGTGCAAGTATGTCACAGGAGCTTTCACATTTTCATGTTATCAAGGGTTTGCAAATAGTGAAAGTAGGCATGATTGTTAAGAGAAATGTGATTTGAAACAAAAAGTCAATTTTATTGACACGATTTGAGGTTGAAATAATTGATTGCATGCTTAAATTATTTAAACTAAGTCAGAATGGTTATTTTTACTTTTCTTCACTACATAGTCATTGTTGGTTAATTAATATCTGAGATACCACAAACTATAGGTACTCCACATTTTGACAAATAGTGTGCATTTTGTTTTGTAAATATTTCATTTATATTGTAAAATAGAAGTTTTGGTAAGGAAAAGATATACAAGAATTACTATGGAATATACCAATTCCCTAATCAATTCCTGTACTCTTTATTTTTATTTCAAAGTGATGCGCCGGTATTCTTGTATTAATGTTTGATCCTTGTCAGCACAAAAACATGTAGGACAGATTATAGTTTTAAGTTAGTTTCCTTACATTTGCTGCACCTCCTATCCAGTACTTTGTACTGGACTGATTCACAAGGTGTGTCGATGACGAACTCTCATGTATTGGAGTCATAAGTTGCAACTGTAGAGAATTATGCTATATTTATCATAATTTAGATGAGTTTGATGTGAACTATTTTTTTTTGTTCTATAAAATGTTGCATTTATGTAGGATATGGAGTCTAGCGGAGTTTGATTGGCACCTCATTTGGGTATGGAATTTGCAACCCTAGATGAAGCATGGTTGTATTAATTGGAGAAATTATGGTGGAAGTGTTGGTTTTGAAGTTAGAAAACATGTTGGAAAAAAGAGAAAAGATCAAATATACACTTCATACAAATATGTGTGCCAATAAGAAGGCCTAAGGGAAAAGGATAAGCAAAATCATTTGACAAAGATCCCTCGAGCTAAGACCCGAACAAATTGCCAAGTTTTTAAAGTTTGCTGTTGCTAGGGTCTGAACTGTAAATGTATGACTATTTTCTCATTCAATATACACAGAGATAGAAAACCATCCAGAGTCATGACTATTTTCTCATTCAATTTTTAAATTCAATTATAGACCTAGTACTACTAATATGTCACAAGATATGCCGGAAGTGAATATAGGATGCTCTGGCAACCTTGAAGACATACGGTAAGTCCCTTCCTTTGTTTCTTTTTTTATATATTAAAATTTTGAATTATATTAAGTTTCATACTTATGAGGAACTTTTTTTTTTTTTTGCAGCCATCTACATATTTCTCAAGACTAGACAACTTTAAGAGGAATTACTTTATTTTGTGAACATTTTGTGAATGAAAGAAATAGTTGGAAGTATAGATAGAAGTATTTGGCACCATTTTGTAAATGAAAGAATAGTTGGAAGTTTAGTTGCAAGTATTTGGCACTATTTGGTAATGAAACAATTAAAGTAATGAAACTATTAGTAATTTCTCTTTTTTTGGGTTTATCTGCAAAAAAATAGAAGCATGGTTTATTACCAATTAGAGATGACTGTATTACTCTGGACTCTAATCAATGAAACAAGAAACAAATAAAAAACAGAAGCATAGTTTCACTTGGTAGTTGGCTGTGAGATTTATGCAAAAACAAAATAGCAAGCAGAAAATTACTAAAGCTGTTTGACTGAAGTTCTATTATAATTTCAATTGTAATTTACATCTCCTAACATAGCATTGAAGTTAAAATAAATTAAAAAAAAAAAGACAAACAAAATCTCATTTGCCATTGGGCGGAGGCCAGTGCTGATATTTGAAAGCTTTCAAACACTCTAAAGAGGATTGCATGCTTTTTGACAAGGCCTTATTCAAAATTGTAAAATCAACCATTTTGTTGTCTCAACTGCATTCACACGAAATTTTGACAGGTGCTAGCAAGATTAATTGCTCAAAGAGTTTATTTGAGGATAGAGGAAGTTTATACTGTCCCAAAGCATTCCATTTAGCATAGCTCCTGCAAGGACTTTTGCGGATTCTAGGAACACATTGCTTGTTGCAACAGCTAGAACACAAATAAAAAAAAAATAACCATAAATAATTATTCCACATGTCACAATTATCATCTCCCTAGGTCCTCTATTGTTACCGCAAAGTTTTAAAAATACCGTTGGTACCAGCTCTTGGTTTCACCGTACCAGTCAAATGGGACTCCCACCAAATTAGAGCAACGCAAGACAAACCAAGGCTACCTCCATGCTCTCATCTCTACCGTGACTTCAACGGATCTAGCCTCACGGTTTGTGACGACGGCGATCACCAGAAAAATGTGAAAATAAACTTGTAAGGAGTAAAGCGAATAATCGCTCGAAACAGTTAATCTAAGCCGACGGATTGAAACAAAGACCATAGTCAGCCTCTACGATTCCATAGACCCTTGTCATAGGAGCTGCGATGGTCAGAATGATTATCGGAGCCAAACCCGGAACGAATCCGCTAACCAGAGAAAAAAAGATCCGTCTCCTTCAAAAATGAATCGGAGAAGGAGGGGCAGTTCGGGCAGGGAAGGATTTCAGAGATTTATCTCTATTTGTGACCACATCGTTGGAGTAGGATCCAAGGATCCAAAAGAAAGGTAGGCACCCTGCTCATCTTTTAAAGGCGAGCAGAGGATACCCAATCCGAATCCTATGGCGCGCGACACGGACCGTCCGATCAGATCTCGACAGTTCATCTTTTTCGGGCCTTACAATCTGATTACATGCACGGGGGTCCCTCATCCATCCAGACCTGATCGGACGGTCTGTGGCGCGCTACACGTTGTGTCGCGCGCCACTAGATTTGGATTTGAGGATACCATTCCCATTCCCATTCCCCTAGCCTCGCTTATCGCAGTTGCTCTCTCACTCGGTCACTCTGCTCTGTTCATTAACATTAACATTAAAATTAAAATTAAAAAATGGGAATCAAGGGTTTGACGAAGCTTCTGGCAGACAATGCGCCCAAGTCCATGAAGGAGACCAAATTCGACAGCTACTTCGGCCGCAAGATCGCCATCGACGCCAGCATGAGCATCTACCAGTTCCTCATCGTTGTCGGCAGGACCGGCACGGACACCCTTACCAACGACGCCGGCGACGTCACCAGTCACTTGCAGGGCATGTTCAACCGCACTATAAGGTTGCTTGAGGCTGGCATCAAGCCTCTGTAAGTTTAAGTCTCAGTCATGGGTACCCAACTCTTACTTTCTTGCTTTCTTACTTTCTGCCTAATAATTCTCCCTTTCTGCCAATGCCAGTTATGTTTTTGACGGACAGCCCCCTGACTTGAAGAAACAAGAGCTCGCAAAGAGGTTCCTTTCCTCTTCTCTTCTCTTCTCTTCTCTTTTTTCCACTTCCACAACCTTCATTTTATAATGGGAACATACATCATTTCTATATTCTTAGGTACTCCAAGAGGGAGGATGCCACCAAGGACCTCTCTGCAGCCGTCGAGGTCAACTACACCTCTCTCCCTTTTTCTCTTTCTGCTTACCTTCTTCCTTCCTTTGCTTACATTAATTCACACCTTGCTTTTCCCTTGCCTTTTCCAACAGGAAGGAGACAAGGATGCCATTGAAAAGTTTAGTAAACGTACTGTCAAGGTTCCTTCTATTCATTCGACCCTTTCCTTTATCATACCAAACAACCATTGCAAATCATCGCCAGCTACTGCTCTTTACCACACCTCACATATACCAATGTTTACTATAGTAACTTTATTAAATTGACGTATCTCAATCTTTGGACATCATATGTTCAATTTGTGCTCAGTTTACCTTAATTTAACCACTATTTCTTCTGATTCTGAAACTTTTACTGTCAACCAAACAATAATCCCCAGAACAAAAAAATAAATAAATAAAAGAAGCAAAGGAAAACAAGGTCTATGATTGATCAAACTGGTTTTTTTGGTGCTTCTGATACATAATAGCACAAAGTCTGTACTAGTTTTTTGGGCGCTGCTGATATATAATAGCATAGAGGCTGTACCCCCTTGGCTTCAATGAAATTTGATTCTATTGAAATTTTTTCTAACTTGTAGGTGACTAGACAGCATAATGAAGATTGTAAAAGACTTCTGAGATTGATGGGTGTTCCTGTTATTGAGGTGCATTAATCGGAAATGGCTTTATCTTTCATGTTTTACAGCCATATATAATAAATCAGTTCTTTAGGTATCTTTGCTTAGCCTGATCAGCATAATAGAGACTTGTTATGATACGTGGTGACTCACTCAATTCAATCTAGCTCTTAGCTTAAATTGTACCAGTAACTCTTTAAAGTTTTTGTCCTTCAATAAAGCCTATATTGAACCCAATTTGCTTCCATGAACACTTGGTATTGCATGTTGGAACCCCAGTATAGATAAAATTGGCATGTCTATTAACTTAATTTAGCATTGGATATGTGACCAGGAAACTTTATCTGTATAATCTGCTTCCTGCACCTTGACGAGCACTAACTTGCTTTTACTAAATTCTAGACCTGATCCACACTGCACCCAATTTAAAATCCCCTATAAGACATGTCAGCGGTGTGGATACCATGCATTCATTTTAGATAAGACTTACCATAATAGAAAGTCCTGCTTTGTAAGATGAGAAAAGCAGCACTTACAGGTCCCTAGAGAAGTTAAGTCATTTTTACTTCAACTAATCATTTCTGTTCAATTGAACCTCTTATAACCTAATTTAGCGTCAGTTTTACGATAATGGCTTAATATTCGCAGGCAGCAAAAAGATATCAAAATTTTGTTAAGGCTAGTTAAAAGGTCTCTGTACATGCCAGTTCATTGTGGTAGTTAATCTGACTGGAAAGGGCTTTGTAGTATAAATATTGCATTAAGTTGTCTCCCTTGCGACATGGCTAATTTGATTCAAACTGAACAGAAAGATTTCAACTCTCATTTGTGTAGGCACCTTGTGAAGCAGAAGCCCAGTGTGCAGCTCTGTGCAAAGATGATAAGGTATGATCATGCTGTGAGCTTCTAAATTTTAATGGCATATGAACAACACAAACCCAAAATTTCAGATGCAAAATCCTTGGTGCTGATTTTTTGTATGTGGTGAACTTTAGGTATATGCAGTGGCATCTGAAGATATGGACTCTTTGACATTTGGTGCACCTAGATTTCTGAGGCATTTGATGGATCCTAGCTCCAAGAAAATCCCTGTGATGGAATTTGAAATATCCAAGGTAATTGTCTGTAATGAATTCAAGTTAACCTGAGTGTTACATAGAGTTCGGTATCTATTCCCAGATAGTCATAAGCAACAGGGTCTAAAATTATATTGTAACATAGGGCTCGTTTGGATGCATTGGGAATAAGGGGAATAAGCAATTCCGGGCGGAAATTTTATTATAAACAATCCAAACTCTTCACAAAGTTACACACTTCCCAATACTTTCCGCCTAGGAATAAGCTATTCCTCTTATTCCCAAGCGATCCAAACGACCCCATAGAAATTGTTTATTGGCCTTTTCATCGAGATATTTGACTGAACCTAATTCAAAGAATTCCTGAGTTTAGATTGATCAAAACGAAAAAGAAAGGCAGCTGAAATCCAATTTAATTTTGGTAATGAGGACCAAAATTGTTTACAAAAGAAAATGGTTTTATCCAATTGAATCTGCTTCTATTTTCCTTTGTTGCAGGTTCTAGAGGAGCTACAACTGAGCATGGATCAATTCATAGACTTGTGCATACTCAGTGGATGCGACTATTGTGAGAGTATCAAAGGTATTAAGTCATTTGGAATATATCTGTAGAGAAGCATTTTCCTTAGGGATGGTGGATTATTTTTGGAATTGTGAGATTAGGTATTGGTGGGCAGACAGCACTCAAGCTGATTAGGCAGTATGGTTGCATAGAGACCATGTTGGAAAACATCAACAAAGAAAGGTAACCGTCCTGATTCATTCATTAGTTCAATCAATTGTCTGGATGCACGAGCATATATGTGCATAGTGCATACTTACACATTGATGCCAATTTTATATTAATACGCTATAAGTTTCTGATCGCATAAAAGGTACCAGATACCAGAGAATTGGCCATATCAAGAAGCTAGGCGCCTCTTCAAGGATCCTAATGTTTCTTTGGATGTACCCGAGCTAAAATGGTCCCCACCAGATGAGGAGGTATCTTATCTAATTTAGGGTGATTTTCTGTGTTTTTTAAGTTAGTTGCAAAATAGAAGGATCTGATTAGACCACATGTTACTTTGTTGGCTTTCCATCAGGGCATTGTGAACTTTCTGGTAAATGAAAATGGTTTTAACCAAGACCGAGTTACCAAGGTACTTCTTTCTTGTCTCATCTCCTTATTATTACTCTTTCTGGGTTTTAAGGTTGTGGGATTATATATGTCCATATGTTAATTGGTTCTTTTTTATGATAGGCAATTGAAAAGATTAAAACAGCCAAAAGTAAGTCTTCACAGGGACGGTAAGGCCTACAAACCCTTGTGAAGCCAAATATCTCGATTCCTTTTCTTGGTACATTTGGTTTGTTTTAAGGTTCTCTTTAATTCTTTCCTTTCTACAGGTTGGAATCATTTTTCAAACCGATTGCTAACGCATCTACCCCTCTCAAAAGAAAGGTTAATGCTTAAACTTTTTAGGAAAACATTACTTCCTCCCAATTTTCTTAGTCGACCAGCTGTCGTAATTATCAAACATTGACAAGTGCAGTGAAGTGGAAGCTATTTTTATGAGATTTTCAATGAGATTAAAGGATATTAACTCGAGCAAAAATCTTAATGAATAAGTAATTCACATCACATGGAATGAAGAATAAACTTGTGAAATGATTTGTCATTTCTCAAATATATGTAGTTTTATATCTCACGATCCGTTATATAGGTTTTAAAAAGTTCTCGTGGCACTTTACATTTACTGTGGATGGGAAGTCACTGTCAAGAGCTTGCTTCTCACCATCAATTACTAACTTGCAGGAAACAGGAGATAAGCCATCAATGGCTGCGGCTACGAGCAAGAAATCCAAGCCTGCTGGTGGCAGGAAGAAATAGAACCTTATAGTTTGTTTGTTTGTTTGATTATATATTTTAGTTTGTTCTTGCTAGATCTCTGATTTGAGTTCATTTTGTAGTGAGGGTCTTGACTCTTAACCATGATGGGACCAAGCTGTGTGACTTTCTAGTTTAGCAGCATTTTCATTTTACAAACTTAATGTTAATTGGTTGGTTCTGTTCATGTTCGTGGGATGTGCGCTGAATTGAGTTGAGAAGCGAGTGAGAGAGCACGGAAATGCAGCCTCTTTTTGTCAGAAGAAAAAAAAAAAAGACGCTATTTTTCCTTTAGTTGGTTTCATTTTATATTGTTTCAGTTCTTCAAGTCTGGTAATCAGATCATACCGTGGACTGATTTGTCTCTAGGGATTTAGTTCTAATTAGTAATTTGTCTAACTTGACAAGTTCTGATGTTTTTATATCTTTAAGAGCGGATGGTACTGATTTGAATTTTTCTTGTCGTGCTGAAAACTAAATCAGATTACATAACCATCCTAATGAACCGTAATATTTAGTTATGATTGAGCAATAAGAATAATTTGCAGCAACAAATGTCGTATGGAACTTGCAGCTTAGGTTCTACTAAGCTTCGACCCCCAATAAAGCAAAACATGTGCACATAAAATTAGCTAGTTTATATCTGGCATGTTGCAATTTTTTAAATGCTGCACTTTCTGCTCTTGCAGGAACTCTAATTTTTTAGACTAAAATCAGTTGCGACTGACGAATGAGACTGTCAGCTACGATGAAATTTCAATTTTTGAAATTTTAACAGTCGATCCGAACCGTTCAATGTGTTCTCCATATTGAAATCTCGTTGAAAACCAAATTTTATATTTTTCTGAAATTTTTTAGTATTTTTTTGGTATTTTACAAAATTCTTAATCTAAACAATTCTGAATCCTTCAATAATAATGATTTTTAAAAATCTCGAAAAAATAATAAAAAAATTCAGAAAAAATATAAAATTTGATCTCCAATGAGATTTCAATATGGAGAACACATTGAACGGTTTGGATTAGCTATTAGAATCTCAAAAATTGAAATAAACCACAGCTGACAAGTCCATCCGTCAGTCGTGACTGATTTTAGTCTACCTCTTCATTTAATGGTTAATGCGTTAGTTTCCAGTAGTGTAACACTTTATTTGCACGGTTATAAAATTTATTATGTTATAGTGTCGTGAGAATTTGGAAATCAGCCTATGAAATCAAAGATATACCAGAGATCAGTTCCAATCAAACAGATGTCAATTAGAATAACAAAACAATTGATATGTCGTTACAAAATTATTATCAGGCGAGGTAGTTAACCATACGCCAGAAAAGAATAATAAGAAAGAAAATTATTACACTAATAAGAATGTTAGAGGAAGAGAGGAGATAAAATTTTATGTACGTTCTATATTTTTACGATAATGGAAAGGAATGGAAACTTAGAGTGGCATTGACAGAATCGGGCTATTGTTCCCATCGTATGGGCAGAGAGTTCCTGAGGAGGAGAAGCCAGATGGCCAGCTTCATCGCCAGTAGTCGAGCCTCGAGGAAAATATGCTCGAGGTTGATGCTAAAGCAGCTGGATATCTTGCTGCCGTTTATCATCCTCTTGGCATCCAACACAGCTTCAGACGAAACTCTCCCTATTATCAAGAATGACTCCAGAGGAGAACCCTCCACCTGCATGTGGGCCGATCAAAACCAACTCTTACTTTGTTTGGCCCCCTTATAAAAAAAATGAAAAAAGAAGAAAAAGGTGAAGAAAGAAGAGGAGGCTACAAACCAAGTCATGATTAAGAGCCCGCAAACAGTCATTAGTTTTCAGCATCAAGAGAATAACACGGGGCAGCCTTCTGAGCAACTCTGATATCTGTGGGAAATATTGGGCCGCGTACATCTGTGTAAAAAGATGTACCCAGTAGAAGGATAAGAATTTTTTATGAATTCACGACTTTGGAATGTAAATATGAATTAATAAATGAAAAAGAACTAGTCAAGAAGGATGTCAGGGAGACGGACCTGGAGTTCAGATCGGTCGTCATGGGAGGGACGGAGCGCCAGATGGTCCACAGAAGGGTCAATCACCCTCCTCCACGGCCTCATCGTGAGAACCCCTGCAAACAGCACGTACAGATCCTCCCCTGCCCCCAGATTTATGCTGTTCTCTCTTATTGCCTTCTCGTCAGCAAAAACGAGCCCCTGTTTCAATTTTCAACCCTCAGTTCCTCTTCATTCTATCTATCTATCTATACACCAAATCATATCACATGATTCTTATTGTGATTATTTATTCCATCAATCATGCAGTTCTTTTGCTTACCTTCCAAAGGGCAGCATAGCTTGTTCTGGTATCAAAATCTAGTTCCTTGTAAAGACCATGATCCAGAAGTATGAGCTGCGGTTTTCTTCTCTCTGTACGCATATGTATTTCAAACAAGGATATTGAAAGGCAAAAATAAACAAACAGAAATTATTATAGTCACAAATAGATACACATCACGTACAAAGAAAACATTAGAGAGGAAGGAGATGACAGGAGGGGAGGGGAGAGGAGAAATGTATAGTTTACTACATATAATAAGGATATTAGGGAGGGAAAGAAGTGGGTTACTGAAAAAGGAAGACCACCACGATACAGGCTTAGGAAGAGGCCGAACCATCAAATTGGCTGCATGGGGATCACAGTGCACAAAACCATGCTTGAACATCATCTCTGCAAACGCCTTGCTCACTAGTTTTGAAACATCATGAGGTTGTAATCCATGCTTCTTTATTGCCTTAACATCTGTTACCTCAGCTGCTTCCATAAACTCCATTGTAAGAAGCCTTGGTGTGCTCAGGTTCCAATATACCTTTGGTGCATATATGCTCTCTGCTATGTGAGGAGACAGTCTCTTAAAGTTGTCAACACATTTTTCACTGTTTCTCGCCTCATGCAGGAAATTCAGCTCCTGAAAAAAATGGACATACGCTGATTATGAAGTAACCACATGTAAGGATCATTCTACATGTTGTAGTTGTTTTGAAAAAATATAAGCTCATTAAAAAGAAACAGATGCGCTCCTAAGAGCAACAAAGGGCTTCTTTTTAAGGTAGCAAATATTTATCAGGATGAAGCATGCATACCTTGGGTGAACTTTCACGAACTTCTTCGACCAACCACCTAAAATTACAAGTTGTATATGTAAGACTAACAGAAAAGAGTCAGCCTCCTCAAATATTTAAAAATTCTGGCATACTTAAAGGTCGTATTTGTTGTGTCAAATTAACAGAAACATGGCCGATGCTTATGTGGTATACCTGTAATCAAAGGAAGGAAAACAGCGATGCAAGAAACTGACAATGAAGTCGACAGTAGCAATATCTACAGCAGCAGTATCTGTCAAATGAGTGTGTTGAACCTGGAATTATATCAAAAGAACTCTGAATCCCTCACGCTTCAGTGTTTTCTCTTGCTGTGGCTCAAATTTCATTGTTTTTGCTTTCTGTCGTCTGGGTTGGTTAAAGACATTGTTAGGGCTACGCACCTTGACAGCAACCTTGCATCCATCATGGGTTCTAGCAGCATGAACTTGTGCAAGAGAAGCGCTAGCGAGAGGCACCGGATTGAAGTCGGCAAACACCTAAAGGAGATAGAATACAAGTATGTAGAGTGTGAGGGAGGGAAGGGGATGGGGCAAAGACAGGAGTAGAGAAAAGAGCCTAAGAAATGGAGAGAGAAGGAAGACATCTTCAGGAGGTTGTCCCAGCTCTTTGATGAAGACCCGGCGGACTTGATCGTAGGAGGAAACAGGGCATCTTTTCAGCATGGACTGTCTCATTGTCTGGACGTATTCCTCAGGAACCACGTAATCCTACAACAAATAAGAATAAGAATAAGAATATGGATGGAAGAAGGGGATAATATTCGGGCATCATCAAGGAAGAAAGAAAGAAAGAAAGAGACAGACGAGCTGGGCGAGATGCTGGCCGAGCTTGATATAAATGCCGCCGTTGCGGAAGCAGAGGTCCTGGAGGCGGTGGGCGCTGCGCAGATGCACGGCATGGCGAATTCTGGTCCAGTCGTCGCTGCCTTGTTCCACGCCCCAGCACGAGTACTGGTAATCTGACAGAGAGAAATGTGACGAGGAGAGATGGATGGGATGGGTTAATTAATATTGATTGATTCGTACCGAAAGCGATGCAGGCCGCGGTGCAGGAGTCGCGGAGGAGGCGGAGGGGCAGGAGGCCGCATAGCTTCAGAGCCCTCGGCGCATCCTCCCACGACGCACCAGCTGCCGCCGCAGCCGCCGCCCCGCCGCCCAGGCCCGCCGCGCCCAGCTTCAGCCCCGCACGCCACATGTTGATTTGCTTTGCTTTGGTTGCTGACTTGCTGTTGCTCTCTGCCTCTCTCTCTCTCTCTCTCGATCTATCTAAACGATATTACGGATTGACGACTGACGACTGAGTTTGTTGTAGCCCAGCACCTGCTTCTATTTTCTTGTCACATTTCACATCTATCTAGAAAATTGATTACTACCATCGCGCTTTGTGTCATCGCTGCCATCGTGCGTCCGCTGAGTAGCGTTCTCCCCCCTCTACTCACCCAGCGATTTTTTGTTCATTTCGTTATTATAAGTGTTCACTTTATTAGATACAAATGTTCACTTTGTATTATAATTGTCCACTGTTTTATAAGTGTTCGCTATATTCACTATGTTCATTTTGTTTTTTTTTATTTTTGTCCAAATGTTCAGTTGGGTCGATACAAATGTTCTGTTAATTGAGTATAAATGTTCAGTTAGTTGCAAAGTCGGCCAATCGTAACTCGTTTTTACTAAACCAAGCGAATGGGTCATGAACCGGACACAAAACATATGAAAAAAATTAAAGGGGTCATGAACCGATCCGGTTCAAATTAATTTTTTTCCGACTTTGCACCTGGCGCGCCTCTCTCCAAGTCTGACGCGCGACTTTGACCCAGGCGCGACTTTGTCCATTAGTTGACGCATTTAACTGAATACTTCTGATTATTAAACTGAACACTTCTTATTATTAAACTGAACATTTGTAACATATAGCAGCGATGGCAGCGATAGTTTATTTAGCGATGGCACTTATAATAGCTGTATCTATCTATCCATATATTAATAGGCGTTTCACTAATTCACCGTAGTTAGCACTGTCGATGCACAGTGTGGCTGACATGTGAGGCCCACTTGACAGGTCGTATTTAATAATAATTTTCGTTTGTGGCGGCTGAATATGTGGCGGATCAATGTACATGTAGTTTTTATTGCTTCTGCACCATCATATGTTCATTTGCCACAGAAAATCCCCTCAAATTGGGTCACATGGGTGCCAGGTAATGATGGTTTCATTTCACTTTTTTTTTTCTTTTTGGATAATGGGCCCATAGCCCTTTCGCCTTCTGTTGAAAGAAAATTTGTGGAGTTTTTCACTGATTTTTTTTTTTAATATCGATTTCCATTGTTCAATTTTGATAGACAGTAATTAATTGAAGAAACATAAATGGAATGGAGAACCAAGGAGACGTAATAATATCACAAATGCTACACCATTGGAGAATTTAAAAAATCACAAAAATTTAAGCAAAGGCTCAAAGAGCCCACTAGTTCTTTTATGAGATAAAGATAAAGATCGAAGCACTAAAAACATCATTGGTTTTAATAACAATCAAAATTTCATTTCTCATTTCTATTTTGCAATCAAACGTAACCGATAAATTGAATGAACTTAAAAGGTCATTTGTAGAGAAATGAAGACGCACATAATTTACAAATTGTATGAATAAATTTAATAAGCCTAAAGAGTCACCTATAGAGGAATGAAGAGTCACATAATTTCGAATTAAAACCGAAATTTCCAACTTTAGATTATCGAATAAATCTCAAGGCCCATTTATACATGCCAAATTTAAATTGTAGATTTCATCTTACTTTGAAAAGTTAATGGATCTTAAAAAAAAAAGTTAGGAAAAAAAAATAGTTCGCCCAACGCGGTTTGAATGAAATGAAATTGATTGTGCAATGCTCTCGCACTACTAATCTTATTATATCAAATACTTTTCTATAGCCCAATATTATTATAATGCTTATACATTATCACAAATATTTGCACAAACAAACAGTCGATAAAAAAATATAGATCGTGCAACGCGCGAAATCCCCTAGTATATTTTATAGCCCGAACTATAACCGTAAATAACAAAAGAACACTAGTCTTAAATTAATTATTAATTAATTACTTCAAGTTCTTAATTAATTATTAATTAATTATTAATTAATTACTTCAATTTCAAGTCAGTGTTTACTGTTCAATTATCTGGGCCGTCCAATTTTTTCCTCCTTCGATCTACGCCGCTCATCTGCGTTTGTTCCTTTGCCATCGTTCTTTTGTTGTTGTTGCGTGTGATCTCCTGTGGTGTCTCACTGCTTTACCTCTTTTTCCTATGAGTTGTACTAAAAGAGATACCGAGAAATTCATAGAGAAAATGAGAAAACTTTTCACGTGCTGGGCCACACAGTCTACGTGGAGCTGGATCACACAGGCCAAAGAAGAGGCCGGCGAGAAAAGGAATGCGGTGTATGTGATCCAGTTCCAATCCGCTTATTTTGTTTCCATCACATGCCCTGTTTCTCTCGGCTCTTCTCGATGCATCTTCTCCTTTCCTCAACAATTACAAACGAACACTTAACAGCCGCTGTTAAGTTCTCTAAAAAACAATTACAAACGAAAGAAAAAAAAAAAAAAAAAGCAAGAGAGGAGCGATTGGGCAAGAAAGAGAGCATTGTCGTCGGCGGCTGGGGAGAGGAGGCGATTGGATGACTCGAGGAGCGATTGTTGCTGCAGTTTGTTCTCCGATCGCTGTTCAGTTCTTTCGTCTTTCGATCTCTACGCTCAGGTCTCAGTAACTCCTCAGTCCCCAAGGCGAAACCGTGATGGTTTCCTCTGTAGACCTTCCTTTCGCTTTCCATGGACCGATCACTCACGTGGAAACCCTAGCTTTGCGATCTCCTGCTTCGTCTGGCATTTTTCCTTCCTATTCCAGATGAGTGCTCTTTTTATCCATTCCACCTCACACTCTTCTCTCTCTCTTCCTAAAATGTTTTCGGATCTGAGTTTTCCTTTGTGATTTTTAGATCCGAGTTTTCCATTCTGTATTTTGCACCGAGCAGGCTCCCAAAGGTATGTGCTTGGACTGCTTCTGAAAAAACATCTCAAATTATATGTTAATTGTTTGCTCTCCTAATATTTTTAAAATGATTTGATTGTCAAATTAATGACGTGGTTTGTGCACATGCCAGTTCTTTGGCACTGGAGTTTACCCAACAGTACCCAACAGCTGCAGTCTTTTGCAGTATATTAGTTTCAGATTGACCATTCATACCCAGGTTTTGAATTTGTCGTCAGTTCTTATAGAATCTTGGGCAATTTCACCTATCTCCTCATAAAATTACAATTACCTTAAAAAAAATGCAAATAAATTTTTCTAACTGTTAGTGTCAGAATTATTTCACATATGCCCTCAACATGTCAATTTAATACATTATGTTCTTATAAAGTTGACTTATATTGTTGATACTAATTAGCATTGAACTTTTGGGGTTTTTCGTTCACCAGATCTCATGCCAGCATTGTAGCAGCTACAAGCGCAAGATGAAAAATAGCCAAAACAATTTACAAAATCGATTTGTAGCTGTCAAAAGTAGTTCTTACTTCTGAGGCTCAACTTTTGCTTTCAGTATATTATGGAGGCTCAACTTTTGCCACCTTCCAACTGTGTAAGTGATTTTGCGTCAAAATATTTATACCTTTCTGTTTCAATTCAGGTTATTGAGGAAGATATAATTATGTTCATAATCCAACAATATAGAATCATCTAATGGATGATTCTTAGATTTTGTGCACATAAGGCTAAAGATCTGATGCTTACTATTTCACATGTGTTCTGGAAGTCAATGAGATGGGATCATAAGTTCTGAATTATTAACACATTTTTTTAATCAAAATAGCAAATTGTTTCGGTCCCGATTTATTTAATGTACTTCTATATCCAAATTACGTTTGAATGATGTGGAAAACTTTTCTAGATAGCATATGTATTATTGGTTGGCTAATTTAGATTTGCTGCATCAATCCTTTTGTCCAAGTAATTAGCCATTCATTCATAATTATTTAGTTATTCATAGTTGGCTACTGTAGCTCCTATGCTCTGAACTGTAGCGTCGTCAAGGTGAAATGCAAAAATGAAAAATTCACTCTATGCCCCGAAAATAGCACCAATTAGAAATTAGTTTCTTTACCAAAAGGAATCCTATCGATATGAATAGCAGGAACAAGGTTCGGTTAATTTTTCTTATGCTATCCATTTTGTTTACATTTTATAACTTTTTTTTTTCTTGGATGGGAGCATTCTGTCAAAGTTCAAATATAATCTAATTGGTGCTATTTTTTCTTATACCATCCATGCAAGTGAAAATAAAAAATTGGACAAAAAAAATAAATATGCTTCTAGCATACTCTGAAGGATGCTAAATGATAGAAATTACGAAAAAATGTTGCGATTATTTGACGGGTTTTCATTCTTCGATTATTACACATAGTGATGTTTATGTATAGGTGCACTTAGTTGTGATTACAGTAATGTTGTTTTCTTATTCTGGTATTTAGTTTTGTTTAGTATCCTAAAATTTCTCAATTACTATTAAAGATAGCTTTTCTCTTCTAAACATGAAGTAGTAATGAAAGGTCATTTGTACAGAATGAGGGCCAAAACAGGCAGTAAAGAATATGGATTTTAGTCAAGTAATTGCCTGTTCAATCCTTACTTTACTTACTATTCTCTCTCAGCAATGTTACTAATAAGGATCGTACATATAGTTTTATTAATGAGTAGAAGTACAAATGATAATCAGCCATTTTAGGATCGATTTTTGTCTTAAAGATGAAATACGCCTTGAGAAAAGGATATCGATTTTACATAGAAATCTTCAACGGTTCAACCTTCTTCGGTTTCCGCTTGGTCTTCTTTAGTTCAAACTTCTTTATTTGCTTTAATATGTTTGTACAGCTACTATGGAAGTTCAAGCATATTGATAGTCCTAAAATCTGTCAGAATAATTGCTTCTCTCTTGGCCAGTGCATGCAACTTAGGTCCTCAGAAGAGTTCAGTAGCAGAACTATGCCACCTTTTCTTTGTATAAAAATGCATATGAAGGATAGAATGAGACATGCTTGCCACTAGAAGTATTGTTTATAAATATTTTTTTACTTCTCTTTATAGGCCATTCTTATTGTTCTTTCTCTGCTATTTTCATTTGATGGAGAAGACATCTGGAATCCAAGAGAGTGATAAGTCATATGGGGAACAACTGTGCCTAAGTGATGCAGATTCTCACTCTTAGTCCAGCATAGGTATGTTGCTTTTTCTTTTGCTTGGTTTCATTCTTTTGTTTAAATGTTTCAGTTATTTGTTAGTCCTTTTTTGTTCTGAAACAACCAAGACAACATTTTAGTGAGGTCGATGCAATCTTTTTAGATTCATATTGAAGGGTGTCACTGTTGCCTCATGCATATAAGAAATTTATATTATTGACATCTTTCAAATGTTTTGTTTTGTTGCCTACTTATTTTTCTTTTTCTTTGCAGTTTCGGTGATTAGTCACACAAAAGAGAGACGCACCCTTGATTGCTTCTCTTTTATTTGATTTAAATCATTGTGGCATATATTGCAGTGCTCTGCAATCAAACATGAGAGTTATGATGAAGAGTTTCTTCATCTTCTCAATTTGGTAATTATTACTGTTGATTTAAATTTTTTCGCTAAAAAGAATTGAGGTAGAAACCTACGTTCAAGCTTCGTTTCCATTTTACTGAGTAGAAAAAACTGTTTGTTGCTGCTCCACAATCCATTTGAGTTCTTTGTTAACAATCTTTGTAAATTAAATGATGGTGGAGCATTTGATATGAACAAGAGTGATGAACAAACTTCTGACCATAGTTTTGCTGTGCTTTGTTCAAATTGCCCTTCTTATTTAATAAATGCGGTGGTCTAATTTGGTTGTGAAAGATATTGACTTTGATTATTATAACATAATTTTTTATTTTTGACATCTGCAGCACTTGACGCAAAGTACAGGCTGCAAGCTCAGAAAAAAGACAAAAGAAACTTTTGAGACAAATTCTCTTTCAGTATGGATTGAATAATATTATATTTTCTATTTAAATTAGTTTTCTATCAAATTTATCCAACTAAAAAAAGGATTGAGTACAAATTAAAATAAAGCTTTTATCGCGCGAAGCGCGAAACTATAGCTAGTTAACATACATTTCAGAATGTTCATAATATTCCAAATTCCATTCAAAATGCAATCTTTATTGCCAGCAAACTACTCTTGACTTTCAATAGTAAACTACTCAGACAAGCATTACATCAATCAATATCAAATCCAACAATAAGGAATAAATATTTAAGTATAATGACAAGGAATAAGTGAACCAGTATAATTAAACTAAAACACACGAAAGCTAAATAAGGCCAGACGATTAAATCTGTTTTATTCAGTCTAAATGATAAGTAATATTATAATACACACTTTTATAGGACCAAGATGGACACAAAAAGCCCACCAAACTAAATAACATGTGTAATTATAACTACTATCGCTCAATAGTTAATAAGCTAAAATGAAGTACTAAGTTTACTACAAGTCCAATATTGTATATATTATATTTAGGTTACTTGATACAAGATCACGGAAGTCACTTCACTAGTATCAGCAATTGCTCACAACTACCAAGGTTATACAATAAAAAGAAATGAGGATTTATAAAACAACTATTAGGCCAATTTCTCACTTTCTTCGTTTTTTAGATCTTACTCTCTGGCATCTATTATTTTTTTACAAACAATGAACTCCAAAACATGTAAACAAAGTATGTTATTGGGGATAATCCACGGAACCCCAAACTTAAGTAAACTAACAGTCTCAAAGAGGAGAAGCCGAATACCCTCTAAAGCAGTAGATCACGAATCTTGAGCGGTCTTTTTACAGCATTAGTGAAACCCTGAAAGGATCAAAGCATAACATGTTATTTATGTATCGACATCTAGGTAGGTTAACGCATGAAGATGGTCAACCAATAACCTCATTATATTTGAAAAGAAGAGGACGCAAGTCTCTTTCTGTAGTAGCTGCTTTGCGTGTCCCTGCCATTTGGGATTTAGTATTGGCACTGCTTTCTTTTCTAAACCTGCACTTGGGTCATACAACAATGTTACATGGCTATGCTTGTCACAAGGTCAACTGGCTGTTGGTTAGATGAATCAATCATCAAGGTTTTTGTGAAAGAAAACCGACAACACCTGTGAAAGAAGTTGAATGACGGGTTACAATGAGATGGTTTGTGTGAAGCAAGATTCAGGCCGACAGTCGAGCCTGGGGATGCTTCGACTTTAAGCCTTAACTCCTCATCAAATTCAAGCACCGCTGCCTTCTTGTCATACTTCCCAGCATTTGCAAGTGCAGCTGTGAGTGGCTGAGGGGCTGTCAGTCGAGTTTTATCTTCTGTACAGTCTGCATTTCTCCGGCTGCTCTCTTGCAGGATGCGCTGCTGCTCTACCTACAAACCCAAAAAATATGATGGACACATATGCTAGGAAAAATGACATGTTATGAACTTTGCTCTCCTCTACTCAGCACTCATAAACCACAGTCATGACTTTAACCCCAACACAAGGCTCCAATTTCATTTATGTGCAAACTTTTATGTTCATCATGCAGTCCATCCACAATTAAAGAAATATCACAAGATTCTCAAATGTATTACCCAGTACCCAGTTAGCTTTTATATTACAACGATATCTTACAAAATGACTGTTCTCTCCAACAAACAATAGTCATGAGACCCCCCCCCCCCCCAAAAAAAAAAAAAAAACCCCTATCTTGTTTTGATCACCCAACAAAAAGAACAAAAACAAAACAGAAGAAAATCTTATCAACCCACAACTGAAATTAAACCATTTGCATTTTCTTTGAAAATTTATAACAAAGAGCTCATATTATCAATGTGTATTTGTCTGAGTTTGGTTGTATGGAACTATTGTTGGAAGTTTAAACGAAAAGTGTCAGGGTATTTTTCATAAAAAAAATTGCTTGATTTAACGACTCAATTGAGCTTCCAGTTTAACTCAGCCCGATAATTAATGGTTCTTATTTTCTTCTTCCCATGGGGTGCATTTGGAACTTTATTAGTTCTGGAAAGGATCAAAATGACATCCATCTTTCAAAGGGTAGGCAATATTAAGATTTTGGAAGAGGCACACTTGATATTGTGTCTGATACAAAAATACAGAAAGGGAGAAATAAGTCGCTGTTTCATATTGAAGATAGTTAAAGCTTACCTCGTACACTAAAATCTGCTTCATAGCTATTGAAAGTGCAAAATGCTGAGATTGATAGCCCTGCCAACATATATGGTTTCTCATCAGTTGAGTTGACAGTATACAGGTAAAAGAATAAAAGAAATCAGAAGCATTTTTAGCAAGAAAAACCTTGAAATTGATAAATTTGAAGAGAGGGGGCTCAAGAGAGAGTAACAGATCCTCAGATGCATCTGCAAATAGGTTCTGCATCTTCTCCCCTGGTTCCCCTTTTGAGTATTTGTATGATATTGAATAAGCAACCATTGAATCTACAAGCTGATGAAGATCATCCTTCTCACTATCTGATAGCAAATTCAATGCCACCTTCATTGTATTATATGGCAATTAGGATGGCGAAAAATAAAACATTTATTTAAGTACAGAATTTAAGAATCTTTATTAAGTACTCTTACTGGTCTCAAATTCGGTGGCGTAATAATATGTAAAAAAGGTGACACAACATCTTTGACGAATGACTCAACTGATAGATGTCTTGAAATGGATGGCACAATTCTTCGTTGCCAACTCTTCAGTGTTTCTTGCTTCTCTACAAGCATTGCTCGACACCTAACATTTTATTGCATTATTTACTGTTTACCAACAACATACATTTCAATGAAAGGTACAGAAAGGTAGAAAAACTCCACCATAGTACCTGTGGAAAGACTTGGGCCATTCAATGTTTGGCTTCTCAACTTGTGCAATGAGGCGACTCATGCTCACTGCAATAGCCGGCTGATAGACTGCAAAATGTAGTGAACAGTACATTGTTCAAAAATTGTCGCATGCTTGATTTAACATGAAATAGCAGGTAACAGAAAACTGTTTTAATCTAACCATGGATTGACATCTGCTGGGTTTTGGAAACATAATGAATCAGGAAATCAGAGGTTTCCAGCAAATCCAAGCACCTCACCTGCATAAACCAATATCAGGGTTTGAAAAGAGAACGTTGGGAGAATAAAGACTATATATCTTAGAAAATAAGCAAGTTTGAAAGTACTGACAGTCTTGTGCATCATGGGGTCATGATAAGAGAGCCGCAAAAAATTTTCATGAATTCCATCCATTGTCAACTCATATTCGCCACTGTTGTGTGAGATTAATGAATATCAAGTTTAAAAAAAAAAAAGAAGCAGATTTAAAAAGAAAAATTGTATTGTCAAAATTAAGCACGAACTATCTTACCGGCCAGATATGAGTGTGAACAGGTGCTGTGTAGTATCATCACCTCCAACTTGACCATCCACAGAGTTCGCAAAATGCTTTGTCTTTTTCTTATGAAATACCTGAAAAAAGCATTTCCAAACTTTAGGAACATAATCAATAAAACGTGTTTGGGGACCTAAGCTTTCAAGCATGCAAACTCGCACTTAGGGATGACTTCTGAAACTTGACTATTTGTTAAAAAACAACAGTGATTTTTTCAACACCTAAATTTTGTGAGCAAGCAGACTGCATTACCTCTTTCCAGATATCAATAGCACTTTTTGACAAGTCCTTGCGGCCAATGACTTGTGAATCAACATCAACCTGAATACACAATGAAAGAAAACATAAAGAGGAGACGTGCACACTGATGCACTCATGCACACACAGTTTGAGCAATCCATTAACGCACAAGAAAAGAAATGTTCAAGCAATGGGATTAGTAGAGTAATATCTTACGATGCTAAGTGGCTGCTGCTTCTTATTTAGAAATTGCAGTGTGTTGAGGCATGATCGTATATCGCATTCTGCGCAATTGTTCAGATTTTGTTGTGTTAAGTTATTAGTAATATACTAATATCTTTTTTATTGTCAGGACAACAATAATATGATGGTTCCAAAAGGTTGATTCAGCAAAGGTGATGCTTTTTTTATTTTGTGTGTGTGTGTGTTGGGGGGGGGGGGGGGGGGGGGTAAAAGAAAACTCACCAGTACATTCAGCAAGTGCAGAGAGTGCGATTGAATTTGTTCGGAATCCTTCTTTCATACAAATATACTTGAGCCTGCATAGAAATGGCATGGATGCATTACATGCAAAGCCTAAAAGACTTAACTTTTCTGGAGACATATAGCATCACAAGCAGAAACCGAAAAAATAACATTATCTGCAGTAGTAGCTGCTGTTCACAATACCTGTTTACGACACGATTAACTGTGGGCTGCATAAAAGTATGAACCCTGTAACATCAAGCATAGGGTCAACACCTTAGCAAGATTATAATGAACCCAGTTACAAATGCACCAATTGATATGTAAAATCGCTACTTACTTGGCTACTTGACGCAATTGCCGCAGAGCCGGTGCATACAGATCATTGCAAATACAAATAATCTGTAGGAAACATTATATTTGTCATATGATATAAGAGGAAACCTTTACCAGCAGGCTTAGAGGAAGTAAAAAAATCATCAAAATAAGGAACCTACCGGCCGAGAGAGCTTTGCTACTCTATGCCTTTTCTTGGAGGAAGCTTTTTGGGGTTGGGCTTGGCCTTCCGTTTCTTCGTCAACAACCCTCTTCTCTGAACTGCCCCTCCTCTCTGCTGCCACCTGCACAACAATTTGCTCACTAACTTGCGTTAAATGATGTACCATTTCAGTCCTCTTAACTACTAAAGGAAAAATTTAACAAGCAGTACCATTTTCAGAATAACCTCTACGGCACCCTTCCCATCTCCAAGAGCTCCGTCGATTTCATCAATAACCTATTTAAATGTGTTCATTGATCCTCACTTCGTCAGCATTCCTCCTTACTATGAATTGTTTGTAAGAAAAGGACTCACCAGACACTTGGGCTTGGAATCTGGCATAACAGAGTTCATCTGCACCACATCAAGAATTTTTGCTTCTATGCTCGAAGCTGAGCGATCATCACTTGCATTTATCTGCACAATTTTACCGGTGCAGAATTATGGATTAAATTCTTGTGCTTAGACCAAATGTTCATTCTTTAGAGAGAAATGCACACTTTAAGCAGTAGTTAACTTTATATAAGCATTGGAAGCTAAAAAGTGGAAACCTCCACAACACGATAACCGCAGTGCTTGGCAACCACATGTGCTAGTGTTGTCTTTCCAAGACCTGGTGGGCCGCACAATAAAAGTACCTGCAATCTCCACCATAAAATATCAAAACAAAACAAAAACCGGAAAGCAAGAAGATGCAAAGATCAACACCTCCACCTTTTAACATTTAATATCTCGCAACTAACTGGAGTCTGGGGCATTAAGAATTATTATAGACATGTGGAGGTTAGCCCAAAATCCAACGTGGCAGTAAGAAATAGCTGCAAGGTAGAGCAATTCTTTTGTTGGACAAAGCAAGAGAAGAATAAAAACATGATGCTATGCTGCTTACAGTCACCGACCTTTTGTTCAGGAGGTTTATCAACCAAGCACTTGTTATTATGAGACGCACAAGGGCCACTAGACTTGCCAGTTTCAGTTGCAGAGTTGATATTTTGAACATTCGATCTATGATGCTTAGAGAAGAAGCCTCTGTTGCTAGCAAACTTGCTGGTGTGAGTAACAGAAGAATGTATTCTCAAAGCAGACAGCACGTCATCACTAGTAGTCCTAACCTGGGATCCAAATACTAGGGAATCCCACTGTTTCAACCATAACAGTACCTGCAGAACAGATTATATATAGACCTTCAACCACAGCATATTCGTAACTGACAACACCTGGTCCGAGCTAATGGCCTTATGAGTTATGACTGATTAAAATGAAGGATTAAAAGGGAAAAGATGAATTTTCAGTTAAGGTTTGTTTACAGCTGGTTTTAACTTGGGAGGGGGCATGGATGGAAATGCAAGCTCCATGCGCACCTAAGCTAAGGTGAGAGCTTTGAAGTAGCTAGTGTTACATGGCAAAATTCTTATGAAGGGTTTGCTGATTAAGAAAGGTGGTACATAGTGTACCTCTCGGTTTGTATGCTCGTGGCTCAAGAGGTCGGTGAAAGAGGTTGGAGCGTATTTGTCAACCCAGAGCTGCTCAGTTTGTAGAGCTTCAGGTGGAGGAGGTGGGCGGTGAGTGCCAATTGATTCCAAACTGTGGTGCAAAGCCTTTGTAAATGCAAAGGGGAAAGGGAGTAGAGTAGATCAGATTTGGAATAGTGGTAGTGTACAAGTAAATGGAAAAAGGAAAAAGGTGTTGAGGTGAGTAAAGATGAGCGACCTTAGAAAAGGCATTATTTTCTAGACGTTGGTTCAAAGTGTGGATGGATTGGGGGAGAAGAGGTGCAACTGCAAAGGAGAATGAAGAGACGGTAGTTAGATACATATAATTAAGAAGGGAATTGGAAGAGGTGGAGTGAAGGGAGGATGCCATGTATACCAGTAGCAGTAGCAGTAGCAGTAGCAGTAGCAGTAGAGTTGAGCTTGGCATAGACCCTGTGGCCGGCGGGGCCGGTGATGGGGATGCAATGGCCCTGGATGTCAGAAGCGAAGCGAGAGATGCGGATCTCCTCCGTCTCTTGCTGTTGCTGGGGATGCAATGGCCTCCCTCTCTTGCTGGAACGAGGCTGAGGAGGATGAGGAGAGTAGCGCAGCCATTCCTCCTCCTCCTGGTCTTGGCGCGTCCGCTTGCTGCTCATCTTTGGAGAGAAATGCTCTTCCGCCGTCGCCATCTCCGTCTCCCTCTCCAGCCACTCCAACTCCTCCGCCGTCGCCATCTCCATCTCCAATTTCCCGCTTCTTTCTTTGCAATTTTTGGGTTTTGGTCTTTTGGAGGGAAATGGGAAATGGATTTAGATCGGATTTAGATCGGACCCTCTCGATGGTCTTTAATCCGTCTCCGTCCCATCAATAATTATAAATTAATAATATTTAATAAGTAATAATAATAATTAATAATATTTAGCAATTAATATAATTATTAAAGTAATTGATAATTAATAATTCAAAATAAATAATAATAATTAATAATTATGGTAATATTTATAATAATTAATAATTGATAATAGTTATTGTAATAATAATTAGTAATTAATAATAATTGTATAAATTTAAATAATCCTTAATGTATAATAATAACGATATTCAATAATAGTTAATATAATAATGATAATAATAATTAATAATGGTTTATTTTTTATAATTTATAGTTAATAATTAATAATAATATTTTTATTAAAATTAATAGTTATTAATAACTACTAATTAATAATAGTTAATAATAATTAAACCACTAATAGTTGTTAACCTTAAAATACTAACCTCAACATACCGCGCCAAACAACATTCACTAACCTTAAATTAGCACTGACCCCATCAAATCACTACCCTCGCCATTCTACCCCTCTAACCCCAAAAAGTACTAACCAGTTACACCACTAACCGTATTAACCCCTGTTTTGTCAAACGCACCCTTACATTAAGTAACTCATTCTACTTATACCAAGCCCACTTGTTTGACATTAAATCCACTAACCCAGGAAGCCCACTTATCCGTCACGAACGGATAACTTTTGGAGAGAGCACTAGTACTAGGGAACTCAAGCCAAACACTTGATACAACGATTATCATTCACTCCACTTTACATTCTTGTAACCATTATCCACTTTCTTTACCATTAAATTAACAATTATAAGATGCACATGCATTCATACATTTTATAACATGTCTATTAATGATGCAATTCCATGCTCTCACTAAACTTTATCCCATCAAGCATATTTCGAACAATTGAAAAGGGATATTAATCACTATCCAAAGGGTGTCCGACACAATATGTCATCTAACAACAGTTTATAATAGCAACATGCATAATGAGATTGGTAATAAACTTTACAAATAAGTCCAGAAACCCGCACCTGACAAGAAGACGAAATCGAGAACAATCGTCCAAACCAACTTCCAAGCCGCTACGATTTTTAAACGTCTGATCATTTACTCCTAGTGTCAATAATTAAGTAATATTTAATTTAGTGTTAATTGATACTCCAACTTATGTCGCTAACCCGAATTCCAAATTAAAATATTAAAGACTTGATTAATCCTTATCCAAAATTCTCAATTTAATAATAATGTGAATATGAAAATAGTTTTAACAATAACCATACGTGTAAAGATTAAGAGAAACTTGTAATTAAAATTATATTAAGAATAATAGATGCGACTAATTCAATTTAACTTTTTAACAAAGAAGGGATAAAAATCGGAATATGAAAATGATATGTACATATATTTATATTCAATATAAAGTACTGAAAATAGGATAAGAAAGAGAATGGGTAATTCAATAAAGAAATTTAAATGCACCGTACCATGGTTTGACTAAAATAATATATTCATCATGCATGTGCAAAAGATAAAATGCTTTCAACAGTAAGGAAAGTAATGTCTAATATACTACGCTGTATATACTTCCAAAAATAAACAAGATACTTAGTACCTTATATAGGTAATTACTAAAAATAGAAGGGTTTATATTGTTGTAAATCGAATATAGAATATGCATGGAAATTAAACCAAACATCGCTTCTCATTTTAATAAAAGATAGACGAAAGATCATTGTTGATGATATAAATATATATATTGTCAAGGGAGAATTTTGTGTAGCAATTCAATTAGTAAATTCATAATAGGATTAGAGAGAAACAGTAAATGTACTGCTCAAGTAGGAACAAACATCTATGCGCCAACTTCTATCCAAGGTGAAGGAATAATTTACAAAGAGCGGAAACAGGCCGTAGCGCATGGAAGAAAAATAAATACAAAGAAATTTTTAGGCGGAATTGCTTAATACCATCTCTAAGATTTTATCATCCCCATCATCCCCAGCCTTCTATTAATGAGAGCGCTAGTTAATTAATGAGGATTTCAGGGAATGATGGAGATTATAGAATCCAGGGGATAACGCATTTTTTATTTTTGGCAAGGGTCATCCACGCGTTATCCCTTCTGCTTCGCTCCCCTTCCCCATCCTTGTGCTTCGCTCCTCTTTAATATGTAACTTCAACAATTACATATTAACTTCAACAATTACATATAAAATTCAACCGTTACATATTAAGTATCATTAATTATCCAGCCCCTCTATTAACTGTTGAAGTTAATATATATATAACTGTTGAAGTTAATATATATAACTGTTAATATATATAAATGTTGAAGTTAATATCGTAGCTGTTGAAGGTAATATATATAACTGTTGAAGTGAATATCGTAACTGTTGAAGTTAATATATATAATTGTTGAAGTGAATATCGTAACTGTTGAAGTTAATATATATAATTGTTGAAGTTAATATCGTAACTGTTGAAGTTAATAACTGCTGGGGAAGTTAATATATATCGTAACTGTTGAAGTTAATATATATAACAGTTGAAGTTAATAACTGCTGGGGAAGTTAATATATTAATTGTTGAAGTTAATATATAACTGTTGAAGTTAATATATATAACTGTTGAAATTAATAACTGCTAGGGAAGTTAATATATTAACTGTTGAAGTTAACATATAACTGTCGAAGTTAATATGTAACTGTTGAAGTTAATATCGTAAAAGTTGGAGGGAGCGAAACAGAGGGGCGGGGAAGGAGAGCGAAGCAGAAGGGCGGGGAAGGGGAGCGAAACGGAGGATGATAGCCAAAAATAGAAAACGCGTTAATAACGGCTGGGGATGGTGGGGATGGTGAATATTAGAGATGATCCTTATCAGCCCTGATTTTTAGGCCAGGGAGAACGAACTGGAATTAGAAAGAGTGCAATTGGTGTCTTTTGGACAACCGCCAATTATTTTGTTGGACCAATCAACATAACTACCTCTGCTGAAATGAATTAGTCTCTTAATAACTGAATTAAATTAAGATAAACAAAATAACTTCGGACTCAAGGATACGGAAATATAAATTAGGCTAACAACTAATAATAAATAACTGTTGCATGTTGGATAATAACCGACTTAAGAAGTGAATAACTAATAACAGTATACGAAAATATAAAAGGTCTCTGTTGGCGCTGACAGGAAAGAGGGGGTAAACATTAGCGCCTCTTACAATAATTACCAACTTAATTATCCTGAACCAAGCAAAATCAAGAAGTGAAGGACAAGAGTATTAAATCTATAAAAATATCCTACAAAAATAATCAGAAAATCTAATTATCTAATTCTTTTAAAATTGGCAACCTTATAATTATGGTTACGAAATAATTAAAACGAAAATACAATGTTACAGCATGTTAAAAATTTAGGTTGTTACAAGCACCGACATCCTGCGTTCTTCGGGTCACCAAGCAGCGACCAAGACAAGAGGGCAGCATGACGGGGCAACCAGGGGAAGCCCAATAACGACTTCGACGGAGACAAGTACAAAATCTCACAAAATCCTAACATGACTAGTCAGGAAAATCCTGTGGGTTCCCTCCAACTGCGCCGCTGCGAACCTTCGAGGCTGGAATCAACGGATCGAATCGCCATCTCTTGTAGCACCTTTCCCTTAGCGAGACGGTGCAGACATTAGGGAATTAGTCACCGGCGAATTTGATGGGGACATTTACTGGATCAGCCATTATCCAAATATGCATTACGTCCCCGCAAAACTCTGAAGGCTCATCTCATCTCCACCTCTAAACTTGTATCGCACAAAATCATGAAACAATGAACCCCAGAGCTCAAACTAGATCGGCCCAAGATACCATCAAAGTGGGCATAGCTCAACCGAGTCAATTCGCATACCAGAAGCTCGAGGGCTGATGATAGGGTTCAGTCCGCTAACACCACACTACATCAGTTAGCTTTCGCCAGCTTTGCATACCAGACGCTCGAGGACTAATGATAGGGTTCAGTCCATTGAGTATGGCCCAGCCGCCCGGCCCAGTTTAGGCCATATTTGTCAAAAAAAAAAACAAACAAAAGGGATGGTTGGGTCAATATAGACAAAAAGGCGTCAGCAGAGCAAAGTACAATGTGATAGAGGGGGACCAGTCTAACAACCTGGTCACTTTGTCAGAACTGAGGAAGCGAACTTAGTTGGTGCGAGCGATGCAAGGCGAGCCTAGGCGTCAGAAAACCTAAGCCAAGGCGAGCCCAAGAGCAGCAACCTTATTCTTGCTGAGCTTCCCCAGCCCCAAGTACTTTACCGATGACGTTGGCAGAAGAACCCCACATTAGGGCCTATAAATAAACACACGTTTCATTTTTTTCTTCTCTCTCACTGTAATAGATCTAGGTTAGAGATCTTTCTTTAAACCTACTCTGTAAGTCTTAATTAAAGAAACCTACTCTGTAACTCTTAATGGAATCAATAAAGAACGTTTTTAACATATTACTTTGTGGCTTTGATTAAATTGTGTGCACTATAGGCCCGGTATTGTTAGGCAGTAACACCAACCGTTTGAAATTTCAAAATTTTGTCGACTTTATGGTAGAATAAAGTTATATGTCAGTAAGATGCTATTGATAGGTTTTAAATCCAAGGAACAACTTATGTGAAACTTTAGTATAAACTAAGCGGAAGCGTTACCTGAATTCATCTGGTTATTCTATGATCTTGAATATGTCTTTTATGCTCCAGCAGCACCTCAGCAACGTCTGTACACGCACCAAGGTTGGAAAAATGATCTTCTAAGAGAGCAAGACAACCCTTGAGAGCAGTGTGCCTAAACTCGACAGTTCTCTCTCTAAAACTAATGGAAAATATTAAGGAGGGTGTAGCGTGTATATTTGTGCTTGTCTTGTCTCTTGGGAACCAACCTCTATTTATAGTGGAGACAACAAGAGTGTCCTCCAAGTATTACCATAATGGCCGACCATCAACATATGACAACATTTAATTACAAATCCACCAATATTAGGCATCACAATCTTTTATACAAATCTCCAAGATATTATACTTGATAGTTATATTTATTCTTGGAATAATACCATATTCAACAATCCTTATTCATCAAGCAATATATGTCCATAATTATGAAATATTCCTCGCAAGATTTCCTAAATATTCCAACAGCTATGATTTTTCATGTAAGTAAGGTACAAGTAAAGTATGCACATAATAGTTTAAATTTGCTTGTATCACGCGATAAAACCGTGAATAACTAAGAACACCACCAAAAAGAAAAGAAAAGATGGCTCGGAGGAATTATACATATACATATATTTATTTGGGCCATCGTGCAGTGCACGTGAGTTACTGTGGTAAGCACAGTATTTTCATCTGCCCCGTTGGTTTTCTTTCGTCTACCTTAGCCGTCCGATGCCCTTCTTCTCTTTTTCGAAGGTTTGGTGGGATGGTCTGCCGCAGTCCCGCGTAGTAAGCACGGTTTTGATTTTTTATGATGATTTCTGTGTGGTTCAATAAAAAAAGAACATTAAGAAACCACGTCAGATCCGAAAGCTTAATGAACCTGATCGATCACATGGTGGGTCCCACCGGAGGGTCCAAACTTTATATATGTGCAAAGGCCAATTCGATTGGTTTTTAGTTTTTACCGATGAAAAAAGGCCAGTCTAATCCGGTTGGCTTCCCACTTATTTAGTTTGAGCCACCATACAATGGGAGTCGGATCCTCTGGTCGTTTTTTATAAACGACCAGGTGGTCGTTTTAGATCGGGACCGTCTGATTTAATCTCAACGGTTAACTTTTTTCGGGCCTATCAATCCTGGTATCATGCACGGGGCATCATTAACCGTTGAGATTAAATCAGACGGTCTTAATCTAAAACGACCAGAGGATCTCCCTGGTCTGCCGACCAGAGGATCTCATTCCCCATACAATGTGTGTGTGTATCGTCTTGGACAAAAATTTCGGCCTCTTGCTGAATTTGCTCTGCATTTTTTTAGAATGAAATCGAGATGTTTTAAACACTCTTATACAAACTGTTTTTTAATGAAATTTTCCAACCTAAATAAATTTTATAATCAAGTCATACTTCCAAAATATTTTAAATAATTTTTTCAAACCTTATGATACATTATTTCTATAATTCCAGGAATGTATTTTATATTTTTTAGTTATTTGAGAATTTTCTTGAACTTATTTCTAGATGAAATTCCATGTAAATACCCACATAATTATACAGAATTCAATGAAACCAAAATTTTTTATTTTAAATTTTCTAAAAAAAATTCTCATGTTAGTCACCATTGATACAAATAAGATATGATCGCGCAAATAAAAGTTATAAGAAAATTCTCATGTCAGTCATCTTGATATATTTTGAGACATGACCAGAAAATTATAAGAAATCCTATGATATTAATTTTTTATTTTTTACTCTTTCAAATAAAAGTTATATATAATAAAAACTGATAGCGCAACGCGCGATATTCGCATAGGAATGAATCGCGATATTCACAAAAAATCAAAAGTTTCCATACCATATCCACGCTCATTTGGAAAGCGTTTCATAACATATTCGCATAGAAATGAATCGCGCAACGCGCGAGTTTAGCACTAGTATGTGTAAATGTGTAATGCCGGCAAAACGTAGCATTGGAAGATTCCATTTTCCTATGAAAAACAAGTATGCTAAGTTTAAAATGACTTAATATAGATGAAAACTAAGGAAAGGTAAAAAGAAAAAAGAAAAAAAAAGAAAAGGACGTTTCTAAAATTAAAAAGAAAAACGAGTCAGCCACTGCGGTCCCACTCGTCTGGGAAAATTAACATGTATTTCGGACTACTAGTCTACTTCCTAAACCAACGTCCGCTATTATTAATAACCTATATCTATCTATAATTCTATATCTATACTACTTATAAAAAAACACCCAAACACAAGTTCATAATAATTTTACAAAAGGAGTTTAAATATTTGTTGACATCATTATAAATCATTGATATGTGCAACTTGATCTAATGTACGGTTTAGATCTGTATTTCAGACAAATAGTCAGACTTCTTTACACAAAGATTGTTGTTTCCTTTCTTATTATTTCTTAATTTGTGTCACAGTAAATGAAAGAAAAAAACAAATCAACCATTTCTCACCATACCAAAATCGTCTTAGATTTACTTTTCCATTCCCACAGTCGGGTGGGCTCTTTTTGCTAGTATAATATTAATAATTGCAGTTAAGTGTTGGTGTCGTATACTTTATTTCTTTTCTTCGAACTATTAGGTTAGGCCATGACATGATTGGATTACTTATATTGATGAAAAAAGTCCATCCGAACAAAAAAGAAGCTGTAGAATTAAATAAAATAAATTCTCGGATTAACGTTTTATATAAATGCCTGTGAATGACTAATAAAATTTTGTTATGGAAATATTGTTTTCTTAGAATTATGAATGCCATGCGCAACATATGATTTTTTGTGAAATACGATAGGTTACTTTTTTATGCGAGATATATCCATATTTGTATATCACCCGTTTAAAACTTCAATACGTGCATGCTTATTTAATACAAAGCATAGTATCTATATCCAAGACAAGCCTCCTAAGAAGGCCATGTTTGGTTGAGCCAAGTTAGCTCTCTAACTTCAAGTTAGAACTCTTAACTTTCTAACTTCATGGAACCAAACATCATAGAGTTAGAGTGAGTTAGTACTAACTTGGTTCAAACTTCCTAACTTTGCTAAATGGTTAGTTAGA
The DNA here is from genome assembly GCA_027562975.1 of Rhynchospora breviuscula. Taxonomy (NCBI): domain Eukaryota; kingdom Viridiplantae; phylum Streptophyta; class Magnoliopsida; order Poales; family Cyperaceae; genus Rhynchospora; species Rhynchospora breviuscula. The sequence goes on from CM050399.1 coordinate 552,875, forward strand.
GGAAAGTTTGTTGCCATGACTAACTTAAAAAAATTAATAAAAGAGAATTTGTGATGATGATGATGATTATTATTATTAATTAATTAATAATTATAATATTAATATTAACTATACTTATTAATTATAATATTAAATAATAATAACAATTATTGCTCGTTATTATTTTTAATGAAATTATTACGGTACTAATTATTATTATTATTTAATAATAATTATAACATTGATTGGGAATTTGGGATTAATAATAAAATACAACAATAAATATAGTATAATTAATGATAATTATAATTTATCAAATATAATAATAATAATTATTATTATTATATTTATAATTTGGTAATAATAATATAAATGGTAAAGTAATTATAATTATAAAATAATAATAAATATAATATTTTATTTTAGTAGATGTAATTATAAAAGAAAAAGTATATAAATTAATACTTTATTATTTTTTTCTTCCATCTCTAACTCCAACATAGCACACCAAATAATATTTTTTAACCTCAAGTTAGCACAAACTTTCCACAATCTCTAACTTCACTAACGTCAACCACTAACTTCAACATCTAACTTCACTAACTTTACCTCCAACCAAACGTAATTTAAATATTGACACGAAACATTTCTTAATCGGTTTTCATTTGAAAAATTGTTGAAAATAAAAAAAAAAAAATATATATATATATATAATTTGCTTATTTTTTAAATTTTTAAAAAAAAATCGGTCTAATTAGTTACGTCCCACTCAAATAAATAAGAACGATATTTAAAAATAGGGAAAAAGAAATAAGTTAGTTATAGGAAATAGATGCATGCATTGTAATGTAGTTTAACAAACTTTTTTATTTATTGTTGATTGATTACAAGTCAATTATTCATCCGTTATGAGTGTTACTCTTAACAATTAACAAATAAGGATTGAAGTTGAAGAGGGTTAGAATGAATGAAGTTAGGGAGCAGGTGCTGAGATTGTTACCCGTTATGACCGATTCATTTATTTATTAATTATTAGTGTAAGAATAATTGACTATTATATAAGTATTAAAGATGGGGGGGAAGATATTTTTGGTGAGCTTATAATCGGCTAAGTGGCTTGGGATAAATAGACTTGGAGTAGATGGGACCAATGGACCATCCTCAGCCTCAGCGGCTTCCTCTCTGACAGAGCGACCCCATGCTGGGACAACCCTCTTTTGTCTAGTCTTTGTTTGGGGACTGGGGTACAGCCTGTCAGCCTTACAGGCCTATAGCCTATAGGGATAGGGGTAGGGACATGATTATAATAATAATAATAAATAAAAATCAACTTATAGTAAACCAACAAATTATTAACACCAGTAAAAATAATAAAGACGTAAAATAAAAAAATAGAAAAAGACAAGGCGAGTAAAAAAGGAATTGGGATTGGAAAAGAAGACAAGCAAGCATATTATGCTTGAATGGTTGGTTTGATGAAAGCATATGCTCGCAAATTATTCTATTCCTCTAAAAAAATTCCAAATTGCAAATTGCAAAGAATGGTTATGCTGGGAATATACGCGCTCCGCCTCCACTGATGCAGCTCTTAAATTTAGATTCCGACGGCACGGCAGTAACGGCACGGCACGCGGCATCATCCAATATCCATCTAATCCATAAATAATTATAATAATAATAATAATAATAATAATAATAATAATAATATATAGAGAGAGAGAGGTATATGTAATATGTAATAAATAACAATAAATAATAATAATAATAATAATAATAATATTCCACCGTAAATCATCCTCATTCCTCCCAATCAAATCAAACGATCAATCATTACAAATACAAATAGAGGAAACAAAATAGTATAGAGAAATAAATAAGAGCAAGTACAGACTATTTTTTTTCTTTTGTTATTAACTTATCATATATTACATTATATATTCTTCTTGCCTGCCTGCCTTACCTAGTTATATTCTTCAGAGAAAGAGAGAGAGAGAGAGAGAGAGAGAGAGAGAGAGGAAGAATAAACCCCCAGTCCACCTCCGCCTTTTCTTTCTCTTTCTCCTTCCTTCCAACTTCCAAGTTGCAATCCATTATCCATTGCCTCTCAAAACCATCATTATCATTATCATTGTCATTGATCTTTGCTCTCTCTCTCTCTCCCTCCCTCGGTATGATCATTTCATTAATTAATTAATTAATAAACAAAAGATCCATCGGTCGATCGATCTTTGCTTCCTCCCAATCGGCCAATCCCGATCGATCGGTCCATTGAGGAGGAGGAGGAGGAGAAGGAGGAAGCAGAAGAAGCAGAAGAAGCAGAAGAAGCAGAATTGCATTGGATTTGGATTTGGGTGCAAGCAATAGCAAATGAAGATGGACGATGCTGCTGCCACTGACATGGAAGCGCCGCCGCTGCTCCACCACGACTCCACCTCCGCCTCCGCCTCCGACTGGGCCGCCTCCCCCCGTCGCATCGCCCTCTTCGTCGAGCCTTCTCCCTTCGCGTCCGTACTCTCTCTCTCTCTCTCTCTCTATCTCTTCTTTCCCAATGCAAAGCTCCCTCTATACAATTACAATTACAATTACAATTACAATTACAATGTTTCTTCTTAATTATTATTTCACTTCTAAGTTCTAACTAACTAACTAACCCCCACATGCCACATGCATCTTCCTGCCAGATACATCTCTGGCTACAAGAACCGCTTTCAGAATTTCATCAAGCATCTCCGCGAAATGGGCGACGAGGTTTGCATAAGCATAATTATTTATTATTTCCATCCATGGATGATGGATCCTCCACTCTTGCACTCTTACAATCCATATCAATAGCATTCCTTCCTTTCCTTTCAGGTCCTTGTCGTCACCACCCATGAGGGAGTTCCCAAGGATTTTTTCGGAGCCAAAGTCATTGGTTCTTGGAGGTACGTAATTTAAATCGCCCCAATGGACTTTAATTTAATTTAATTAAATTGTGCGTTCCTTATGCTTGCTGTGCCCACTCATATATTGCCCTGCCTTTCTTTCTTATGTTTCAGTTTTCCATGCCCCATGTACCAGAACGTCCCACTCTCCTTGGCGCTCAGCCCAAGAATCTTTCAAGAGGTTGCCAAGTTTAAGCCTGACATTATCCATGCCACCTCACCAGGCATTATGGTAAACCACCTTCCTTACACACCTTTACTCGCCGCAACTTAATTCTACTCAAACCTCTTTCCCACTTTTCATTTTTCATTCTTAATTTCGTTTCTATTTTGGTTCAGATTTTTGGTGCCCTTGCAATTGCGAAAATGCTTTCTCTTCCTATGGTCATGTCCTATCACACTCATCTGCCAGTGTAATCTACTAATTCAACTGACCTGACCTGCTTATTCATTTTCTAATATCAGTCTGTTGCGTAATGGCATCATCTATGCTATAGCCAATACAACTTTACCAATATGCCACAAGACTTACTTTCGTTGCTTCTGCTGCTCCGATGCTTCCCCTCTGCAAGGAATAATTGAGTCTGGATAAATTTAACATCCTACTAGTGTGTTATATCATCATTCCTTTTATACACAGTGTACAAAACTGAGTAGTGTTGATCTGATCTCTGCACATATTATCTCAACCTTCAATTGTTCCATATCAATAATTCCTTTTTAGTGACACTGCATCATTTTCATTAATTGCTGCATCTTTTGCTGAGGTTTGTTGAATCTTTTACTGATTTTTGTCACATGTTTGTCGGGCAGATACATTCCCAAATACACCTTCAATTGGTTGGTGGAGCCTATGTGGCAGCTTATTGGTAGTTATCTCTCATTTTATTTCCTATTTCTTAGCTCACCACCTCACATCCATCAAAGACTTGCTAATCTTTATCTGTTCATTTTCATGACCATATTAAAGGGTTCCTCCATAGGTCTGCTGATCTCACACTGGTGCCATCTGTTGCCATTGCAAAGGATTTTGAAGCTGCCAAAGTTTTATCATGTTTGTGAACTTTTATATCTTATATGATTATTTATATGATCTCTGCTTTTTGCCATTATTTTTAGTTCTCGTTTTTTGGCTAATTGTATCTGTTGTATTTTCAGCTAGCAAAATAAGGCTGTGGAACAAGGGTGTTGACTCTGACAGCTTCCATCCTCGATTTCGTAGCCATGAGATGCGTGTTAAGCTAACGTAAGCTTCTCTCACTTTAATAGTGCAGTCAATACGTATGTTGGTGTTTCAGTTTTGATTTTTGTTCATCGCCTTTTGTTTATGTGTATATATATAGTGAGGGTGAACCAGAAAAGCCATTGGTGATTCATGTGGGTCGCATTGGTCTTGAGAAGAACTTGGATTTCCTAAAGAGGTAATTATTGCTTATTGTTCTCTTACAAGTGTAGCTTTCACTGAAAAGGATAAGGAAAAAGGAATCCATGTACACACCCTTGCAGATGCTATGAGATTTTTGTGGATCGTGGAAGTTTGCACTTGCACCTTAACCAAATTAAGAATTGCTCTTTCCTTGGTGCTGTAATGGTTGATGTCCTTTTCAATTTTTTGCAGGGTCATGGACAGGCTGCCGGGAGTTAGAATTGCATTTGTTGGAGATGGACCGTACCGGTATGCTTTTCTTTGTGCTTTATATAATTGTTTAATTTTGGCAGTTGAGAAGGGACTCTTTATTTAGAATTATAGCGGCCTAGTAAAGGCTGCATATGGAGAGAGAGACAAAGGAACTGATGCATGAGGTTTTTTGTGTCTGGTGAGAGCAGGCCAGAGCTGGAGAAGCTGTTCAAGGGAATACCGGCGGTGTTCACAGGGATGCTGTCAGGAGAGGAGCTGTCGCGGGCATATGCGAGTGCGGATATGTTCGTGATGCCTTCAGAATCGGAGACACTGGGGCAGGTGGTTCTGGAGTCGATGTCGTCAGCAGTGCCAGTGGTGGCAGCACGCGCAGGTGGGGTCCCTGACATCATCCCAGCAGATCAGGAGGGTAGGACGGGCTTCCTCTTCGTTCCGGGGGACTTAAGCGACTGCCTCTCTAAGGTCGAGCGCCTACTCGCCAACCCTGACTTGAGGGAGGCCATGGGCCGTGCCGCCAGGGAGGACACTGAGAAGTATGACTGGAGGGCCGCCTCCAAGAAGATCCGCAACGAGCACTACAGCACTGCCGTCACCTACTGGAGGCGCAGCAGGGGGCCCTCTGGCGCTAGGTCTTAGCACTCTCTCTCCACTCTCGTTCTTTCTGCCGCCCTGCATTATTTCTAGCTTAGAGTTTGCAAATGGCAACACAAAAAAGAAAAATGCAAAAAATATAAATATATTGTATGTCGATCCTCAAGAGTAGTTTGGATGTGTGAGAGTGATTCAATTGACATGTCTACGTGCGCATGCATATATGTCCATAAAGTTTGCACGGGCGTTCCGCCACTTTTCTCTACTTTTCTGTACATTAGAAAGGGTGGTAGTGTCAGAAAATTTATTAGATATTACTGTCGCTGTGTAAGCTCAATTACTGGAATGGTACAACAATTTGCTTCCCTTTTCTTAATTTGTGATGAAATAATTTAGGGTATGTGTTGCCTTTCTGCTTTGTGGCGTGTGGATTGACATGCTTGTTCAATTAAATTTCTATGTGCTTAGGTTTACTTGGATGAAGTTGTCCTTGTTGTATAATTAGCTCTTATTTTTGGGGCGTAATTCGTTGGCGGACTGAAGCTTTGAGCGGGTTAATGTTAAGGAAAATAAGGGTTAATAGTATCGATGGTAGCCGCCGATTTTAATTAAGAAAGGATACGGAAACGGAATGCTTCTTTTTGTTTCTCCCACTTTATTTTTTTATTTATTTCTTTGAAATGTTGTCTATAGGCATAACAGTGAAGAGAATATCCAAAGAGACTCGTATCCAAATACATGAGTTTACGCACAAATCAGGCAGAATGAATTGCCATAAGTACCCTTGTACAGTTGTACAAGTCTCTGAGGTTCTTGCTGAAAGAAAAAGAAAAAGAAAAATCCCCTTGCTAGAAAAATTAAATGCTCCCCCAAAACTAAACTTCAAGCAAATGAATAACGTACTAAAACTGAAATATCACCTAATCAAATAAAGTAAAAGAGACCGCTACAAGCAAGTGAATAACGTACTAAAACTGAAATATCACCTAATCAAATAAAGTAAAAAGACCACTAGTCCACTACAAGCTACTTGCAGTAAAATGAGATGCTGGTAAACAAACTAAGGTGGTGCCTCCTCAACCTGCTGGAAGAAGCTGACATAGATAACTTCTATTGGCAAGAGTGAAACCAATTATATATAACTAAGGTGGAGCCCTATTATATATAAATGCCTCGTTTAAAGCCAGAACCTCGGCATGAAAAAGGTCATGGGTGGTGTGAATCGTGTGATTACTGAGTCCGACAGATTGGATTTGTCCATGCTGGTAACATTGTTCATGCACATCCTACTCTCTGTGACATAGGTGGAAATCTCCTCCCCGGTCTTCTTCATAGGAATCTCAGAGTTAGCGTACCAGTATCTTGCAAACACAAGTTGACCCGCTGTTTCACACCCATTGGGTCAAATTGTAAATCCCCTCCCCACTTTATCTAGAGCTCTTTGGTTAATTTGCAGGCCACATCACTTCCAGCGGTTCTAGAGTCTATAGACTAAGAACTCCTTTCCTGACACTACTGGCAAATAGGAATTAGTTGGAGATGTTGAACTGAGAATTAACAAACAGAAAAGAACCAAAACAAGACACATAATTACATTACACAATATATGAATATGTTCTCAGATTAAAAAAAAATGAATGTGCACTGTAGCATGGTTTGTTTGACATCGAGATGTGCTCTGTCAGTGTGATAATTACAAGAGGGATGGATGGAGGGAGGGAGGGGTGGGTCAGTCTTCAATCCATATTGAAAATGAGAAATATCTCTCCACCCTGAGCAACAGTGTTGTCAAGGAAGGAAACGAGGTGGGTTTCATGGCGAAATGGTTGGGGGGCAGGCAGATCGCTGTCCAAGTTGTACCAGATGCCACTTATTTTCCTCAAGGCGGTCCAGTGCCTTGAGGTCCACAAACCGCGCAGGCGTGGGACGCTGGTATTGAGCATGATACCCATGAGGTGATGGGCTGCCAGGTCGATGGAGGCAGCTGGGGTGCGGCGGTCGTGCCAGACGACCTTTTTTTGGTGTGTGGATCCCTCGAGGGCGGCAATGAGGACATTGACGTCGTAGTTGCCGGTGAGAGCGTTATGGTGGGGCTTGAATACAAGGGAGGGCAGAGGGAGGATCCACCAGTTGTGGTCTTTCTCTTGGCGAGGATGGTGGAGTTGGAGCTGGTGTGCAATGGCGTCCAAGTCGCCTCTGGTGAAGGCATCCTTGTCCTGGATCAGGATGGATTGGAAACAAGAAGTGCAGAGAAACAAAGAATGAATTGAGGTGTGTATTATTTGTAATTTGTTATGTTATGTTATGTTATGTAATGGTATTTGTTTTTTTTAAAAAAAAAAAAAAATGAGTTGAGAGCTGACCTGGAAGAGATTGTTGAGGGCATGGAGGAGGCAGAGCTGCAATCGCTGCCTCTCATGGTACAACAACAACCCTCGAGATGAAGCAGCAGCAGGAGAAGCCGCCTCTGATGATGATGATGAATCCCTTTTTCCTCTTTCCATCAATCAAATCACGTCTTGCTCAGTTGCTGCCTGGCCTTTCGGTTTGTTTGTTTCCGACGATGGCAAGAGTGATGGCCTGATTGACCAACTGAACTCTCAAAATCTCAACTCCTCTGAGTCCTCCCCTCTCCATTATTTTCTTTATTATTATTTATTAAATTATTCTCTTTCCTTCTTTCTTTCTGGCAACTTGTTCTGGGCCTCCAACACCCTCCTCAAATCAAACGCAAGGCCCATAATACAAACCATGCAGAGATGGTGATTAATTAATTAATTCCGTCACGTAGACGCAGGTAGAGAGAGAGAGAGAGAGAAGTAAGGAAGTCGCAATCCTTTCCTTTGAGTTTGATCCGCCTCCTTCCTTCCTTCCTTCCTTTGCTTTCCTTGTTGATCTCTGTCCATGGTCGCAATCGCAATTATCGCATTCCTTCCTTTCAGACTGCTACTAATTAATTAATTAATAGAGTGCGGTTGCGGCAGAGGACATCCGGACATCCGAGAAGATGTCGGATGCTCTGATCAACGGCCTGGCCGGCGCGGGCGGCGGCATCATCGCTCAGCTCCTCACCTACCCCCTCCAAACCGTAAGTAACTCTTTTATTTATTTTAATTTAATGAATCAAATGGAATTAGAATTAGGCTTACAAGTAAACCCTCTCCTCTCCTCTCCTCACTCATGCACCGACTCAGGTGAATACACGCCAGCAGACGGAGCACCATCCCAGTCCCACCAAGCACTCTAATGGCAGCACTCTTCTCCAGATCTACCTGCTCGTCAAGACTGAGGGTTGGCACCGCCTCTACGCCGGCCTCATGCCTTCTCTTCTTGGCACCGCTGCTTCCCAGGGCGTCTATTACTACTTCTACCAAATCTTCAGGGGCAGAGCTGAATCTGCCGCCCTTGCCCGTTTCACCAAAGGACTCGGCGGCGACGGATCTGTTGGAATTCTCCACTCTCTTCTCCTTGCTGCATTCGCCGGGTCTGCCTCAATGCCTCTTCTCTTTCTCCCTCCCTTTTTCTCTACCACCTAATTCTTAATTAATTATATCCTTGCAGATGCGTCAATGTTCTTCTAACCAATCCCATTTGGGTTGTTGTTGCTCGCATGCAGGTAGCTACCTTATCAATTCATTTAAATAATAATACAACTCAATTTGCTTTACCAATCTCATTCTTTCATCTTCATCCTCCTTAATTAGACTCATAAAAACACAATGAAAGAAACTACACCTGTTGATGATGGCTTGTCTGCTCTTCTCGATCAACTCCCCCGACCTGCACTTGTCCAAACTTCTCCTTACAAAACCTCCCAAGTGGTATGTACCGCACGCACCTTATAAAATACAATCACTTGTACCACCTAAAACATCTTGTTTTCTTCAATTCTATTTACTGAGTAAATAATTCAAAGGACAATTAATTGATGCCATAGTTTCTTCTTTCAGAGAAGTCAATATAGACGTGATCTGCATTATCTGCTCTGCTGATATTAGCATGATTGACTTCTGTAGGTACAGGAACTTTATGACGAAGCAGGTCTCTTGGGTTTTTGGAAGGGCGTAGTGCCCACACTTATTATGGTCAGTTTTCTCAGTTTCTTATTTCTTTCTTTGTACTTTATTCATTTATTTATTTTGAGATAATTTGTTTTATTTATTGTTGTATGTTATTCAGGTTAGTAACCCTGCAATTCAATTCATGCTGTATGAGACGCTTTTAAAGAATTTGAAAAAGAAGCGGGCTACCAACTTGAAAGGTGCTGATGGATTAAGTGCTCTGGAGGTAACCAATTTATTGTCACATCTATGTTGAATATGACTGTTTTAATAAGATTTTCTCATCAAGGACTTTGATAATGCACTTCCGAGAAGTCTGAATCTGGTCATAGATGTGTAATTATGCAACTGATGATTTTTTTTTTTTTTTTTTTAAATTTAGGGATATAACTTAGATATGCCACTGTTAGCATCGTAATCCAGCATCCTATCAGTTATATTTGGTTTCACAGTCTTCTTCTTGGTATTATGAAATTTTCTATTTCAGATATTTTTTCTGGGAGCTGTTGCTAAGCTCGGCGCAACTGTTGCCACTTACCCATTTTTGGTGGTGAAGGTAATGCAGAGCAATTACATGTACAGATAGTCAAATCCTTCTTTCCTTTTCTTCTCTACCCTTGTACATTTCAAGTGCTTGAAACTAAGGATGAGTATTGGGGTTTGTTTGGCAGGCTAGGCTTCAGGTAAAACAAAAGGTGGGGGATGACAAGCGACGACAATACAAAGGTAACAGGTTGCAAGCTTGTTCATTTTTTTTTTCGGTTTCCAAGGCATCCAATTTATGAAGTACTGGTGTATGCATGCCACGTGCAGGCACGTTAGATGCAATAAGAAAGATGATAAAGTATGAAGGTGCATGGGCGCTGTATAAAGGAATGAGCACAAAGATAGTTCAGAGTGTGTTTGCGGCCGCTGTGCTCTTTATGGTTAAGGAGGAGCTCGTCAAGGCGGCCCACTTGCTTGTCACAGGGGGCCTTAGCCTCGGCCTCTTCAAGGCTTCAAAGCCGAAACGATTGCATCTTGCTGGATGAATACAGACTGAGAAGTAGAAAAAAGTTATATGTGGAGCCTGAGCTTTTTTTTTTTTTTTTTTTCTATTTTATTTCTTTAATTTTTGGTAGTATGCACGTAGTATACTGTGCTTGCAATTGGCATAATGGGCATTCTTTGAAGGAATGAATCTGGTCAGTAATACATGCATTGCTCCTATATTTGTTGTGGGAGTTGTATTTAGTTTAGGGCATAAATGAATGAATGCCAGGAAATATGTAATAATAAAGTGATGTTTGGTAGCGTGCAAAGTTTAAACAGAAGCAGTTGCAATGAAAGATGCGAATGAATATGGCTCGGCTTGGCTCTAATGTATGTTATATGTTCGTTATAAATAAAAAATAAAATGAAAACTAAAATTAAAAATCAGTTGTGGACGGTGTGAAGAAAAGAAAGGTGGCATGGGAGCGAGGCCGAGGAGAGTGGGGGTTGGCAACTTGGCATTGCATATTTGCATTGCAATGAGGTTTGGGCCTTGATGATTGTCTTGTTCCCTTTAAATTATGATGCTTAGCTGGGTAAATATAGAGGCCCAGGCCCATAATTACTTACTAGCGGAGTATGATCAAAGGGGCAGAGGCAGAGGCTGAGCGAAGGGGCCCACTCATGAATGTCATATGTGATATGTGAGTGGAGGGATGGATAACATGTATAACTGAACAGTGGAGAGGAGAGGAGAGGAGAGGAGAGGAGCAGTGGAAGAAGCAAGCAACTAAGCAAGCATTGAATTGAATTGGAGAGTACTCATGATGCAGGCGGCGGCATCGGCATCGGCATCGGCATCGGCGTCGGCGGCGCTCTCTCCGTCCTCCTTCCTCGCCCCCCTTCCCCTTGCGCTCCGTTACAACCCCCATGGACCCCATTCCCTTCGCCTTGCCCGACTGCAGGTCCGGGCTGACCAGGCCACCCTGCCCGTCCTTTCCTTCTCCGGCGACCGCGTCGGTTCCGCCTCCCTCGACCTCCGCTCCGCCCCTCCCTCCACCGCCCGCGCCGTCGTCCACCGCGCCCTCCTCACCGACCAGCAGAACAGCCGCCGCGGCACTGCTTCCACCCTCACCCGCAGCGAGGTCAGAGGCGGCGGCCGCAAGCCCTTCCAGCAGAAGAAGACCGGCCGTGCCCGCCGCGGCTCCCAGCGCACCCCCCTGCGCCCCGGCGGCGGCGTCATCTTCGGCCCCAAGCCCCGCGACTGGTCCATCAAGATCAACCGCAAGGAGAAGCGCCTTGCCATCTCCACCGCCCTCTCCAGCGCTGCTTCCGCCGCTGATGCCTTCGTCGTCGAGGACTTCTCCCACCAGTTCCAGGCCGCCCCCCGCACCAAGGACTTTGTCGCTGCCATGCGCCGCTGGGGCCTCGACCCCTCTCACAAGGCAATCCTCCTCATGACCGACCTGCCCCGCAACGTCTGGCTCAGCGCCCGCAACATCGGCACCCTCAAGATGCTCACCCCGCGCACCCTCAACCTCTTTGACATTCTCGATGCCCGCAAGCTCGTCTTCACCCGCTCTGCTCTTGACTATCTCAACGACATGTATGGCAACGACAATGTCGACAATGATGATGACGAAGATGAAGAATCTGAAGAAACTGAGGCACTGCCGGACCAACAAGCTGATGCTGTTCCAGGTAAATTGATAGTTTCCCTACCTACACAAACAGACACACGTTGGATAATTTGCTTAAATTGTAACTGTGCAGGGTCAACATTGTTAGCACTACTGCACTAGTTCTTCAGACCTGCATGCTTTCTTATGTCTGGGAATCCTTAATTGATGTCATTCACTGACAAATATTGCATATTGTATCTCAGGCCCAGATACTGCATTTTGAAACATCCTTCAGTTTAATTCTTTAAATAAAATGCATATGCATAATATAATATAATATAATATAATATATATGCTCAACTGCTAATTTCATTTTTGATCAATATTGGCATCACTATATTTAGTCTCTTTCTGAAAGCTTACATGCTTATCTTCTTTTTCTTTTCCCTTTTTTTTTTTTTTTTTTGTGTGTGTGCGTGTGTATGTAATGTTGTTTTAGAAGTCGATGAAGGCGAGAGCGACGGTACCTCATAGAAAAACTGTAGAGGCTTTTCTTGCTTTCCTTTTTAAGGTGGGCAAGGTCAAGGATCTCCATTATTGTACTTGATGTGAATTATTTACAGAAAGAATGCTGCAACTTCATCTGCAGCCTGCAGGCACTCAGGCTGGAGCAAAGCAAGTGTAGTTATGCCTTAGACTGAAACTATACTCTCTTGCTATGTCCTGTTCTCATCTGAGTTTTGTAGAATTTGCTTAGTTGTGTTCATCAGATATTCTGATTGATATAATCTCTGGTCTTAATTTGCTTCTGTTATTATTTTATTTTTTTGAAAAAAAATAACCTGTACCTTACTGTGCCACTGCGGCCCCCCAACCCCACACATCTTATGATACCTTAGTCTATTCATTACACTTTTAAAAAAAAGATCGTTAATAGATCAAAATGTCATTAACAAAGACCACACCAAAAAAGCATCTAGGAACTCCCGAAACATACGATTCATGAGGTCCGCAAATGTTGTCAGCGAATTGGTCAAGCCAAAAGCATCAACATAAATTCATAATGCTCGTATCTTGTACAACGCCGTATTTTCTACATCACGCGGGTATATTTTAAGTTGATGATAGTCCATTCTCAAATCAAATATAAAATAAACTCCATTCTCAAATCAAACATGAAATAAACTGAGGATCTTTGTAGTTGATCAAATAAATTATCAAGGCTTTTCTCGAAAAAAAATAATAAATTATCAAGGCACAACAAAGAATAGCGATTCTTAATATTAGCAGTACTTGCTTTGACCGTATATTACTTTACCGAAGCATTTAAAAAACAAAAAAAAAAAAAGTAAGAAACGCCGTACCACTTTTCTGCTGTGACCTGCCTCAAGTTGTCACCCTTAGGTGTTTGGACTCGGCTCAACAAAAGATGTCCGAGCTCTTGTGACACACTCACGTGCAAATCCATTATCTCATTTCCTCCAATAGCCGAATTTTTTATTATTAATAAATATTATAATTAAATAGTTTTTTTAAGTAAATCGAGGAAACATTTAATGATAATAGTAATTTCGGGCTGTCAATGGCTAGGAATCGCCATTGGTAACGGCGATTACCAGTGGCGATTCCTGCCCTAATTAGGCAACATCGCCAAGTCCCCACGATTCTCATACTGAGATAACGAGAGAGAAAGAGGGGCCCGCCTGAAAGAAGAAGAAAAGAGAAGGAAAGAGAAGAGGGGCCCGGCTTGAAGAGAGAGAGAGAGAGTGGCCCGCCTGGAAGAAAAAGGAAAGAAAAAAGAAAGAGGGCCCGGTTGGAAGAGAGAGAAGAAAAGAAAAAAAGAAAATAAAGGTAAATATTTGTTTCTAAATTTATAGAATTAATTATACTTATGTAGGTTATGCCAAACTTGTTTTAATTAATTAATAAATAGGTTAAGCCAAAATAAACATATTTTTATTTATTAATATTAATTGTCAAAACTAATCGATATTAATTAATTGTCAAAATTAATAAATAATTAGGATATGGCATAACGGTCCAAATTAATAATAGATACATTTAAATTGTTTTTAATTAATTAATAATTAGGTTAAGCCAAAATAATCTTATTTATTAATATTAATTGTCAAAACTAATCGATATTTATTAATTGTCAAAATTAATAAATAATTATGTTACGGCATTGGCATAACGGTCCAAATTAATAATAGATATGCCAAATTTGTTTTAATTAATTAATAATTAGGTTAAGCCAAAATAAACTTATTTATTAATATTAATTGTCAAAATTAATAGATATTTATTAGTTGTCAAAATTAATAAATAATTAGGCTATGCCATAACAATCAAAATTAAGAATATATACATTTAAATTGTTGTAATTAATTAATAATTAGGTTAAGACAAAATAAACGTATTTATTGATATTAATTATCAAAACTAATAGATATTTATTAATTGTCCAAATTAAAAATTAATTAGGTTATGACATAATTGTTAAAATTAAGTTATTTATTAATATTAATTGTCAAAAATAATAGATATTTATTTGTTGTCAAAATTAATAAATAATTAGGCTATACCATAACAGTCAAAATTAAGAATATATACATTTAAATTGTTGTAATTAATGAATAATTAGGTCAATCCGAAATAAATCTTATTTATTGATATTAATTGTCAAAATTAATAGATATTTATTAATTGTCCAAATTAATAATTAATTAGGTTATGACATAATTGTTAAAATTAAGTTACAATGAACTGTTTAACTATACGAAAATAATTGCGTATTGTTTATGAAATTTTGTTTAGATTATGCCTCCATGTAGGCACCTGGTGAGCCTTCTGCTAGAAGGAGAAGGACAGAAGCGGCGCTTGCCTCACGAGAGATTCCCCCGATCGCAGAAGGAGAGGACCAAAATGTTTGCATTTTTATAGAGGGTGACCATCGCACAGACATTCTCATCACTGATGCGCGGGTATGAATTATTTATCAAAATTGAATTGTTATTAACTGTCCATTATTTTTGTTACTACATATTAATAATAATAATAATAATAATAATAATAATAATAATAATAATAATAATAATTAAAAGCAATAAATCATAATATTATCATTAATAATAAATTAATGTAGAGGGATGTTGATAGGATGTTTTCATATATAGATTTTGACCCAATCTGGACTCAAATTATGATTGATTTTATGTGATTTTAACTTAGTTTATTTCTTTATTATTAGTTTTTAGGTACTGACATGCCCTTTTGTAATTTTATAGGACAATCATCATATGTGGACCACATTTTATTGAGCAACTCGACCAAGTATTTGGCGGGTAGATCAAGCAGACAGGAGAACAACCAGACAGGAGAAGGCTAGGAGACGACTTGAAGTATCTAGGCGGGTAGATCACAACAGTGAGCGGGCTGCTAGGAGGACATTCAGACAGTTTCAACGATCAAATGGTTTATTAGGCAACTACTCCTACACTTCTTTTGCCATGATCTTGCCCACTCCCAAGCACTTAACTGCCCTTCGCGGTTATCTCGATGACTATAAAAGGAGAGGAGTTTCGAGAGTTCAATGTTCCCAATTTCATAGAGAGTTCAATGTTCCCGGCTTCTAGAATATGATTCACATATTATTTAATCGAAAAAATTGGATTATACATGATAATCGCGCATAAAATGTGCAAAAAATGCAATTCTGAGTATCATTTGAGCATTTCAATCGTTTCTGGATTCATTCTAAGTCATTTCATCACAATAATCTACATTAAAATATTTTATACTGTCTAGAATATAATTCATATCTTATTTATTCAAAAAGATTGGACTATACATAATAATTACGCATATAAATTGCAAATAATGCAATTCTGAGAATCATTTAAGCATTACAATCCTTTCTGGATTTATTCTAAGTCATTTCAGCACAATAATCTACATTTAAAATCTTTATACTGTCTAAAATATGATTCATATCTTATATATATTCAAGAACATTTGATCATACATGGTAATTACGCATATAAAGTGCAAATAATGTAATTTTGAGTATCATTTGCGCATTTCAATCGTTTCTGAATTCATTCTAAGTAATTTCATCGCAATAATCTACATTCAAACTTTTTATTCTGTCTGGAATATGATTCATATCTTATTTATTCATAAACATTAGACTATACATGGTAAGTACGCATATAAAATACAAATAATGCAATTCTGAGTATCATTTAAGCATTTCAATCGTTTCTGGATTCATTCTAAGTTATTTCGGCACAATAATCTACATTTAAACTTTTTTTACTATATAGAATATGATTCATGTCTTATTTACTCAAAAAGATTGGATTATTCTTGGTAATTACGCATATAAAGTGCAAATAATGCAATTCTGAGTGTAATTTAACCATTTCAATCGTTTCCGAATTCATTCTAACTCATTTCAGCACAATAATCTACATTTAAACTATTTATACTGTCTAGAATATGATTCATATCTTATATATATTCAAAAAGATTTGATCATATGTGGTAATTACGCATATAAAGTGCAAATAATGCAATTCTGAGTATCATTTGCGCATTTCAATCGTTTCTGAATTCATTCTAAGTAATTTCATCGCAATAATCTACATTCAAACTTTTTATTCTGTCTGGAATATGATTCATATCTTATTTATTCATAAACATTAGACTATACATGGTAAGTACGCATATAAAATACAAATAATGCAATTCTGAGTATCATTTAAGCATTTCAATCGTTTCTGGATTCATTCTAAGTTATTTCGGCACAATAATCTACATTTAAACTTTTTTTACTATATAGAATATGATTCATGTCTTATTTACTCAAAAAGATTGGATTATTCTTGGTAATTACGCATATAAAGTGCAAATAATGCAATTCTGAGTGTAATTTAACCATTTCAATCGTTTCCGAATTCATTCTAACTCATTTCAGCACAATAATCTACATTTAAACTATTTATACTGTCTAGAATATGATTCATATCTTATATATATTCAAAAAGATTTGATCATATGTGGTAATTACGCATATAAAGTGCAAATAATGCAATTCTGAGTATCATTTGCGCATTTCAATCGTTTCTGAATTCATTCTAAGTAATTTCATCGCAATAATCTACATTCAAACTTTTTATTCTGTCTGGAATATGATTCATATCTTATTTATTCATAAACATTAGACTATACATGGTAAGTACGCATATAAAATACAAATAATGCAATTCTGAGTATCATTTAAGCATTTCAATCGTTTCTGGATTCATTCTAAGTTATTTCGGCACAATAATCTACATTTAAACTTTTTTTACTATATAGAATATGATTCATGTCTTATTTACTCAAAAAGATTGGATTATTCTTGGTAATTACGCATATAAAGTGCAAATAATGCAATTCTGAGTGTAATTTAACCATTTCAATCGTTTCCGAATTCATTCTAACTCATTTCAGCACAATAATCTACATTTAAACTATTTATACTGTCTAGAATATGATTCATATCTTATATATATTCAAAAAGATTTGATCATATGTGGTAATTACGCATATAAAGTGCAAATAATGCAATTCTGAGTATCATTTGCGCATTTCAATCGTTTCTGAATTCATTCTAAGTAATTTCATCGCAATAATCTACATTCAAACTTTTTATTCTGTCAGGAATATGATTCATATCTTATTTATTCATAAAGATTAGACTATACATGGTAAGTACGCATATAAAGTACAAATAATGTAATTCTGAGTATTATTTCAGCATTTCAATAGTTTAAGGATTCATTCTAAGTCATTTCATCAGAATAATCTACATTTAAACTCTTTATACTGTCTAGCAAATGATTCATCTCTTATTTATTCAAAAAGGTTGGATTATACATGATAATTACGCATATAAATTGCAAATAATGCAATTCTGAGTATCATTTGAGCATTTCAATTGTTTTCGGATTCATTCTACATCATTTTCATCACAATAATCTATATTTAAACTCTTTATACTGTCTAGAATATGATTCATATCTTATATATATTCAAAAACAATTGATCAGACAAGGTAATTACGCATATAAAGTGCAATTAATGCAATTCTAAGTATCATTTGAGAATTTCAATAGTTTCTGGATTCATTCCTAGTCATTTTATCAAAATAATCTACATTTATACTCTTTATACTGTCTAGAATATGATTTATGTCTTATTTATTAAAAAAAAAATTAGATCTTACACGGTAATTACGAATATAAACTGCAAATAATGCAATTCTGAGTATCATTTGTGCATTTCAATCGTTTCTACATTCATTCAAAGTCATTTCATCACAATAATCTACATTTAAACTCTATATACTATCTAGAATATGATTCGTATCTTATTTATTCAAAAAGGTTGGATTAAATATGGTAATTACTAAAAAAATTACAAATAACACAATTCTGAATATCATTTGAGCATTTCAATCGTTTCCGGATTAATTTTAATTAATTTCATCACAATAATTTACATTTAAATAATTTATACCATCTAGAAAATGATTCATATCTTATTTAATAAAAAAGATTGGAATATACATGGTAATTACGCATATAAAGTGCAAATAGTGCAATTCTGAGTATAATTTGAGCATTTCAATCGTTTCGGGATCCATTCCAAGTCATTTCATCACAATAATCTACATTTAAACTCTTTATACTGTCTAGAATATGATTCCGATCTTATTTATTCAAATAGATTGGATGATACATGGTAATTACGCATATAAAAATGCAAATAATGCAATTTTTAGTATAATTTGAGCATTTTAATCGCTTTTGAATTCATTCCAAGTCATTTCATCGCAATAATCTACATTTAAACATTTTATACTATCTAAAATATGATTCATATCTTATTTATTAATAAAGATAGGACTATACATGGTAATTACGCATATAAAGTGCAAATAATGCAATTCTGAGTATCATTTGAGCATTTCAATTGTTTTCGGATTCATTCTACGTCATTTCATCACAATAATCTACATTTAAACTCTTTATAGTGTCTAGAATATGATTCATATATTATATATATTCAAAAACATTTGATCATTCAAGGTAATTACGCATATAAAGTGCAATTAATGCAATTCTCAGTATCTTTTGAGCATTTCAATAGTTTCTGGATTCATTCTAAGTCATTTCATCAAAATAATGTACATTTATACTCTTTATACTGTTTAGAATATGATTTATATATTATTTATTCAAAAAAATAATATTTTACAGGGTAATTACGAATATAAAGTGCAAATAATGCAATTCTGAGTATAATTTGAGCATTTCAATCGTTTTTACATTCATTCAAATTCATTTCATCACAATAATCAACATTTAAACTCTTTATACTGTATAGAATATGATTCATATCTTATTTATTCAAAAAGGTTGGATTATACATGGTAATTACGCATATAAATTTCAATTAATGCGATTCTGAGTATCATTTGAGCATTTCAATCATTTCTGGATTCATTCTAAGTCATTTCTTCACGATAATCTATATTTAAAATCTTTATAATGTCGAGAATATGATTCGTATCTTATTTATTCAAAAAGATTAGACTACACATGGTAATTACGCATATAAAGTGCATATCATGCAATTCTGAATATTATTTAATCATTTCAATCGTTTCTGCAATCATTATAAGTCATTTCGGCACAATAATCTACATATAAACTTTTTTACTGTCTAGAATATGATTCATATCTTATTTATTAAAAAAAATTAGATTATCAATGGTAATTACGCTTATAAAGTGCAAAGATTGCAATTCTGAGTATAATTTGAGCATTTCAATTATTTTTGAATTCATTCTAAGTAATTTCATCGCAGTAATCTACATTGAAGCTATTTATACTGTCTGGAATATGATTGATATCTTATTTATTACGCATATAAAGTGCAAATAATGCAATTCTGAGTATCATTCGAGCATTTCAATCATTTATGGATTCATTCTAAGTCATTTCATCACAATAATCTACATTTAAACACTTTATACTGTCTAAAAAAATATTCATATCTTTTTTATTCAAAAAGGTTGGATTATACAAGGTAATTACTCATATAAATTGCAAATAACGCAATTCTGAGTATCATTTGAGTCTTTCAATTGTTTTCGAATTCATTCTAAGTTATTTCATCACAATAATCTACATTTAAACTATTTATACTGTTTAGAATATGATTCATATCTTTTTTAATAAAAAAGATTGGATTATACATGGTAATTACGCATATAAAGTGCAAATAGTGCAATTCTGAGTATATTTTGAGCATTTCAATCGTTTCTGGATCCATTCTAAGTCATTTCATCACAATAATGTACATTTAAATTTTTTATACTGTCTATAATATGATTAAGATTTTATTCATTTAAAAAGGTCGGATTATACATGGTAATTACGCATATAAATTGAAAATAATGCAATTCTGAGTATCATTTGAGCATTTCAATCGTTTCTGGATTTATTCAAAGTAATTTCACTGCAATAATATACGTTAAAACTTTTTATACTGTCTAGAATGTGATTCGTATTTTATTTATTCAAAAAGATTGGACTATACATGTTAATTACGCATATAAAGTGTAAATAATGCAATTCTGAGTATCATTTGAGCATTTCAATCGTTTCTGGATTCATTCTATGTCATTTCGGCACAATAATCTACATATAAACTCTTTATACTGTCTAGAATATGATTAATTTATTATTTATTCTAGAAGATTGGATTATACATGGTAATTACGCATATAAAGTGCAAATAATGCAATTCTGAATATAATTTGAGTATTTCAATCGTTTCTGAATTTATTCTAAGTAATTTCATCGCAATAATCTACATTTAAACTCTTTATACTGTCTGGAATAAGATTCATATCTTATTTATTCTTAAAGTATACTTGGTAATTATGCATATAAAGTGCAAATAACGTAATTCTGAGTATCATTCGAGCATTTCTATCGTTTATGGATTCATTCTTAGTCATTTAATCACAATAATCTACATTTACACTCTTTATACTGTCTAGAAAATGATTCATATCTTATTTATTCAAAAAGTTTGGATTATACATGGTAATTACACATATAAATTAAAAATAATGCAATTCTGAGTATCATTTGAGAATTTCAATCGTTTCCGGATTCATTTTAAGTCATTTAATCACAATAATCTACATTTAAACTCTTTATACTGTCTTGAATATGATTAATATTTTATTTATTCAAAAAAATTAGATTATACATGGCAATTACGCATATAAAGTGCAAATATTGCAATTCTGATTATTATTTGACCAATTCAATCGTTTTTGAATTCATTCTAAGTCATTTCATCGCAATAATGTATATTTAAACTCTTTATAAATCTGCAATATGATTCAAATCTTATTTATTCATAAAGATTGGACTATACGTGGTAATTACGCATATAAAGTGCAAATAATGCAATTTTGAGTATCATTTGAGCATTTCATTCGTTTCTAGATTCATTCTAAAACATTTTATCACAAGAATCTATAATTAAACTCTTTATACTGTGTAGAATATGATTGATATATTATTTATTCAAAAAAATTTGACTATACAAGAAAATTACGCATATAAAGTGCAAATAATGCAATGCTGAGTATAATTTGAGCATTTCAATCATTTCTGGATTCATTCTAAGTCATTTCATCACAATAATCTATATTTGAACTCTTTATATTGTCAAGAACATGATTCATATCTTATTTATTCAAAAGATTGGATTTTATATGGTAATTATGCATATGAAGTGGAAATAATGCAATTTTGAGTGTCATTTGAGTATTTCAATCGTTTCTGGATTTATTCTAAGTTATTTCATCACAATAATCTACATTTAAACTCTTTATACTATCTAGAATATGATTCATATCTTATTTATTTAAAAAGATTGGGTTATATATGGAAATTATGCTTATGAAGAGCAAAGAATGCAATTCTGATTATCATTTGAGTATTTCAATCGTCTCTGCATTCATTCTGTGTCAATTTATCACAATAATCTACATTTAAACTCTTTATACTGTCTATAATATGATTCATATCTTATTTATTCAATAAGATTGGATTATACATGGTAATTATGTATATAAAGTGCAAATAATGCAATTCTGAGTATCATTTGAGAATTTCGATAGTTTATGGATTCATTGTATGTTATTTCATCGCAATAATCTACATTTAAACTCTTTATACTATCTAGAATATGATTCATATCTTATTTATTCAAAAGGATTGGATTATATTTGGTAATTATTCATATAAAGTGCTAATAATGCAATTCTGAGTAATTTCATCGCAATAATCATTTCTGAATTCATTTTAGTAATTTCATCGCAATAATCTAAATTTAAACTCTTTATACTGTCCAGAAAATTATTCATATCTTATTTATTCAAAAAGGTTGGATTATAAATGGTAATTACTCATATAAATTGCAAATAATGCAATTCTATGTATCATTTGAGCATTTCAATCCTTTCCGGATTCATTTTAAGTCATTTCATCACAATAATCTTAATTTAAACTCTTTATATTGTCTAGAATATGATTAATATTTTATTTATTCAAAAAGATTGGATTATACATGATAATTACATCAACAAAATGCAAATAATACAATTCTGAGTATAATTTGAGTAATTCAATCGTTTTTTATTTCATTCTAAGTCATTTCATCGCAATAATCTACATTTCAACTCTTTATACTTTCTAGAATATCATTCAAATCTTATTTATTCATAAAGATCAGACTATATATGGTAATTACGCATATAAAGTGCAAATAATGCAATTATGAGTATCATTTGAGCATTTCAATCGTTTCTAGATTCATTCTAAGACATTTTATCACAAGAATCTATAATTAAATTCTTTAGACTGTCTATAATATGATTCATATCTTATTTATTCAAAAAAATTGGACTATACAAGTAAATTACGCATATAAAGTGCAAATAATACAATTCTAAGTATAATTTGAGCATTTCAATCGTTTCTAGATTCATTCAAAGTCATTTCATCACCATAATCTACATTTAAACTCAGTATACTGTCTAGAATATTATTCATATCTTATTTATTCAAAAAGATTGGAATATACAAGGTAATTACACATATAAAGTGCAAATAATGCTATTCTGAGTATCATTAGAGTATTTCAATCGTTTATGGATTCATTCTAAGTTATTTCGGCACAATAATCTATATTTAAACTCTTTATACTGTTTAGAATTTGATTAATATTTTATTTATTAAAAAAGATTGGACTATACTTGGTAATTACACATATAAATTGTAAATAATGCAATTTTGTGTTTCATTTAAGCGTTTAAATAGTTTCTGGATTTATTTTAAGTCATTTCGGAACAATAATCTACATTTATACTTTTTTTACTCTCTTGAATATGATTCATATCTTATTTATTCAAAAAGATTGGATTATACATGGTAATTACGCATATAAATTGCTAATAATGCAATTCTTAGTATGATTTGACCAATTCAATAGTTTTTTATTTCATTCTAAGTCATTACATCGCAATAATCTACATTTAAACTCTTTATACTGTCTGAAATAAGATTCAAATCTTATTTATTTATAAAGATTGGACTATATATGGTAATTACGCATATAAAGTGCAAATAATGCAATTATGAGTATCATTTGTGCATTTCAATCGTTTCTGGATTCATTCTAAGACATTTTATCACAAGAATCTATAATTAAACTCTTTATACTGTCTAGAATATGATTCATATTTTATTTATTCAAAAAGTTTGGACTATACAAGGAAATTACGCATATATAGTGCAAATAATACAATTCTGAGTTTAATTTGAGCAATTCAATCGTTTTTGAATTTATTCTAAGTCATTTTGGCTCAATAATCTACATTTAAACTCTTTATACTGTCTAGAATATGATTCATATCTTATTTATTCAAAATGATTGGATTATATTTGGTAATTATGCATATAAAGTGCTAATAATGCAATTCTGAGTATTATTTAAGCATTTAAATAGTTTCTGGATTCATTTTATGTCAATTCGGCACAATAATCTACATTTAAACTCCTTTTACTGTCTTGAATATTATTCATATCTTATTTATTCAAAAAGATTGGATTATATATGGCAATTACGCATATAAAGTGCAAATAATGCAATTCTGAGTATTATTTGGCCAATTCAATCGTTTCTGAATTCATTCTAAGTCATTTCATCGCAATAATCTACATTTAAACTGTTTATACTGTCTGGAATATGATTCAAATCTTATTTATTCATAAAGATTGGACTACATGGTAATTACGCATATAAAATGAAAATAATACAATTCTGAGTATCATTTGAGAATTTCAATCGTTTTTAGATTCATTCTAAGACATTTTATCACAAGAATCTATAATTAAAATCTTTATACTGTCTAGAATATGATTAATATCTTATTTATTCAAAAATATTTGACAATAAATGGAAATTACGCATATAAAGTGCAAATAATGCAATTCTGAGTATAATTTGATCATTTCAATCGTTTCTGCATTCAGTCTGAGTAATTTCTTCACAATAATCTACATTTGAACTCTTTGTACTGTCCAGAATATGATTCATATCTAATTTATTAAAAATGATTGGATAAAGCGCAAATAATGCAATTTTGAGTGTCATTTGAGCATTTCAATCGTTTCTGGATTCATTCTAAGTTATTTCATCACAATAATCTACACTGAAACTCTTTATACTGTCTAGAATATGATTCATACTTTATTTATTTAAAAAGATTGGATTATACATGGAAATTATGCTTAAGAAGTGCAAATAATGGAATTCTGAGTATCATTTGAGCATTTCAATTGTTTCTGGATTCATTCTAAGTCATTTCAACACAATAATCTACATTTATACTCTTTGTACTGTCTATAATATAATTCATATCTTATTTATTCAAAAATATTGGATTATACTTGGTAATTACGCATATAAAGTGCAAATAATGCAATCCTGAGTATCATTCGAGCATTTCAATCGTTTCTAGATTTATTCTACTATATTTCATCACAAAAATCTACATTTAAACTGTTTATTCTTTCTATAATATGATTCAGATCTTATATATTGAAAAGGATTTGATTATACATCGTAATTACACTTGTAAAGTGCAAATAATGCAATTCTGAGTATCATTTAAGCATTTCAATCGTTTCTGGGTTCATTTTAAGTCATTTCGTCACAATAATCTACATTTAAACTCTTTATACTGTCTATAATATGATTCATATCTTTTTTAATCAAAAAGATTGGATTATACATGGTAATTACGCATATAAAGTGCAAATAGTGCAATTCTGAGTATCATTTGAGAATTTCAATAGTTTCTGGATTCATTGTATGTTATTTCATCACAATAATCTACATTTAAACTCTTTATACTGTCTAGAATATGATTCATATCTTATTTATTCAAAATGATTGGATTATATTTGGTAATTATGCATATAAAGTGCTAATAATGCAATTCTGAGTATTATTTAAGCATTTAAATAGTTTCTGGATTCATTTTATGTCAATTCGGCACAATAATCTACATTTAAACTCCTTTTACTGTCTTGAATATTATTCATATCTTATTTATTCAAAAAGATTGGATTATATATGGCAATTACGCATATAAAGTGCAAATAATGCAATTCTGAGTATTATTTGGCCAATTCAATCGTTTCTGAATTCATTCTAAGTCATTTCATCGCAATAATCTACATTTAAACTGTTTATACTGTCTGGAATATGATTCAAATCTTATTTATTCATAAAGATTGGACTACATGGTAATTACGCATATAAAATGAAAATAATACAATTCTGAGTATCATTTGAGCATTTCAATCGTTTTTAGATTCATTCTAAGACATTTTATCACAAGAATCTATAATTAAACTCTTTATACTGCCTAGAATATGATTGATATCTTATTTATTCAAAAATATTTGACAATAAATGGAAATTACGCATATAAAGTGCAAATAATGCAATTCTGAGTATAATTTGATCATTTCAATCGTTTCTGCATTCAGTCTGAGTAATTTCTTCACAATAATCTACATTTGAACTCTTTGTACGGTCGAGAATATGATTCATATCTAATTTATTAAAAAAGATTGGATTATACATGGTAATTACGCATATAAAGCGCAAATAATGCAATTTTGAGTGTCATTTGAGCATTTCAATCGTTTCTGGATTCATTCTAAGTTATTTCATCACAATAATCTACACTGAAACTCTTTATACTGTCTGGAATATGATTCATACTTTATTTATTTAAAAAGATTGGATTATACATGGAAATTATGCTTAAGAAGTGCAAATAATGGAATTCTGAGTATCATTTGAGCATTTCAATTGTTTCTGGATTCATTCTAAGTCATTTCAACACAATAATCTACATTTATACTCTTTGTACTGTCTATAATATAATTCATATCTTATTTATTCAAAAATATTGGATTATACTTGGTAATTACGCATATAAAGTGCAAATAATGCAATCCTGAGTATCATTCGAGCATTTCAATCGTTTCTAGATTCATTCTACTATATTTCATCACAAAAATCTACATTTAAACTGTTTATGCTTTCTATAATATGATTCAGATCTTATATATTGAAAAGGATTTGATTATACATCGTAATTACACTTGTAAAGTGCAAATAATGCAATTCTGAGTATCATTTAAGCATTTCAATCGTTTCTGGGTTCATTTTAAGTCATTTCGTCACAATAATCTACATTTAAACTCTTTATACTGTCTATAATATGATTCATATCTTTTTTAATCAAAAAGATTGGATTATACATGGTAATTACGCATATAAAGTGCAAATAGTGCAATTCTGAGTATCATTTGAGAATTTCAATAGTTTCTGGATTCATTGTATGTTATTTCATCACAATAATCTACATTTAAACTCTTTATACTGTCTAGAATATGATTCATATCTTATTTATTCAAAATGATTGGATTATATTTGGTAATTATGCATATAAAGTGCTAATAATGCAATTCTGAGTATCATTTGAGTATTTCAATCGTTTCTGGATTCATTTTATGTCAATTCGGCACAATAATCTACATTTAAACTCCTTTTACTGTCTTGAATATTATTCATATCTTATTTATTCAAAAAGATTGGATTATATATGGCAATTACGCATATAAAGTGCAAATAATGCAATTCTGAGTATTATTTGGCCAATTCAATCGTTTCTGAATTCATTCTAAGTCATTTCATCGCAATAATCTACATTTAAACTGTTTATACTGTCTGGAATATGATTCAAATCTTATTTATTCATAAAGATTGGACTACATGGTAATTACGCATATAAAATGAAAATAATACAATTCTGAGTATCATTTGAGCATTTCAATCGTTTTTAGATTCATTCTAAGACATTTTATCACAAGAATCTATAATTAAACTCTTTATACTGCCTAGAATATGATTGATATCTTATTTATTCAAAAATATTTGACAATAAATGGAAATTACGCATATAAAGTGCAAATAATGCAATTCTGAGTATAATTTGATCATTTCAATCGTTTCTGCATTCAGTCTGAGTAATTTCTTCACAATAATCTACATTTGAACTCTTTGTACGGTCGAGAATATGATTCATATCTAATTTATTAAAAAAGATTGGATTATACATGGTAATTACGCATATAAAGCGCAAATAATGCAATTTTGAGTGTCATTTGAGCATTTCAATCGTTTCTGGATTCATTCTAAGTTATTTCATCACAATAATCTACACTGAAACTCTTTATACTGTCTGGAATATGATTCATACTTTATTTATTTAAAAAGATTGGATTATACATGGAAATTATGCTTAAGAAGTGCAAATAATGGAATTCTGAGTATCATTTGAGCATTTCAATTGTTTCTGGATTCATTCTAAGTCATTTCAACACAATAATCTACATTTATACTCTTTGTACTGTCTATAATATAATTCATATCTTATTTATTCAAAAATATTGGATTATACTTGGTAATTACGCATATAAAGTGCAAATAATGCAATCCTGAGTATCATTCGAGCATTTCAATCGTTTCTAGATTTATTCTACTATATTTCATCACAAAAATCTACATTTAAACTGTTTATTCTTTCTATAATATGATTCAGATCTTATATATTGAAAAGGATTTGATTATACATCGTAATTACACTTGTAAAGTGCAAATAATGCAATTCTGAGTATCATTTAAGCATTTCAATCGTTTCTGGGTTCATTTTAAGTCATTTCGTCACAATAATCTACATTTAAACTCTTTATACTGTCTATAATATGATTCATATCTTTTTTAATCAAAAAGATTGGATTATACATGGTAATTACGCATATAAAGTGCAAATAGTGCAATTCTGAGTATCATTTGAGAATTTCAATAGTTTCTGGATTCATTGTATGTTATTTCATCACAATAATCTACATTTAAACTCTTTATACTGTCTAGAATATGATTCATATCTTATTTATTCAAAATGATTGGATTATATTTGGTAATTATGCATATAAAGTGCTAATAATGCAATTCTGAGTATTATTTAAGCATTTAAATAGTTTCTGGATTCATTTTATGTCAATTCGGCACAATAATCTACATTTAAACTCCTTTTACTGTCTTGAATATTATTCATATCTTATTTATTCAAAAAGATTGGATTATATATGGCAATTACGCATATAAAGTGCAAATAATGCAATTCTGAGTATTATTTGGCCAATTCAATCGTTTCTGAATTCATTCTAAGTCATTTCATCGCAATAATCTACATTTAAACTGTTTATACTGTCTGGAATATGATTCAAATCTTATTTATTCATAAAGATTGGACTACATGGTAATTACGCATATAAAATGAAAATAATACAATTCTGAGTATCATTTGAGCATTTCAATCGTTTTTAGATTCATTCTAAGACATTTTATCACAAGAATCTATAATTAAACTCTTTATACTACCTAGAATATGATTGATATCTTATTTATTCAAAAATATTTGACAATAAATGGAAATTACGCATATAAAGTGCAAATAATGCAATTCTGAGTATAATTTGATCATTTCAATCGTTTCTGCATTCAGTCTGAGTAATTTCTTCACAATAATCTACATTTGAACTCTTTGTACGGTCGAGAATATGATTCATATCTAATTTATTAAAAAAGATTGGATTATACATGGTAATTACGCATATAAAGCGCAAATAATGCAATTTTGAGTGTCATTTGAGCATTTCAATCGTTTCTGGATTCATTCTAAGTTATTTCATCACAATAATCTACACTGAAACTCTTTATACTGTCTGGAATATGATTCATACTTTATTTATTTAAAAAGATTGGATTATACATGGAAATTATGCTTAAGAAGTGCAAATAATGGAATTCTGAGTATCATTTGAGCATTTCAATTGTTTCTGGATTCATTCTAAGTCATTTCAACACAATAATCTACATTTATACTCTTTGTACTGTCTATAATATAATTCATATCTTATTTATTCAAAAATATTGGATTATACTTGGTAATTACGCATATAAAGTGCAAATAATGCAATCCTGAGTATCATTCGAGCATTTCAATCGTTTCTAGATTCATTCTACTATATTTCATCACAAAAATCTACATTTAAACTGTTTATGCTTTCTATAATATGATTCAGATCTTATATATTGAAAAGGATTTGATTATACATCGTAATTACACTTGTAAAGTGCAAATAATGCAATTCTGAGTATCATTTAAGCATTTCAATCGTTTCTGGGTTCATTTTAAGTCATTTCGTCACAATAATCTACATTTAAACTCTTTATACTGTCTATAATATGATTCATATCTTTTTTAATCAAAAAGATTGGATTATACATGGTAATTACGCATATAAAGTGCAAATAGTGCAATTCTGAGTATCATTTGAGAATTTCAATAGTTTCTGGATTCATTGTATGTTATTTCATCACAATAATCTACATTTAAACTCTTTATACTGTCTAGAATATGATTCATATCTTATTTATTCAAAATGATTGGATTATATTTGGTAATTATGCATATAAAGTGCTAATAATGCAATTCTGAGTATCATTTGAGTATTTCAATCGTTTCTGGATTCATTTTATGTCAATTCGGCACAATAATCTACATTTAAACTCCTTTTACTGTCTTGAATATTATTCATATCTTATTTATTCAAAAAGATTGGATTATATATGGCAATTACGCATATAAAGTGCAAATAATGCAATTCTGAGTATTATTTGGCCAATTCAATCGTTTCTGAATTCATTCTAAGTCATTTCATCGCAAGTAATCTACATTTAAACTGTTTATACTGTCTGGAATATGATTCAAATCTTATTTATTCATAAAGATTGGACTACATGGTAATTACGCATATAAAATGAAAATAATACAATTCTGAGTATCATTTGAGCATTTCAATCGTTTTTAGATTCATTCTAAGACATTTTATCACAAGAATCTATAATTAAACTCTTTATACTGCCTAGAATATGATTGATATCTTATTTATTCAAAAATATTTGACAATAAATGGAAATTACGCATATAAAGTGCAAATAATGCAATTCTGAGTATAATTTGATCATTTCAATCGTTTCTGCATTCAGTCTGAGTAATTTCTTCACAATAATCTACATTTGAACTCTTTGTACGGTCGAGAATATGATTCATATCTAATTTATTAAAAAAGATGGATTATACATGGTATTACGCATATAAAGCGCAAATAATGCAATTTTGAGTGTCATTTGAGCATTTCAATCGTTTCTGGATTCATTCTAAGTTATTTCATCACAATAATCTACACTGAAACTCTTTATACTGTCTGGAATATGATTCATATTTTATTTATTTAAAAAGATTGGATTATACATGGAAATTATGCTTAAGAAGTGCAAATAATGGAATTCTGAGTATCATTTGAGCATTTCAATTGTTTCTGGATTCATTCTAAGTCATTTCAACACAATAATCTACATTATACTCTTTGTACTGTCTATAATATAATTCATATCTTATTTATTCAAAAATATTGGATTATACTTGGTAATTACGCATATAAAGTGCAAATAATGCAATCCTGAGTATCATTCGAGCATTTCAATCGTTTCTAGATTTATTCTACTATATTTCATCACAAAAATCTACATTTAAACTGTTTATTCTTTCTATAATATGATTCAGATCTTATATATTGAAAAGGATTTGATTATACATCGTAATTACACTTGTAAAGTGCAAATAATGCAATTCTGAGTATCATTTAAGCATTTCAATCGTTTCTGGGTTCATTTTAAGTCATTTCGTCACAATAATCTACATTTAAACTCTTTATACTGTCTATAATATGATTCATATCTTTTTTAATCAAAAAGATTGGATTATACATGGTAATTACGCATATAAAGTGCAAATAGTGCAATTCTGAGTATCATTTGAGAATTTCAATAGTTTCTGGATTCATTGTATGTTATTTCATCACAATAATCTACATTTAACTCTTTATACTGTCTAGAATATGATTCATATCTTATTTATTCAAAATGATTGGATTATATTTGGTAATTATGCATATAAAGTGCTAATAATGCAATTCTGAGTATTATTTAAGCATTTAAATAGTTTCTGGATTCATTTTATGTCAATTCGGCACATAATCTACATTTAAACTCCTTTTACTGTCTTGAATATTATTCATATCTTATTTATTCAAAAAGATTGGATTATATATGGCAATTACGCATATAAAGTGCAAATAATGCAATTCTGAGTATTATTTGGCCAATTCAATCGTTTCTGAATTCATTCTAAGTCATTTCATCGCAATAATCTACATTTAAACTGTTTATACTGTCTGGAATATGATTCAAATCTTATTTATTCATAAAGATTGGACTACATGGTAATTACGCATATAAAATGAAAATAATACAATTCTGAGTATCATTTGAGCATTTCAATCGTTTTTAGATTCATTCTAAGACATTTTATCACAAGAATCTATAATTAAACTCTTTATACTGCCTAGAATATGATTGATATCTTATTTATTCAAAAATATTTGACAATAAATGGAAATTACGCATATAAAGTGCAAATAATGCAATTCTGAGTATAATTTGATCATTTCAATCGTTTCTGCATTCAGTCTGAGTAATTTCTTCACAATAATCTACATTTGAACTCTTTGTACGGTCGAGAATATGATTCATATCTAATTTATTAAAAAAGATTGGATTATACATGGTAATTACGCATATAAAGCGCAAATAATGCAATTTTGAGTGTCATTGAGCAT
Source organism: Rhynchospora breviuscula (assembly GCA_027562975.1). Taxonomy (NCBI): domain Eukaryota; kingdom Viridiplantae; phylum Streptophyta; class Magnoliopsida; order Poales; family Cyperaceae; genus Rhynchospora; species Rhynchospora breviuscula. Next base: position 585,188 of record CM050399.1, read on the forward strand.
TTCAATCGTTTCTGGATTCATTCTAAGTTATTTCATCACAATAATCTACACTGAAACTCTTTATACTGTCTGGAATATGATTCATACTTTATTTATTAAAAAGATTGGATTATACATGGAAATTATGCTTAAGAAGTGCAAATAATGGAATTCTGAGTATCATTTGAGCATTTCAATTGTTTCTGGATTCATTCTAAGTCATTTCAACACAATAATCTACATTTATACTCTTTGTACTGTCTATAATATAATTCATATCTTATTTATTCAAAAATATTGGATTATACTTGGTAATTACGCATATAAAGTGCAAATAATGCAATCCTGAGTATCATTCGAGCATTTCAATCGTTTCTAGATTCATTCTACTATATTTCATCACAAAAATCTACATTTAAACTGTTTATGCTTTCTATAATATGATTCAGATCTTATATATTGAAAAGGATTTGATTATACATCGTAATTACACTTGTAAAGTGCAAATAATGCAATTCTGAGTATCATTTAAGC